>CM023452.1:170046890-170476898 GCA_013339765.2 Haemaphysalis longicornis | reverse complement strand
AAAGCGTTCCTGTTCATTTTGACCTCAAATGTGCAGCGCAAAGAAAAGGAAAACGCGAGAGGAAACAAATGCGCCCAATAGACAAACGCTGCTTCCCCGTTCTTGCTTGTTGTATGAATAGATTTATTTATTCTTTATTGCTGCGAGTTTATCATTATTAGCTATGTCCCCGTGCCTTATGGGAGTTAAATTCTCACGAGCCGGGCGTGAAATTGCGAAGCACCGTCTTAATGCGCAACAGTAGCGACTGCAACTGCTTATCATAACTATGCCCAAAATGGATGCGTCTGCATAGTGATGACAGAATCAAGACCTGAGAGGTATTCACCGCCTTTCAGAAATTTAACCACGATTTGAAGCCGGTGTTCAATTGCTACACACCTTGTGCATTCTCAGGCAATCCTGCTATTCAGGAGGATGGCTTCGTCAAAAAGCACTCAAATTTCTAAATCGACCGATACATGCAGCTAACGACGAAATTTGGACGAATGACGGAGTCGAGCATACGATTTGACTCGAAAGTTCACTCTGCGCTGCGGCGTTACACAGTGCAAGCATGACGTTCGTCAGTGCGCGGCTCCACAGCGCATATAATTTTTGAGCCAAATGGTGTGCCCATTGCTGTCACTTGCCGATTTCGCTTTGTTGCCTCTCGAGATCATTGCGGTAAATCTGAGCCACGGGATTGCATTTGAATGTACTGAGCGCAAATGTTACATTCTTTGTACGATAGACGGTACCTTTCGCTCGTCCAACTGAATTATAACGACCCCTTTACAATAACAGCTCAGTTTTTAGAAAATGGGGGCATCAAGACCGTAACGGTTGGGATGAGACACTGGGAATACGTTTATTGCGAACTCCCTTTCTAATCAGCATAATTGGCGTTACTGTTGTTCTTAAAGGGATACTGACACAAAATTTGAAGGCGAGATAACTTCGGAGATAGATTGGTGTGAACACACATAAATCACCTGCAAAATATCAGCGGCAAATACAGCCTAGAGCATATTTAAAATCACTTTTAAAGTGTGCGAAATTCAACCGAGCAGCCAGCGGAGGACCTCGCGCAATCGACATCCCTGTATGTGGAGTAAATAATAAACAACATCCACACGCGTCACGAGTTTGTGTTGGCCGCTTCCGCACTGCTGCCGGCTCGCCGCTCCGATCGGACGGCGGTGCTTCTGCTCTCGAGCAACGATAGATCCGATCGTTGGCGGCAGAGGCCCGGGATTTCGTTGGCTCATCGGGCAGCTGGCAGCGACCTAAGTCCTAGAGCGATTCCAGGCACACTATTTTTATTGCTTTTTATTACACTGGACGCGAAAACACGCCGGGGACACGAAAGAGCGCACTGAGCGAGCCGCACGGTCGCTGCGCGGGTGGTGGCAGCCACGGCCGGGAATCAAAACCTCATCCTTGGCCTCAGCAGCACAACGCCTTAGCCACCGCGGCAGGGACAACTTACTGTTCTTGTTGGTCGTGTACTCCGCCGCAGACGGGGAGTAGCTGGTGGCGTGGTTCTTGAGGTAGCTGGACGGGGACTGGGTGGTCGGGAAGTGGACCGTGGAGGACGGCAGGAAGCTGCTGGTGATCGGGAAGCTCCAGGAAGCGGAAGTGGCGCCCACCTTGGTCGGGCTGGCGCTGCCGTTGTGCCTGGACGTGGCCAGCAGGCCCACCGTGGCCGACGACGATGTGCCGCCACCGGAGGACGCCACCGGCCGCCAGCAGCAGCAGCAGCCGCCCAGGAGGAGTAGCGACGATGCCCAGGGAGCCATGGGGAGTTGTACTGCCGGAGTGCTGGGCGAGAAGGCGACTCTGTCCAAGCAAAAAAGTATATATAGCAACGAACTATTAGCGGTTCCTGCTCCTGGAACGCGGATTATGCTCCAGCATGTTAGAAAAAAAAAGTCATAGGGCACCTAAGCACTCCTTCCGACAGTGGTGAAATAATGCTTGACGTAACCCCAAAATTCTGAAGGAGTTTCGTACAAGCAAAGTAAGCTATTTAGATTAAGGTAGGTATAGGTTCATTGCGGATAAGGCGCTACAGAGACGAAAACAGGCCTGCACTTGTCTTGTACTTGTCCTGTCTACTTACTTGCCAGTTTTCGTCTATGTGGCGCTTTAGCCGCCATAAAAGGAGAATAGTGCAGTTGGAAACAAACTTGGGTAAATTTGGGTCTGGGATTCGAACTCTGGTCCTCCGGAATGTACGAAAGAGCATGCATGTTCAACACCACCACCGTAGCTCGATGATTCCAGCTGTCTAAAGATGGACACAATGACGGCGCTGTGGTCTTCGACTTACAAACGTGTGCTATAGACTTGTGCACTGAGGCCTAAAGGTGTAATGTCGGCATGCTAGCTACAGAAGTAGAAATTAGGGGAGCGACAAAGCACGTTCTCTCTAACTGTCCCCTTTGCTCAGCGGAACGAAAGTGGGTATGTGCCGAGTCACAGTAACGCGTCAAGTCATAGGAAGTGGACATAGCCTTTCTTAGCTACTTTATAGCGGCATTTGTATACGCATCCCATAAACACCCCTTTGGCTGCGTCCCTAAAATACCTTAACTGTACTCCGACCGGATTGAGAAGAGGCGCCGCGCGCCTGTGCATCTTTTTGCGCACGGTGCCGACGGCGGTAAATCGTACTGAAATGGGGAGATAAAAACATTTCTTTGGCCTTGTATACGCATACAGTCGAACCTCGTTGTAACAAAGTAGTATCGAGACAGTAAATTAGTTTGTTATATCCGATATTTGTTGTAACAGTAGAGGTAAAAATCGGCTCTAACAAATCGACAATCTGGCTCGAGCAAAAATACTTCATACAAAAGTGCATTTTTTAGACCTCGAACCCAGTATAAACAAGGTAACCCTTTCCTTTCTCCTTGTTGCATTTAAAGTTCAATGAACGGGACATCAGTACGTGAAATTACAACCGAAAACAAAGTTTACTTGACAAAAACAGGCCTGCGTCTTTATTTATTTGATGAAGGATGTGATCTTCATCTGGTGGCTACTCACAGCACTGAGCAGGATGGAGTTTTCCACAGTGTCCACGAGCAAAAAGGCATTTATAGTTCTGCAGTTTCGGATGCCGGAGGGTTTTTCCAAGTAGCTTCTCAGCCTCCTGGTCAAATATTTCTTCGTTATATCCGATATTGCGCGCGGCTCTCGCGGTTTCAGTTTCGTTATAAAATAACTATTGTCATTGGAATAAAGCGTGACCAGACAAATTTCGTATTTAGTTCACTATAGCCGATGATTCGCTATATCAGTGTTCGTTATAACGAGGTTCAACTGTATGTTTTTGCCGCCAGCTTTGAGGAGTGCAAATAAATTTAATAACTATTAATAATGTAGGCATGACTGTATTACCTTATAAAAACTGCGACGTCTGCCGCAGCAACAGCCAATTGGACAACTACCACTCGAATGACGTAATTAAAGCAGGAAAAGTTAGCACAGGACCGGGGTAATGGAGATTAATGGGAGAGGCTTTGCCCTGCTGTGGGCGTAGATAGGCTGGTGGTGATGATGATGATAATAAGGACAATCGAAGAGAGCGTATTCAGTTGTCACGCATCTTTCACGGCGATTTGCGAGCTTCCCGCTTCACGAACATGTGTAATATGTGGCCCAGTTGTTCCTGGCCTTTAATCTAAATGTTTTTCCAAGTTTTTTGGACTGCTCAAAGAGGGTTGCAGGGTCCCTTAAATAGTAAGGACATTGCATTCCGCGCAGTGACTACCCTGAACTTCTTTTAAATGCGTTCTGTGTGGCGAAAGCTTTCCACACTGGAGGGAATCATGCAGCTAGCGGTGGGATGCGTTCTGAACAATAAAAAAGGGGGAAGGATTTGTGGAGACACGTCGACCACGCTGTTTTAAATTCCCTAACTTTTATGTAGACTGCGTTCCACCGTCAGGACATTGGCCTGCCGGCATTAGGTCGATGCATTTTACCCATCCTTGCTTCGTTGGCGCTGCCAAGGCGCGAGTTGCAAGGAGCTGCAGAGGCGTAGTACCATACCCGCTTTCCACTCCACCTCCATCCCTTCCCCTCTGTTAGCGTCACTCTGCGTCCCGCACCTTCAATTCTTCTCTTAATATACTGCGTCCGTGCACGCTATCGCTTTAAAAGGTATAGTTTACCAATAAATGAGCGGGCAGATGCTCCAAGGCCATCCCACGAGGCCAGCGTTCGGCGACGTGGCGACGCACATCGATGCGGAGGACGCTCGGGGGTTCGGACCCAAGTGGAGCCCCAGCGCAAGGATGAACGGGTAAGCGGGCCAAGGGTGACTGCATGCGGCCGCATCCGGGGCAATCGTGCGCGGGCAGCGTCAAGTAGCGCGGAACGCCGCCGCCGGCACGACCTTAACCGCGGCGCTCGCGTGACCAGCCGCCCTTCGCGGACGCCACGACGCACGGCGACGACGACCACACCCGGCGGCGACAGTGACCCAGTAGCCTGCAGCGTCGACCCCGCGCCTGGGCTCTTCTTCCCCGCGCTGTATCTTGCACGCTCCCGCCTTCTTCGCTCGCATGTACGCCGTGGTCGTCCAATTTGCCACCCTTACAACTACCAAGAGTGGGCTGACTGCACTGCTGCGCGAATTACGCATGAATTGAACGAGGTCGCCGTCAATTTTCAAGTGGTGCTTGCAATCCGAAAAGCGCTGACTTTCAGCGTTTTCGATCGGGTGCTATGTTAAAGGGGCCATGATGACAAAATACGAGCCTGGTTCAAGAAAAAGACTGCTTTGTCCATAACACTAATGTTGATGTTACAGCAAACTTCAGACTAATAACGGAGACATCAAGGAAAACATGTGGACTAGTGGCGATTCCCCAGACATTTACGGTGATGTGTTCATGACGTACCAGAGAATCCAGGTGCAATCAACGGGTGATCGCACCTGGGTGTTTGCATTTCCGGGTTCCGGGTCCTGTTTTAGATCCTCCGAAAATATTTGTTCACCTGAGGGTTACTTTTCTGCACTCAATCCGGCTCCAAGTGCTTGGAATGTGAGAAGAACATATTTAGCACTGAAATAATAACGTTTGGCATTTGCAAGAAAGATGATGGTTGATACTATTGCTATGCTTTTCTAGTCGTTAAAGGCAAGTTAAGTGCCTTCACTCGTTAAAGGCACGTGAAGTGAGGGCGGGGGTCTGGTGTGTCAAGTTGGAGCTTAATTATGGATTCACTCCACTGACACACGAGAATGAGGATGAAAATACCAAGATATCATAGACATAACGAAATGACCACTTGACTATCGAAACCTAACAATCAGCAGCAGTTGAAGCAGAAACAGGACCCGAAAGAGCTCTCCGAAAAAAGAACCTCAATTGAAACGCGCGTTAGTAAAAAAAAATAAAAAAAAAAAACACTTTACCATTTCTTTCTAACCAAAGTTGAAAGGAGAGCGAAAGCTTTCTCACATCAAAAGTGCATCAAAAATGCGTCAGTCAAAACCTTCGCTGAAAGTGCGTCCAATCGATCATCAACTGTTCCAAGACACAAATCACAAACAAAGAATGAATTCACGCAACAATTTTTCGCGCGCTGAGTAAACGCATCTACGAACGATCTAAATGTATCCCGATACGAGGTTTATGAGACAAAGGTTTACTATTGTGCTCCTTCTTCACGATCGGGGCGTGTATGGCCTTCTCTGGAACCTTTTTCGCGGTGATATTCAAGTAAATAAAAAATACTGTGGTTGATTTCTCTGTCATAAGAATCGGTAAAACACGAAAGTGAAATGTGCAGCGAAATCTGCAGCTGAGCATGATTTGCGGGTCGGCGGCTGTCTTGTGGGTGTGCTTGGCGAGCGACGTCCTGCTGGCGGGTCGATTCGGCAAAGATGTACTGGCGTCACTTCCGTGACGGATATGACGTCAGTGAAATCTTGGTGTATACGGGCATAAAAATATAAAACCGGAAAAGGAACAACCCTAAGAATAACGTACTGTTTAGTACTGAAGGTTGCTTCCCCGCAAGCAGACCCTGTGTGTAGGGGTGCACCCTTTACAGGCCGCTTGCTCCGTTGTACTGGCGTCACTTCCGTGACGGATATGACGTCAGCGATATCTTTGTGTACCCGGGAATAAAACACTTTCGTGTTAAAAAGAGATGATCGCAGTCCAAAAACAGTAGAGGGATAAATTTTCAAAGCGTAGATCATGATGACGGCGCGCGATGAGCAGAGCGTGTCGTGTGTAATGCTGTAGAAAAGTGAAATAGAGTTCATTGCGACTGCCTGATAGCCGGTGCAGCGCTTTGGACAGAACAAGTGGAGAGCTACCGTAAAGTTCCGAGAGAACGACCTTGCCCGAAACATCGCCCACTTCCCTTTAGGGGCGAAATGTTCAATTTACTAAAAGACCGCGAAGCTCGTCCGGCCCCTGGAATCGGGCTAGCTTCGACGCCTTCGAAAGCCCGCGGAGCTCCCTCCGCGAAAATGTTCAGCGACCGCGAACACCGCCGATGTCTCGATTTCGAACAAAACCGACACAACCTGTCCGGCTTTTTACTTGGTATCTTCGGTTGGCGGTGCGGCCACTTTTTTGGAGTCTTTCGCACGTGACCCGAAAGTTCGCCCATCCCGTATTTTTCACTTGATATCTCTGTAGTTTGGGTGGGCGTTCTTTCGGCACTTTACACGCAATATATAGTTTTGGCGTTTTATGGGGCAAGTGTTCTTTTTCTCTCGCCTTTCATTTTTCCCCTGCCAAATGTGTTTTCGCAAATGGGCAGTTTATAGCGTTTTGCGCCAAATCGTTTTTAACCCCTGTGTTGATGTCGTCCTCGGTAGCTCTCTACTTTCCAAAGAAGAAAAACGCCATGGTGAGTAACGTTGCCGATAAAAAAAACATTTGATAGGCTAAGCTCCAGCAATAACTGAAGACAAGGTGGAAAGGGTCCCGAAAGGGATCAAGAGAGGGATATCTGGGGACAGTGACTCAATAACTTGGAGCAGCTAAGAGGTGTGCAATACTGCTTTGGGAAAACTTGTGACACATTAGATAGGATGTCTCAGGATCGTACAGTTCAGGGCAAAAAATAGACAGGGACTGCGAAAAGACACGACATAAGTGAGCGCATTTGGGTCGGGTCTTTTCGGAGTTCCTGTCTATTTTTTGCGTTGAACTGTACAAACAATGGAATACCAAATAGGCGAATCGATCACGTTAATAAATCATGCCTCAGGACCTGCAAATCACAACTGGCCTGGAGATGTCGCAAACAAATATTTATTCACAAAAAGTGCCATACGTAAGCGCATAAAATTTCAGTCGCTTTATATGTGTCCTGCGTGTATGTCCAAGTAATTGTTAACAGCTAAACTAAAATTTCACCAACCTGTAGAATAGGCTGTATTAGAATAAGCTATTCTAAGTAGGCCACAGCAAGGCAACCGATGGATCCGCAGAACATATCAAATCTCGGCAGATCACCTAGACTTATAAGAAAAGGTTTTACACAGCGAACTTTGTTGCAGTCACCGTGCGTTCCTTGCCCCGGCGCACGCAACAGAGACAATAGAGGTAAGGATACTTTCATAGGGCTCTTGGGTGACATTTGCAAAGAAATAGCTGACAAGTTAACCGCATAGCGGTGTGAAGTTCCCATTTAAGGATGGCGTAAGAGAAGGATACAAAATCTTTACTAGAGTACTTACGCCCCGATTACAGGACGTACTTAGGAAGCCCGGTTTGGAGAGGTTAGGGACACAAGTAGGCGGTGTGCATTTGGTCCGTTAAAGGTTTGGGGACGACATCGTCTTGTTCACTGGTTTAAGGAATGTTCTGTAAAGAATGCTTTAGGGCCTCGTTTTGTTTTCGGGTAATCGGGGGTTGCAAGTTTGTTTCGTTAGTGGCACTTGCGTTAGATATATATGCAAATTACTCTCTCGTAACTTTTGGCTTTTTCACCCATCTAAATTGTTTATGAAACTAAGGCTCCGTGTTTACAATGCAGATAAATGATCATCATTATCATCATCATTATCATCATCAGCTTATTTAGGTCCACTATTACGGTTGTGAATGAAAGTCAGCAGGGAGCACTACTCCCCCCAAACTGCGAAAAGTTTCTGGAGAAAATTAAGGAGTTGGGATGTTAGTATAACAAGGGAGCGTAATAGAATTAGAAAAAAGACGTACAAAGCAAAAAAAGACAAAGCTTACTGGACCTCACGTTACACCTGACAGGGATGAAACGAAGAAAGCCGACGGGACTCCCTATAATACGGAAGTGCTGCAGGATATCGCTGTTGCACTATTCTCGAAATATCAATGAACAGGTGGCGAGTTATGAGTGAACCTTATAAAAACAATTCAGAAACATCGGTACGGGTGACGCAAATTCAAACGACGAGTGCAGGTACATTTTAAGACCAAGCTTGGTACGGTGGCCCCGGCGCTCTTCTCTGCTGTTTAGAAAATGATGGCGGATCGGCATGCCAACTGTTTCCGGATTGAGTTAGGCGTGGATCTGGTGTTTCAACAGCACGACGCCTCCGCGTTACTTGCGCGTCGCGTGTTGTGGCAGTCATTTTACGTCACATTCTAAGCTGCATTGAATGGTTGTTTTGCCATTCCGACACTACCGAGGAGTTCCAAGTCCGCCATGGGCCTCCGACACGCGATGGGCACATGCTGCAGCGACGAAGCATGGTCTGAGCGTTCATCCTCTACCACCGATGGCGTGGATCCATTCTTCTACCACGCGCCAACGTTCACAAGCACACGAATAACGTCCCCGAGAGCCACGTTTCGATTATAAGAATGACTTAAAGAGGAAAAACACAGATGTGGCACGGCCGCTAAAGTCAATACGTTAGTGTACTTATAAATATATCAACAAAGCAGAAGGGTGCAACTTGTTGGTATATCATATCGTGAAAACAGGCCGACGGGACGGAGCAAGTAATAGACACACAAGCGCTATGCTTTATTCGCAAGAAAATATATACATGCCAACAGTGGAATGAAGGCAACGACAATCGCCGCGTGATTTGAAGACCACTTGACCTTATCCAACAGACGTGGTTCGCTGATACAATCGCTCCCTTTCCTCTTGAAAAAACCCCTCTCCTCCGGGTAAGAGGTGAGTGTGGTGCATGCGACCGCACGAGGCGCAGTGGGGCGCGTGCCACCACCACCGAGGTGCTATATAGGAGCGTTTGCACGACAGCGGAATACACGACGTTACTCACACAATCAACGCCCGTGTTTTTTGACGACACTGCTTTCTGCGTTAGTCGGCGGCTCACAGCGACACAAGCGTACGCCCGCCTTGCCAACAATTGGGCGAAGCTACGGGATATTCTTGGGTCGTTCTGCTGACCCCCGGAGCCTGGTACAAGCTTGGTTGCCACCCAGGAGGTCTGTCGGAACGCGGCACACCTCCAGGTAGCGTCCCTCAGGGCATTTCTTAGACCTTCAACTCCCCTCTTGCTTCGATCCAAGGTTTTGGGACTCCTGCTCGGTGTGCTCCTCCTCAAAATGCGCAGAAATCTTATCTGGCCGTCCGTGGGCAGACAAGGTGAAAGCTGTGAGGAGCGATTGGAACTTCCGTTTCTGCTGACCAGAAAATTGCTTTTGTGGCTCAGAAAGGGCCCCCTTTTCTGTCCAAAGCGGGCAAGCAGTAGCTATCGAATGCGTTTCTTTTTGGATTGCTGAAACGACCGTGAAAGGAAGCCAGCCAATCGCTCCCTCATCTACACAGCACCGCTTGTATGGGGTCTGAGGGAGTGAATAGTACAATCCTTTACGTCGGCCGACGTAATTTGAGCTTAAAGAAGGCCAGGCCAAGACGGACAGTCCGCGAAAAAGAGTGCTGCCAAAAATTTGAACGGCATTGCGTCTTGGCAGAGAAAAGACGAGTTTCCATTGTTTTTTGAGACGCGGCGAGGTAAGCCCCGGCATAGAGCCCGCTTCTTCAGGAGGGCTAATTCAAGCGAAAGTTAGCACAGCGTCTCCCGCCTTCTCAAGGAAGGCATACAGCGAATCTGTGGCCTGTACCCCCTATTACCATTTGCCTGAACGAATGTTGGTGGGGTTTCACTGAATGTGCCAGCGCTAACGCACTTGTTGATTACTCTCTGAAAGCATTTCAAGGCTGGGTGCTCGCATTTAGAAAAAAGTTAAGAAAAGTGTTTCAACCACAGTAGTTGGGTAGCGGTCCGCAGGTCCCTTTTACAGGGCTTCCTATGTCGCTCTGTTTCGGGCAGAGCAAACGAATTTTGTTAGGGCTGTACCAGGGTGAGTAACCGTGGGTTTGAAGCGAAAGCGACATATGACACAAGCGTTTAAGCCAACACGAAGCCCGCGAGCGACAGCGACTCGTTTTGGGCCATTACCCCTGGCAAAACCCAGGAAACTTTCTTTACTAATCCAAGGCTTGCGAGAGCAGGAGACCTTGTTTCTGCTTTGCTTTACACGAGGTGTTCATGAAGATGCTTATCTCTGTGGTACAAGCACGCCAAGCAAATCGGCAGTCAGAGTGGAGCCGCTGTTTCAGGTTGCATAAAGCAGGTAAACAAAAGGAAAAAGAAAACAATCATAAAGGTGCGAAGTTTCTTACTACTTCTTAGATTTCCGAAACATTTTGGGAACTAAACGCGAACCAGATGCATATAATTCAATGCCCTATACATCCACTGGGTTTTTACCAGATAGCAAACATTGCGTGCAATAAAAGCCATAATAAAAGGCGCAATAAAGGCCGACACTATAAAATCCAACAGAAAAGATTCCATTACTATTATCAGTGGTTGTTTCATTCGCACCTTGCCTTTACAGCCTTCAGGCCCGAATCAACCCCTCCTATGCACAAACGAATATGGAAAAGGGAAAATTTGGACAACTGCGTCTCTATTAAATATCGAGGTCGCATGACGAAAGTGCAATAAATAACGAGGCCGCAAGGCTCTCGCCTACTTCAATGGAGTATCTGTGCGTGTCCTTGCTTGGATATAGAAATATAGATACCTTTGCTGTCATATACTTGAACGCTCGCGTCTATGCGACTGCATTGCGTGGTATCAAAGATCTGTACGAGCGAGTAACTTCCCGCTGTGTTTCTCGGAAAATGTAAAACCGCATATAATCCCAGTCTTCGTCAGTATACACAGCTGCACACCAGCGAATCGATACTGCAGTCTGGGAAACCGGTGTTCCGTTGTGAGCTTCAATTTGGACATCAGTCTCTGAAGCAATCCTCTTGCGACTAAGTGAACGCAAAATGCGGCTATGGGTTCTATTCGACACAGGTGTAAACCGCGAGCTGTCTCCTTTTCGAGGTGGCATTCTAGGGCAAGTTTTTATACCTCAAGCTCCAGGCTCCCAGCACACGCGAGTAAAGTGACCAATGGACTGTAGACTCACCTTAACTTGTAACAAACACTCGGTGGCAAGAGTTTCAGGTACGTCCTTGGGATGGAAACCCGTGGTGCTTCTTTTCCGAGGTACAGATGTGAAGGCGTCCACGCCACAGTCTCTTGTCCGGCCGTAGAGCCCGATACCGCCCGCGGTATGTCCCCTGGCCGTATACGAGTGGCGACGACAGCGGAGAAGAGAGCAGGCAGGGGAGGGCGGGTGTGCTGTGGAGCAGTAGGCCGGTGTGTGCACGCGTCGACTCGGCCGGGCTGGCCCGAAGAAAAGGTGCCCGCTGTTCCACTCGGATTGTCGTGTCCCGGACGCGAGGGTGCCATTGTACGGCTGCTGCCTCGCCTGCCTCCACTCCACCGTCACCCTGGCGCTACCGCCGCCGGTGTCGTCGTCGTCGTCTGCTGCGCGCATCCTGAGAGGAGGAAGAGGAGGGGGAGAGCGTTCCGCATTGCCTGCCTTCCGAAGAGATGCAATGCGTGCTCAGCGTCACTCTAGTAGAGCGCGGCCGCACGTGATGGTTGAAGCACACCACGATCATCATTCCTCACGAGCGCTGTCTCTTTTGTTTCCTCGGGCGCTCGTTGCCGACGAGGGGAGCTCGCGTTTCACAGCCACCCTGTCACTGCGCATGCATATGAAGGCGTCGCGCAACGCATAATGAGAGGCGGTGGTCGCCGCCCGCGTTGGTGTCCTGGTGAATCCACGTCTGAACGAGTGTTGTGAGAACGGAGGCTATAGAACGTGACAGATCATTTATCATGTCCCGGGAGTGCGTCCTTCTGTATTAGCATCGTATTTATAACGCCTACCAGGGGAGGATACAGCATGCGGGTGTACGTGTCTCTGTTTTTTTTTTTAATGCGGTAGCATTTCATGGCTACCTACCCTGTTTGTCCGACCTCTTCTTGCAGCCCTCTACAGCCTAACGGGAGTTGCAAATGTCTCTACTCAAATCCTTACCAAGAATAATGCATCACTCGGTTCTCGCCTATCTCGTTCAAGTTGCAGGAGAGAACTCCCTGTACATCCCTCAAGCGCCGCCTTGTTGTCCCTAGATTACAACGGTTTATCTACAAATGTGTTCCCTCTTCCCCCGGCTACGCGACGTCACGAGTCTCAGATTGTGGTTGCGTGATAGCCGCCGAGGCTACAGTTAAACCTCACCTTTGTATTTCTTCCTTCGTGATGGTGGAAACAACGCATCGGGCGCGTGCATTAAGAATACCACAAACCAGACATTGTCCGTTTACTTTTACGGGTTCCTTTCTCCTTTCATTTTTACAGCGATGCTGTATATGGGCCACTCCTCGGGATTTTCTCGTGTCGCAAACTGCCAGCGGAATACGCTTTGGGGCAAAGCCGAGTCTCTCGTGAGGGCTTTGTAGATGTCCTAACGTATATATCACCGAAACAAATCATAGTGGAAGTGTCTGCTAAGACAGCTTGTGTACAACTAGGCCGAGTTGTGTACAACTAGGCTGTCATGATTTGTTAATGAAAGTGCTGTCATCAACTCGGAATTAATCGGCTTCTCCGAATTCATCGGCGAATTAATCGGCCATGTCAATACATCGGCTTCTACGGAAAAAAGTACGGTTACAGAAAATGGCTGCAACTCTAGTTCTATCAGTACTGTTACAAAACAGATTTATATGACGCTGAGCCGCTCAAATGACTATATAGCCGCGGGAGGTTTTAGTTCAGGACATTCCATGGATGAAACGCAGTTTCAATACAATTACAGTTGAAGCTCGTTATAACGAACACTGATATAGCGAATTATCGCCTATAGTGAACGAAACACAAACTTTAGTTGGTAACGCTTCCTTTCAATGACACTGATTCTTTTATAACGAAACTGAAACCGTTAGAGCCGTGCGCGATATCGGATATAACGAAGAAATATTTGACCAGGAGTCTGACAAGCTATTTAAAAAAAAAATCCGTCATCCGAAACTGCAGAAGCATAAAGGTCCTCTTGTTCGTAGACACTGTGAAAAACGTCATCCTGCTTAGTGCTGTGAGTGGCCACCAGACGAAGATCACATCCTTCAGTAAATAAAGACGCAGTCCTGTTTTGAAGTGCACTATGTTATGTTGTAATTTCACGTACTCATGTTCCGGTTCAGTGAGGCTGAAATGAAACAAGGAGAAAGGTAAGGTTTACCTTGTCTATAGTGGATTCGAAGCCTAAAAAGATGCATTTCGGTGTCAAGTATTTTTGCGCGAGCCAGATTTTCCATTTGTTAAGCCAATTTTTACCTGTACTGTTACAACGAATATCGGACATAACGGACTAATTTGCTGTCCCGATACCAGCTCGTTATAACAAGGTTCGACTGTAACATGTTGCCGCCGCTCCCTAGCCATTTCAGTCGCATCACAAAGCGACCGTAGAACAGATAGCCTCGTGTTTTGTCTGTTAGGAGAAAACTGTAGTCCTAATTCGAAAGAGTGATAAATCCCAAATTCGAAACAATCGTGTTTCATTCTTTGCACTCATTGAGATTGCGCCCGTCGATAAGCTTGTTAATAAGGCATTGTCGATTTGCAATACAAGAGTATTTTAACGGCTTCTTTGTTGTCCAATCACGTGAGTAAGGTAGGGTGCCAATTTTTTTTTCTCCGTGGCGGTTGACCGTGCGCAGTGTGCCAGTGCGCACCTGCCCTTCCCGTAGCATGATGTTAGGTCGTATGTGTGACCGCAATGGTCAAGCTGCAGCCAATAGACTGGTGCAGCTGACGAATGATGAATGACAATGTCCTTGCCGCCACCGATGAAGATATCGGTAAATACTGCCTCCGGACAACCATCATTATCATCATCACCATCCTTTCTATGCCCACTGCAAGGCAAAGGCCCGTCGCATACATCTCAAATTATCCCGGTCCTGTGCTAACTGCGACCAATTTAACCCCCTAAACTTCTTGATCTCATCTGCCCATCTAACTTTCTGCCTCCCCCTGCCACGCCTGCCTTCTCTAGGGATTCACTCTGTTACCCTTAATGACCAACGGTTGTCTTGTCTTCGCATTACATGCCCTGCCCACGTCCATTTCTTCTTCTTAATTTCTACTGACATGTCCTTAACACGCGTTTGTTCCCTGAGCCACTCCGCTCCCTTTTCGTCCCTTAACGTTACACCTATCATCTTCCGTTCCATTGCTCGCATCAGGCGTCCTCAATTTAAGTTGAACGCTCTTAGTGAGCCTCCAAGTTTGTGCCCCGTAGGTGAGTACCGGTAAGATGCAGCTGTCGTACACTTTCTTCAACACGGACAATGGTAGGCTGCCATTCATGAATAAGCCGGACAACCATACCCCCCCCTGAACAAGAAGAATCGCAGCAGCGCTGCCAGCCGCCTGGCGAGAGGGCGGGGGTCCCCTATGTGAAACGTTCCGTATATACGGAATTATGAGAATACGAAATTCATACGGAGTACTGCACGCATAGGCGAGATAATTTTTCTATAACACAATAAAAAATAATTTGTCAGAATACAGACGTTTGACACAGTTTTTGTGTTCTGTCCTAATTAAAGGACGAAATACGACTCCATATGTATTCCGTATGTTTTCCGTATACTCCGTATATACGGAATTCATACGGACCATGATTTGGCGTTTTTGGCAGTCGTACAGGGATAAACGCGATGTAGAAAATTTTTAACGTAATACCGTGCTCTATTATCGGGTTTTGCAGGCATATATCCCTGTTTATATTCTGGCGGTGTGGCAGCAAATGTAAAAATTTTGTATTCGCGATCGTTTCGTGAAACATTTGGTATGCTCGACAAACAGGGTCACGTAAGACAATGTCGCTTACGCTAATCGGCCAGTGTCGTGTGAGACAACCTCAGATCGCCGCACTGCTGTGCAGCTATAACAAGAATAATGCGCGCATTACCAACAGCAGTACGCAGTGGTACTTCTATGTTTACGTGTACTTTCGTAACTTACATTGTTTCCCCCCACCATTCTTACTGCTATGAAATCGATATGCATTACATTTAAGCGAAAATAGCTCGTTCTGCAAGTTTATAAGCCCTGCCTAACTTGCGTTTGCTGTCGCCGGCCTCAGCCAATCGCACAGCTGGGAATATTACGTCGTAGGTTCTAGTGCGAGTAGTGAACTAGTTAGTCGCATGTCCATTCCTTTTTTTCCGAATTATATAGCTTATATGAGTGAATTTCGTTTAAAAGTTGTGTCAGTATGGTTCTAACGATAAAATCGTTTGAATGAACCAAACTTGTGTTTCGTCTGCATGGCCCCTTTAAGTGTCGCTTTCAACACTTGGGAAGAAGTGCAGCGACAACTGCAACAACTTCCCAAAATTCGAGTAAAATGATCGGTGCGTGTCAGTATATTTCTTCTTAGTACATTTCTTGTCCTCCGTTTTTTTTTTCTAAGTTCGAACTTGCCCTTTTCACCAGGACCGGTAGACCGTAATGGGCACAATTTTGAACGCACAGTTGCGGGACGCTCAAATACGAAGGCTCACTGAATGTAACTCAGGATGCTTCCTACCGAACTTGATATGATCATAATTTTTACCTAGCTCATAAGCATGCTAGAGTTTGTGTTGGGAAGTTTTATTTGCAATGATTTAAAAATAATGCTAAATGCTAAGTAGTCCGCAATATGAATCCGGTTATTACGAGTCCTCAGTGTACAGGTGCCGTCAGAATTAAATTGGAAACACGGGAGCTGTGTACGATCCGCATGAGGAGCACCGTCGTTAGCTTGAAAACGGCCATCTGCATTCGCTAAAAAAACAGGAAAAGGATCTGAACGCGCATGCGCTTTTGCCGAGCCGGTTGATAGAGCTCTATTTTTCGCAGACCCATACTGGTCCCAGCTTGCCATGCATGATAGCAGGAGAACGGACACACTGCAGCGCTATCTGGGCGCTGCCACATGCTGCGGTGCGAGGATCCGACTACTGTGGAGAAGCATGTGCGCTGCAGAGGACATGCTTCATCAGCAGGCCTAAATTTTCCATTTCCATGAAACTATTTAGTTTCCTGGATATAGATCGGACCCGCTCTAGCCTTGAGGCTATGAGTGTACAGCAAACGGGAATCCGCATACGCCATGTAGCTGCATCGTCGCTTCTGAAAGGGTGATAACCAGGTATAGAGGCAGCATAAGCGATGCTGCTGATAGCAGTGGCAGCGTATCTCGCCGTACCGTAGTATCACAGGCATCGATCAGCGCGCCGCTACGAACAATGCGCCGTTAAAAAGTAGTGGGTTGAGAGGTATATATTGGTTGTCACACTCGGCAGGCGCGCATGCACGTTCAGATACTTTTTTTTTATCGACGATGCAGCTACACGGCGCTCCTACGCGGTTCGCCCACAGCTCCCGTGTTCCAATTACTTCTGACGGCACCTGTACACCCTGGAAATGCGAAGTCCAAGCATGCGTCAAAAAGCACATGACTTGCTACGTCGAGTTCATGGACAACGTCGTTTACGAGATAACGTTATCTTGCGGATGCTTTCCCACAAGGATGTCTTAATGATCGTCCTAGGGAGCGCGCATGTAACGTCAGGTCGTCGAAAGGTAGCGAGTAGTCAACGCGCTGCTCTTCCTGCGATGTGGCGGCCATCTTTTTTGGCCAAACAACAACGACAACAACAGCAGCAGCAACCACAACAACAACGGCGCTCATAGGGAGCACTGCTGTCAGTTGTTTAGGTCAATATACAACGAAGCTGTTAGCCTTTCGTTGGTAGGAAAATTTCGTGTCTTTGTAATTCTCGGTAGCATGTTCCGAAGTTCGAGGTCAATATACAACGAAGAATGAATGCTGTTAGCCTTTCGTCAGCACGCCCTGGTAGGAAAATTTATTTTTAGGCGTGTTAAATGTTGGAACGCACACTTTGTACCACTTCTATTCCTATCCCACTCATGTTATTATTCAACGTTTTTATGCCTTTTGGCTCCGATTTTATGCTTTTATTCTTTCATCCTTGGTTTTAGGGTTGACAAGTGTTCATTAGTCTCGCCCAAGTCTCGGACTCTTCGAGCGCATGTGTTAGGCGCATTTTATTCGTTCCTTTGCATAATGCGCTGGGGCAAAGAGCGCCAACAAAAATCTTTGATTTAAAGTGTGACGGGTGTTTATTGTGGAGATGTACACAGTTTGAATCTGAGTTTGACGCCGTTTTGTCGAAGTTTATTGTTTGTTGTATTTGACTTGTGGTTCTTGTTACGCCTTACGGTGGTGCAACTGGTGATAGAAAAGAGGGTAACACCGGTGGGAAGTTATTTCATCAAAATCGGAAGTGCTCGTCTTGTCCTCCCTTCTCTTCGCCCTCGTATTTTGCGCAAACTTATTCCTTCGACATCGAAGGAAAGATTGACTATTACCAGGGCTAAGTTAATCTCTGCTACAGAGCAACTTTCAAGCGATTTCAGGATTAGCCTTGCCTGTTTATTTTTGAGATTCCACAATACGCCTACAACGTCCACTTGTTACCATGGCCAAACTGTGTCCATACCGAAGAGTGACTCCCCTACGCATAGGAAATGTGTTTCTAATTCTGGCTACCGACTTATATCTTTGTGCATTGCCGATTATGAAATATTTGCAATGATTCTGGCTGATCGACTTGAGTTTGTTATTGTCGAAATTGTAGGCCCGCACCAACTTGGGGGATTCGTAGTCGCAATATCCAAACTACTGTCCACATCGCTCGTTCAGTGCTTGAATGCGGGTCGGATAACCATGGGCTATCCCAGCACGTCGCGAGTGTAGAACCAGTGATGTTCCGTGCGGGGGATTTTCCCCTTCTCGGGAAATTTTGGGTTGTAATTTTAGCCAAAAGTGAAAAAGGGAATCATTAATAAATTCAGGTAATTTTAGGAGTCGTGGAGTGAAAAAAAAAATAATGTCGGTAAACCAGACCCCGCATGATTTATTACTTTGTTGTTATTTTTTTTTTAAATTTCGCTAGCACATCCTCGGATTTCCGTTCAAATTTCTGCAGTCGTGTTACCGCAAGCCACAAGCATCCAAGACGGCTTCTAATCCAGTTCATGAAACACAAGGGAACATGGAGGAAAGAATACTCTGTGAGAACGAGCTAGTAAAGCGTGAAGCGGCGGTGGCTGAAGGGCTGTTAAAGCCTGTTAAAGCTAAATTTAAAGATAAAGCCTGTTAAAGCAATGTAAAAAAAGGTATTTCGGGCGAGCCTTAGTCCGTGGGCTAGCAACCAACAACCGATGACGCCAGCAGTCCCGTCGCTGAGCAAAAATGACCTTGATTACCCAACAACGTGTAGTTCTTTTTCGAACGTGCAGTTTAAACTTGGATTGATTGATTGATTGTTGGGTTTAACGCGCCGACGCAACGCAGGCGATGAGGCGCGCCGTAGTGGAGGGCTCCGGATTAATTTTGACCACCTAGGGATCTTTAACGTGCGCCGAAATCTCGTACACACGGGCGTTTTTGCTTTTCGCCTCCATCAGAAAAGCGGCCGCCGCGGCCGGGAATCGAACCCGCGACCTCGTGCTCAGCAGCGCAACGCCTTAGCCACTGAGCCACCGAGGCGGGTAGTTTAAACTTGGATCTTTAGCATGAAAAGTAAGCATGCTGTTTGGTACAAAGCGTGAAATACATAGTTAAAGGCTGCTGAGCGGCATGTGTAGTGGAATTTAGTTCACACAGAAGCTGATTCTCTAAACAACGCCTGCGTCCGGAAGGCTACGTAAAGTAGACATAGGTGGCGCTGGCTAATGCCGAAAACCGAACAGGAATTCACGTTAAGATCTATCAGGTGCAGAAAGAGTATGCAGGGAAATTTGCAGGTAATTCTTGATAAACCTGCAGGGAAAATATGCTAAAAATAGGGAATTTCTGAACCGACCAAATGGGAATTTTCCTCCCCAGTACGGAACATCACTGTGTAGAACAGAAGCTGAACATTGTTGTTTTAAATTGCATTTCAACCTCCTGGGAAACTGTCATGTCGTTCGAATGAGCCGCGCAATGAAGAGGACGATGAAGAAGAGACGTACGTGTAGCACGCAGCGCGTGTTGCGCCTTTTGCTTTGTCAATTTGATAGAACAAGACGCTCGCTGACATGGACGCCTGGATTTACGTCTCCTTTCTGGGGCGCCACTAGAAGCGACGCCACCGAGGCTAGGTTTTCTCACAGTTGAATACAAACTTGGGCTAGTTGGTGCATTACAAGAAAGAAAACTGCGCATAAAACGCGGGCACAAGAGAAGACGGCTAGACGCACAGGGCGCCCTGTGTGTTTAGTCTTCTCTTGTGTCCGCGTTTTATGCGCAGTTTTTTTTTTCCCGCAGCTGTTTATTTTTTCGTGCCACACGCCCACTTTGTGCGATGGCCACGAAGGGGGAAGGGAGGAGGGGCTTTAAAGTGCTAATCTGCCCGCTTCCCAAATTCGCAATCTTATTAACAAGAAACACAAAAGCTGCAGAACAGCTGAACGTCATGACACGTGAGTAGAACCGCAGCACACCAGCCGCACAGATGCTTGATTCTAGGGAAGCTGTTGCGTGGACCGGTCTGCTTGCCGACGTAATTCGCGCTGTGAGACGATGAAATGAAAGCGAAGAAACGGATGCAAACACGGTGTAACGGGAAAGAAACCGGTCAAAGTAATTCGCACCAAAGACGCGAAACGAAAGCGATGGAATAGGTGCAAGTATGACTTAGCTGTAAACAAGATATTGTTAATAAGAATCGCCAGGATTTTCCGTTAAAAACACGTAGGGAGATTTAAAATACCCGGGAAAGTTTTCCGTGTGCCTTCGGCGTCAAGATCCGCTCGTTCCGCTCCCACTGCTGTCTTCCTTGCACGACACCGGCGTCACAGGTGAAACTACCACCCGAGGCTCCGGAAGATCTCGAGTAAAGTGTCGTCGTCAACGGAAGTCTTAAGCGAACTATTTCCGGTGCGCCGTAGTGAGGGGCTTTGAATTAATTGTGACCTCATGGGTAGCCTTAAACGTGCGCTTAAATCTCGACAAATGGGCGTTTTTGCTTTTCGCCTCTATCAAAAAAGCAGTTACCGAGGCCGGGATTGAACCTGCGTCCGTGGGCTCAGCAGCACAACGCCTTAGCCCCTCAGCCATCGCGGCGGGGGCACCAGTCGACGGCACAAAGTCCCAGTAAATTTCGCGCAATAAAAAATTACCAACCTATAGATGACTCAGCTCAGGGCACCCCTGATCTTGATTCCAGGTACAGTTAATTCTTCCTCATCGGCATGGCCAGTAGTGCCCAGTGCGACGCCTGCGACGTTGAAGAGACAATCGAGCATGTGCTTTGTCGTTGCCCGCAGTATTCATCAGAAAGACGTGTTTTGGTCGCCGAGCTCAACCGATTGTACAATCAACCATTCACATTAGCGACTATTCTTGGACACCGACCCCTACAATCGACTTCGCAGAAGGCAACAAAAGCCCTTTTGAGTTTTATGGAGGAAACAGGCTTAGACGAAAGACTATAGTGTCCGCAAAGAGACTAAAGTGTGTGCGCGGCCCTTCTCCTTTCCCATCTTTTTTGCCTGCTTTCTCTTTCATCCCCTGCACACCCCTTCCCCAGTATCGAGTAGCAATCCGGGCTCAAAGCCTGGATAACCTCTCGGCCTTTCCGTTTGCTTTTCTCTCTCTCAGAACAACATTCGCATGCACATTACAGAAGTGATAGGTGAGCGCATATCTTCGCGCATCTGATAAACTGTGCGCCAATGTCGACTAAGTTGCCAAATGATTAGAGGCAAATCATTGAAGAGCGAACCATTTGCGCATTCTGGCTTTTATTGATTGGTCACCTGGTTTGTGACCACATGATTGCACAAGCGTCTACACAAAATAAAAAGGAATAAAATTATATAAATAAGGATTAAACAAATGCGAGCGAGTAAATAAACATTTGTAATTGCGTATTTATTCGTCACACATATATGTTAGCACTATGCCGCCACAGGCGCTGCACCTTTCTGCAAACCTTTCGATTTCCTAGAAGAGCTGAATCATCCATTTTCCGCCAGCTACAGGCCCACCCTACTCTCACAAAATTTTACCACATGTCATATATTGAACCCTCTACCCAGCAGTCTGTACACATTCAGTGACAAACCCCATACCCTGTGCCACACGGCATGGAAGTACTCCCGAACCCTACACTTCAGTGACCTCTCCCATAATTTCAACCCAAGTTGTGAGCAGTGGGTGGCCAGGCCGACAAGTCCGACCCTTTTCGCCAGTGAGACCTGATACGAGGGTTCGGAAAGCCACAGAGGACCTGAAAATCCATATTATAAACCCCCCCCATCCCAGGGGAGGTGTCTTTACTAATCAGCCTCAATTGGCTCTTTTCATTAAACGATTATTCAAGCAATCAATCAATCGACGCATCTTTATTTCTGCATTCAATAGGTTATAACATTAAGCCCAAATGTAGTGCTTCACCGGGCCGGGGGAGGGGGACCGGTGCCCCTTTCTTCCTATCGGGGTGTTCCGGGGTGGGCTCTGCAAAGAAACGGCCAGGTCCTTCTTATTCCTTAAAATATTTAAGAAAATCCCGCCAGAGCTGGAGTGCGTCCGGCGGCTCGAGGTGTGATGGTGCATCGATCCACTTCTGCAGTGTACCAGGCAGGTCGTCTCCTCCCAGTTACTGAATGGCTGTTCTGGACTGCGGAAGGGCAGTGCAACACCACAGAAGATGTTCGGTCGTGCCTTTTTGGCGGGCATGTCGGGCATGTCGGGCAATGGGGGGACCAGGTATGAGTGATGGTTTAATTAAGAGGCACAAACTTTTTGGTGACGGAAGATTACCCGTCTGGGGTTGGAGGGGAGGTACAATCTTTATCCTACGGGGTATGCTTTCCGACCCTACCAGTTCTACGGCGCGAACCATAGCAGCAGCACCTCTCTGCAGTAGCTCTGACATAAGGCTCTACAGCAGTTACGCACGATTCTGCTCCAGAAAATGCCCAGTGGCCTGCATCGACAGTGACGCCAGCACCGCCACCAGCTGTGCCTAGACCTCCAGCTGCGCGAACTCAATGCCTGCTCGTCGAGCTTCATTGCGTATTAGCGTGGGTGAGAAGAGAAATGAAGGGTAATAAGTTTCCATTTGCAGAAACTTACTTTACCCTTGGAGATTCCATCTAAACTAGCTGTCTAACGTCAGCTTAGGCCAAAAGATTACCGAAGTACTAGGGGCTTGTCTTCCGTGTTGTCGTGTCTCGTGGAGGCTGTGCGCGTCTCCCTCGCTCCTATTTCATCACTGATAGCCCTGATACGTATGGCCCTCATAAAATGTCATCCAATTTCTCTGCACAATTAATGATGGTAGTAGTCCCCAAAATGCAGAAAATTTGGAACAATTAGCGCTACAATCTCGACATCAAATCGCTCTGGCGTTCTTCAGTGGCCGCACCAACAATATCGGAGATTTGAAATAGCAACTGCAAAACGGAAAACTACGGATGTGGGCATTGATTTCACAAGAACACAATGCACTGCGTCCGCTACCCGGCTTTCTTTGGTAACGTATCCCTACCATTCCATTGGTCGTAAGAGTGCCATGAATGGAATGGCAGTCCTGGCAAGGCCACCGTTCATGTATCTATCCACACGCGGAAATATGGCCTTGACACTTCATGCAGAACTGACCAGGAAGTCATCGCTTGAAACCCCTGTCTTCAGCATGGTACGGTTACACTTCTCGTTCTATAACCGCCCTGCGTCATCGACCCGTGTACGCCTCGCCTGGTTTGTACACCCACAGAGGGCGCACCTAGGTGCCACAATACTTGCGGACAAAAACACTTATCCGCGAGCCCGTATAGGAAGAACTGTGCGCAGGTTTCTGCAGGGAGCCAGAAACCATGCGACATATTGTAACGGTGTGCAAAGGTATCCCTCCAGTCCTCAGTAAGAGAGACATCCAGCTTCCGGAAGCCCTTGGCTTTAAGCCTAACGGAAAAGTGAATTGGACAGCAAACGTTAGAAAAGAGGTTAGAATTTTAATGGGAAAAGAGCAGGGAAGAATTTGGGAAGACATACGAACAAAGAAGTCTACCTATCACAAAAATTCCGTAGAGTTTTTTTTTTTTTTTGGTGAGGGGATTTTACCGTGGCGTTATGACTAAGGTCGCTGTGCAGCGCCACCCTGTTACAAAGGGCAAGCCGCTAATCATCATCATAACCACCACCACCACCACCATCATCATCATCATCATACTTGTTGGCGGCGGCTTTAATGCCCCACGCACGGAGAGGGAGAACGAAACGACTACGTGGCGTGGCACAAGAAATTGCGATGCCTTCTGTGGACGGCGTGCAGGCTTCTCAACAGTGCTTTCGCTCCGCACCCCTACCACACATCCTCCCCATCCAACCCGGTGGATGGAGCACCGGACACACCGCTGGAATGTTAAGCTAGACGCGTAGAGCAGTGATCACCTCCCCATCCTTATTGTAATATTCTAAAGTCAAACTGAAGGCTTTTCCCTACCACTGACTGAGGCAAGTCTCTCTCGTTTACTGCCGACGACACACAGTTATTAAGCTCTACCTAATCCTGGATACTGACTTCGAAGTTAGAAGAGGTTACCATAACCATGTAAAGCGAAAGCTGTACCGAATACTGACGTGCACTTTGGGCCGGAAGAAAAAGACCAACACAAAAGATTTTTATCCGGTTTGAGTGGGTAGGGCAGAGCAAAAAAGCTGCGTGCGCAGCTTGACGGCTCCCCCGGCCTCAGAGTGCAAGGTGGCAGCATAGGCAAGCAACAATACAATTTCTGAAGTGCGAATACATGCATCACAAGCATAGATATTAAAACAGTAATTTTCTTGCACAACAACAACAAAAAAAAACGATATCCGCGAACAGCAGAGCGCGTGTACGCCAAAAAGTCTTTTGTGGAATGAAAAAAAAAAGCAATAGAAACGAAAAAGAATAAGAAAGCTCCAAAAAATATTGGTGTTCGGGGAAACTCGGACTACCTTCCCGATAGAATGAAGGTTATCCGTCTAACCTCCAAAGCGTCACAATACCAGCAGACCCTTTCACGATGGAGGTGGCTAGAGTGGTGAGACAAAAGAATGCCCCTACATCAAACGGTGCGCGTGGTAACCCGTCCTGAACAACGGAAATCGCTCATCGAACAACCGACCCTGTTGTGAGCTTCTGCCTTACCGTTCAGGAGACTCCCGATGAATTTGCCCGGGGAAGCTTGGCGACTCTTCCCCCTCCACGATTTATGACACACGCTTCCCAACCGCCACCTTTGGCCGCAGACAGGGACAGCTTAACCGCAACGCGGCGCTCTGTTAATAGAATTTTAGCATAGCGGCTACCGTACGCTACGCTACCTGCGGCGGGTACAGAGACCCGACTGGGCATATGCTCAATCTTTACGGTGGTAAGAGGCCCTTCTCTCTCTCCCCGCACACGCATGCGCAGCCGGATCCCGGTGCCCACCGCCGGTAGCGTAGAATATCTCAGTAGCAGCTTAACCGCAGTGCGGCGCTCTGTTAAATCTCAGTAGCCGTTGCAGCTGCTTGGACTGATGTGAGTATCTCCGTTGAATGGTTTCTGAAGCTCTGTTCTACTCTTCAGTGTTTTGGTGAGCAATGCTTATGTGGAGGGGTGACTTTTTTCACTCATGGCGGGTGCTTAGACCTACAAACCAAGCTGGTGCAGCGTTCACCTCGTCAGCATTCGTTGGGGCGTTTTCTGTCCACAAGGCGGATGATATAACGAAGGTGATCTGGTAGATAACCGGCCACGTATTTTAGCACTTTGTGGGACTAAGCAGCGTTGTTTTGCACAGGGCTTGATCTGACTGGCGACACAATTTCATACGTGAGATGCCAGCTGTGTCAACGTCGATTAATTCGTTTATCTGTCGCAGCAGTGAAATGCGGATAAAAGGTTCCAGTGAATATTTGTTTGTGTTATTTTTGCGGAAATGTGAGTTGTTTCCAATTTTATTTCGTGCCGCGTCTTGCATTTAAAGTCGGATACAGACTCATATAATGGCGGTGGTCTTAAAAGGTAAAATTAGATTATCGAGGGAAATGTATGTTTACGGCATATACAAGCAACGTTTTTCAGGGGTCTTTCTTTTTATCTTGACATGTTCATGGAGACGTGTCAAATGTTATTGCCACGACAATATTTTGTATTTTATATATGCGACGCGAGTACATTTTACTAGTGCACTTTTTTTCTACATTGTGCAATCAAAGAGAAGTCACAGCGCATCTTTACATCCGAACTTTATTAAAGAAAATCCACAGCAGGTACAACTGTCTTGTACTCTTTCTGAACTCATTAATAATGTTTGAACATAGTCCTCCATTTTCGAAGCGTGTCTCACGTTCTGGTGGTGGAAAGGTTGTTATCAGCAAAAAATTAAAGGCAACGAGTTTTCGAGGGCATTTAGAAAACTCAGAACAGTATGTGATCAGTAGGGCCGCATTCTAAGTCCCTCCTCCACTCCATTTTCTCCCACCACTTGGCTGAGGGGAGGATTCCGCAGTGCTTATGCATGGGGAAATCCATTTCAAGGATCTCCTCGACCGGTGGCTCGAGTGGAGGAAGGACTCGGAATACCAGGGTTAGGCTCGGTAAAACTTCAAATACCAGATATGGCTTGGTTAAATTAACTTAGGCGGTACTTCCATAACACATAAAAAGAACAGTTTTATGTCCATGATTGTTGTAAATGCCCGATGAAATACCATTTGCTCTGTCCAAGCAAACCGTCGATTGTAATTGCTTTCTCTACGGGCCGCTATACTTACCAATAAACATACATACCTTTAATAAATTAGGAGCTTATCTGTTAAGGGCACATTCGCGCCGCCTTCATTGCTTTAAATATGCAGACGTTTACAGGCGTGCATTCTACAGCGTAAAAATAAGGGTATCGAGGCCCTTGTTAGATTAAATTTCCTCCATTGTTTTTGGTGCAAGCCATGCTGCGGCACTAATTAAGGAAACGCATTCGGGAAGCATGGGAACTAATTTAATTCCTCACTTAGGTATAAATAATTGCACAAGGATACTGCTGGTAAAGTTTACTGCAATAGCCGACAGAGTTTCATCAACAGAAACCCTATTGCGTTTTAGCTAAACGAAGTTACATTCTGTTGTGTTTTTCGATAGAAACTTGTTGGCTTTTCATTGACGTGACTCATTAAAAATATCAATGTGGAATAAACTAGCTTAAAAGTAACCTACTGGTCTTACTATTACACAATTACGGAGATACAATGGGCAGCACAGAACAAACAGAACATCACAAGTATAGGAGTTCTGTCAGTAGATGATCAGAAGGGTTTCAACATAGTGGTGTCATTAGATTTCGTATTGTTTTCCCAATACGAAACCTATTGACTTTGTGATGACAAAGCTCAAAAGCCACCGAGTTTGACCAAGGGCTACTGGCCGTCGTTTATGGAGGAGGACTAGTCATCTATGAAAATAACTGGACAAAAGAAATAAAGTTTTCTCTCTTTCTCTCTCTCTTGGACTAAATAAGAACTTCACGGGAACTGAATTGAAACGCAAAATTAATTTTTAGCAGGGCTGTTAGCACTTTTCTGTAACTTTTAATGTATATGCTCACTACTGTAGTAATACAAAGGGGAGTGATAGCGTGGTATAAATAAATAAATAAATAAATAAATAAATAAATAAATAAATAAATAAATAAATAAATAAATGTAACTTTATTAGGAAAAGGGCTGCCTCAGAGGCCTATAAGGATGGTAGGACGGGAGAAGAGGGGGTAAATTAATCCGGCTCAGAATGGTCGCTCGCATGCGAAGTCCCAGAGGGAACGCAGGACTCGGGCTGCGTGCGTGTGCTGTGGTGGCGAGATCCAGTGCTCGTACGTCGGAACTTGGCGGCGATGGCGCGCGCGAATAGTCTCAAGTCCGGGACATTCCCGCACAAGATGCTGCATAGTGGGGCGGACGCCCAGGTCGCAAGTTCGACAGGTAACGTCGGGATGGGAGGGCTCAACGTCTTCAGGTTGCTGGCGTCCACGACGAGGGATGTAGGCTCGCCATTTAGCAATGACATCATCGGTGAGTGCCGCTCCAGCTCGAGCCTTATGGATAAAAGCCTCGGCAGCACGCGGCAGTCCGCTCGGCAATGGGTGGGAGTCAAGAGGTACCGATGCGAGAAGCAATTGCCGTCCACGTTGCTTCAGAAAGTCACGCTGGTCGTCGGGGTCCTGGAGTGGACGGATGATAGTGAACCCGTGTTCCAGCGGCGGCGAGCGGGAATAAATAAATAAATAAATAAATAATAAAAAATAAATAAATAAATAAAAATAAATAATAAATAATAAATAAATAAATAAATAAATAAATTGTAGAGTGAGAGCGACAGAATATTTTTATTTAGCATATTTATTCGTGCGAGTGGCTTCTCAGTCCAGTAGTCCAAGGGCCGTGTTCATGCATTCTGCCCTTTCGGCGCTTGTCGGCGAAGTGAACGCTGAACAGGGCAGTCTCCCACTGCTCGAGCGCGGGATTAGGGAGATAAAGTGGCAAGTCCGGCTTTCGGTTGCATTCCAAAAACATGCGGTAAAATGAGTCTGAATGCCCGCAGAACTTGCATGGTTGCGAATGCGGGTTAGGGAACTGCATCTATTGGAGTAGGATCGGGTGAAAAAGCGTGTTGGTTTGTAGTTGGCGAAGTGTTGACCCTTGTTACGTTGGCAGGGACGTCTACGCAGGACCAGTGCCCGTCAACCACCACGGGGCCAGGGATACTCGATATCCGGTGGCAGACGAAGCATCATCAGTTTTTAAAGCAAAGATTTACTACTTCCGTCCACCGGTTTCGCGGGGGATGCGCAAGTTAACCTTTTGACCGGAGACACACCCCCGGCGACACACCCTTCGAAGCGCATCGCGTGATTCGCCGGGCCCGATGTCGACGCTGCGCAGAAGGCCCCGTCGTTCTGCTCACGTAGCGGCGTCGGCCGCTCAGCTGATCCGCAGCCAGCCAAACCCGCAGCCTCCCACGCATGCGCCGCTGGGTCGCCTCGGGCTATGTGACTCATCTTGCGCCACGTTCGCCGTGAAACAGGAACACCCCGTTCGCCGAGAATGAAAGCGAGGCCGGGCCTCCTTCTGTGAGCGTTGCACAGGACCGAACGGCTATGAGCCGTGGTCGGCAATACAGCTACATCAAAGGTTGACCAAGCGAAACCAAGAGTCAACCAGACTAAGCCAAGCTTTTGCTTTGCATATCCAAGGTTTGCTGAGCTAAGCCGCGACCATTTTTTGTTCATCATTGTTTTTTTTCGAGGTTGACCAAGATTCTGAATCTGATAAAGAATAATAACCTGTTGCTGATTAAGAAGATGTTGTGGCGGACCATACTCGACAGGGGAGACACTACACAAAGACACAGGTAAGTCTAAGCGAACAGCTATGTCGCTGTCGTTGATTATAGACACCGTAACTTGCATCATATCTACAAAAATCTTTGATCCAACCGGAAATACCTCCTGTGTTCCCAACGAGCATTACTGGCAGGCGCTTTCTACGCGAGCGTTCCAGCTATCTGTGGTCTTTGAACAACTCTCACAATGCGCACAGAATAATAGTCTTTATTGGTGTGTTAGTGTTGCAGCCTGCGCCCTATCTCGGAACCAGGAACCATAGGGCACTTGATTTGCGCCGTTCAGGTAAAAATGTAAGCTGCTGTCGATAAAAAAGGCGCAAACCTCGAGTAGTTACGCACAGAGTACAGTCCCACACAGACTTAGTTGGAATATCAGATTTGACTTCAGCACGTAATATGAACTGCTCAAAAATGTGAAGGACTTAAGTGCCCTTTTAAACTTGAAAGCTATGCAGCAGTTGGGACTAAATTACCTTACACCAAAGCAGGAGGAGACGATAAGTGGGTGAAGTGTCGCTTCAACTGACTGTGGACGACTGTACGTTGAGAAGAAAGCTGAATATACCGTGGGATAGCGTCAATATTTTGTTTGAATTTGTTTCATGATTGGGGCCGAATGTCCAAAAGATCACACGAACAGCCCTATACTTTTAGTTCTCGTTTTACCTGCGTCGTCATTCCGCAGCCAGAATAGGTTAACTTGCAAACTGTAACCCTCGTAGTAAGTGTTGTTTTTTAACGAATGAGTGTAGACAGTGAGGCGTGTGAAGTCTGTGGCACACCGCAGACCATACGCCATGTTCTATGCGTATTCACGTTTTTCATCGGCAAGAAGGAAACGCTCCTCAACTTTACGGAAGCTGTATTGTCGGCGGCCGTTCTCTGAAGAGAAAATCACGGGCCACTGGCCTTCTGTCTACGTGCAAGGTGACGAAACGCTCCTGTAGTTCCTAAAAACATCGAATTTGTACAAAAGACTGTAGCACAAAAGACTACACTCTATGAAGGCACTGAACTCTATCGTCAATAGTGTCGTAACGCTGGTCATACCTTTTTACTCGCTGTCCTTACCTGCCCCTTCTGTTACAGTTTTCATTTTTTCCCCATTGTTCCCCTTTTTCACGTGTAGGATAGCAAACTAGGCCACAGTCTGGTTCCTGCCTTTCTCTTACCTTTATTCCTTCCTTAACGAATGTGTGTTCGTAACCTCTTGGGCTTTCAAAGGCCCCGTTACATACAACTTCCAAGTGGCTTTTTCAGGGCTAGTTATTGGCTGCTTTGGCTCCAAGGTGGTCATGGTTTTTAATTTATAGGAAATAGTAAACCCCCCTCCCATCATCGTCACCAAACCTCCTCGCTCCACGACAAACAACATGTGTGTTCTGGCTTGTAGCACCCGGTTCAAGCATTTATTAATGCGAAGCGTTGCACCGAAGACGTGAAGCAAGTTTGTGCGTCTTACTGAAGCACCTCAGCACCTCATGCGACTACAGCACAACTTACCTGAACGCTGAAAGCAAAATGCACAGCTGGTTTGAAAATTGGTTTAGTACTTGGAATGTAACCTCTGATACAATCACGACGCAAGTAACTCGTGGATATAGTGACTGGCACTGACGTAATTGAACCCTATAGGTGATCGAGTATTAGCACAAACGCGACAATAAATAACAATGCACCGAGAAGATGCCCCTGGGGCACGCAGCCACTAAAGTCTCTATGTTGGGGGACGCACAGGGATAAACGCTTGCGCAGTAGTTAAACATAAAATAAATAAAGATGATAGGCTCCTTTGGGATGGCCGTCTTCTCCACCGCTATTCGCTGTATCCGCAGGAATCATACATAAATGAGCATACTGCGAAGAAAAATATGCCAAGAATGTTACCAAGTGCTCATACGCTCAATCCGAATGACCTGAAAAAAGAGGCACCTGTTGAATCCTAGTCAATGTTTCTCAATGCTTCTCAGTCATCACAAAGTCTTTCCTACACAACCCCTCTTCATATCAGCTATGAAACGCGCACGTACACGCGCGAACACCAAAGAAGTCTTCCACGGGACGCTCTCAGTTCGGAGTGAACTGAGGCAGACATTGTTAGTTGCGATCGTTTGAACTTTTCTTCTACGCGTCGTCACTTCTTTGACCTTGAATGAGCAAAGAAGTTGCATTTTGCTGTCCACACCATTCCCAATCGTAAACTTGGTTCTCTTATGAGCCGCACTGCAAACTGCTCGCCTGAAGTTCACAGTCCTCTTCGACACTGTGCATGCATCAGCACGCCGGGGCCAGCCCGCTCGCGAACATTCGTAATTATTTATAAAGCACACCGCTTCAGCAGTAGATAGGCCGTCGCTGTTCATTTTTTGTCCATGCTTTAACGCGGACACAAGCATCGCATTTTCTCAAATGGCCAAAGTCATCGCACGCGGGCACAGAAGAGTTGCACTAGCACCGCCATGGCGTGCCGTCCGTAGCATCCTGATGAGCTCATACGAAAAGCAGTGCAGTGAGTAGGAAGGCTGCCAGCATGGTGGGCAGGACGGCCATGACGCGGCCGATGTTCTGGAACATGGAGAGCGAGCCAGTGGGGAACTTCTGCATCAGGTTCCCGAGGGGACCCAGGATGTTCGGCATGGTGGCGATGGGCGCAATCAGGTTCGACGAGGGTGCCGACGTGGTCGTGGTCAACGGCTTCTGTTGAAGGGCCCAGTCTGGCAAGGGCTCTGTCGTCGTGGGCCTCAGCGGAGTGGGAGGCCTCTGGGGAGTCGTTGAGCTGGGCGGGTACGGCGAGGTCTCGCTGGAATCCGGCATCGCTTCCGTGGTGGTTCCGTAGTCTTCGTCCTCTTCCATGTAGGGTGGCGACGACGTTGTACCCTGGGACGATGACGAGCCGTACGTAGGCTTGGCCAGGGTGATTATGTTCGAATGCACGATGGTTGTGTTGGCCACCGTGTCGTACACCGAGATCGGCAGCGACGCGATGGTGCCGTGTGGGTAGACCGGAGTGGTCGCTGTCTGCGTGGTCGTCATCGGGTAGATGTGAATGGACGTGACGCCAGGAAAGGGTCGCTTGAAGGACGAAGCCGAAGGCGGCCGGTGGTTGTTCATTAGCACCGCGTGGGAGACGCTGTACCCGGATGGGATGGCGGTGCCGGCCCAGAAGGGCGGCGATGGTCTTCTGTCCCTGATCAGGACGGGTGGTTGCTTGGTGATGCCTTGACCCGGAGGTTCGAGCGTGGAGGGTCGCCGTAGGCGGTTCTTCACAACAAGGATGTCGTGAACTACGCGCGTGTTGTCCCTCTCTCCGTGGCTGGCGCCATCCAGGACCATGATGGGCGGCGATATGTAGAGGCCGGAGTAGTCCCTCGTTGTGATCATCGGAGCCGAGGTTGTGGGCGGAGTCGGCGTGGGCTCCTCCATGGTCCAGTGCCTCGATTGCCTCGCGGTCGAAGTGCCGTGCGCACTCGCGTTGACTCTGTCGCCGGCCTGCGTGGGACCCAAACAAAGAGAAATTTACCAGCGGAACAAGACAACAACTTGTACACTCTTAATCCTTGTAATAAAGACCACGTGGCGGTACCAGAAATGCTTGGCGTCATTCATTATCATGTGATTAATATGTTGAAGGTGATTAGCCCTCATAATTATTCACATTATCGTGTGAATAATTAACATGTGGTAGTAATACAAACAACCTAGCGCAAACATTTCAAAATATATGCCACCAACTAGCCCGACACCGCGCATTACTTAAGTCGATCCCGTCAACTGACAAAATCACGGCGCCCTTTGTTATCTGTGTCGGACTGCACAACGCATATGGTTTTTCTAAGAAAAAAATGCACCGGCCATTCCAATATCTGAAGGTGGTTGTTAACGCTGTGCTTTCCGGCGAATGTGCGTCGGCCTTTCGTGTCTGCGGTCAGGCTGTTATAGAACCACAGTCTGTCGCACGCGTTGCCGCTCGAGCCTAAATGAGGATGAAGAAAATTTCTTTGAGACCACCTTTCTTTTATTAAGAGTGAAGCTCTTTATTAAATCGCAATTTTTCGTGTCCGCAATTAAAATACCAAGTAATTGCCGAGCGTGCACGTGAACGCAGCCTCGCGTTGACAGCCCGGCAGTTAACAAAGCCAAGAAAATGTCTAGCGCTCGTGAGTGCGTGCCTCGCGACGACCGCCCCGCGTCCCCTGCGCACGTTTGTCAAGCCAAGCATAGCCACGTAGGGAGATTGTCCAAGACTGTACAAAGGAAAAGCTGCAGTGTTCACCGTAATCGTGGCAACATTTGCTCGGAACAAGAAAGACACGTCATAGCATATGCCCATCCAAGGTGATGTCCAGTAATTACCACTTCCAAAAAAGTGAAGGAGGCTCGCCCTCATAGCAACAATGATGGAGTAAAGGTTGTTGCGGCAGCGAAGTTGAAGCAATCGTGGACTTCACCCGTCGTGATGGTCGTGAAGGTTGCGTACAGCTTCGCTACATTCAAGTCTTACGCGTCAGTGTGAGCTTCATTCATTTTTTTTGTCGGCCTAAATAAAAATGTTTTGCCACCACCACCTGGCGACACGCCCTTGAACTCTTCCAAGCGCAAAACCTTGGCACTGAAGGGGCTTTGCGGCACTTTCTGACCCACGATATGCATCGTAGGTTCTTGCTAGTCGCTTACACAACGACTTGCGGGCACGCTCGTAGGACGTCGCATTAGTATCGGCACGCCGTCGACGGTTCCACTTTTCCCGCTGTTATCCTGTCCTCTTCTCATTGCATTCATCCTCATGAGTAGGCTTCACTGTGCGATAGCAATGTGGAAAAACCAGCTTCAGAAGTCGGCTTCACATGAACATGAATGCATTGCCGGGAAGACACCTTTATTAGGGCAATATACGTCATCTTATATCAAAATATGAAGCACGGGAGGTGAACAGGTGGCCGAAGGGAGCCGGTGTGCCGGAGAGGGGAAGAGGAAAACGGCTCTGTGGGTTTACGTGCGGAAAAAGAATAATAAAATTAACCAGAAGAGTTAGTCTACAGAAACCCAGCTGAAAAAGAAAAAAAGAAAATCAAATCTTGCGTACGCCACTGCTACGAAATAATGGTTTAGGGCCTGGTGAAGTTTCCACTGCAGCTTTTAGCCCAGCAATCCGTCGGTGCAATAAACTGACTCACCAGCTGCTTCACCGCACTTGGTTTATGACGTGATAAGCGCAATATACACGATTTCCTGATTCCGCAATCGCAGAGCAGGTTGAAATAGTTCTAAGGGCTTGCAGTTTGAAGTAATCGTGGTTAAAATACTTAGCAACCATACTTTAGGGGCGATAATACGATTAACAAGCGGCTACAATGCCAAAACACACTGTAAGTCGAAGTCTAACTAATCGATTCTAAGGCTGCTAAACAAGCACTCCTCAGACCATGCGCCACCACCGAGTCAATATTTGAAAGCGAAACAGTTATGACGTCTTCTCCGCACCGTTTCAGATCCACCCATTGGATTTGTTCCACCAGTGTTCGCACTCATACTGCTGCGTTTCGCAAGAAGTTTCTTGTGAGACTGTCCACCCGCTTGTTTTCTAGATTCTCCACCTCCTACAGGTACCGGCGGTTCTGCGCGTACCTCTGTTAGGTTGTCATTCAGCATGTACATGCAGCCTTTATTCTCCATGGCTCAAACCGCGAAAATGTTTTAAAAGGTTGTTCAGAACTCCCGCGCCTTGTCTTACTACATTGTTAAATGCATTCTGGGTTCCCTACTTTCTGCTAATCTTATTCCTTTCCTGTTTGAGGTCTAACCTAATTCTGCCCCACACAAACCTGTAACAGCTGCTCTCCTCCTTGCCTAGTTCCCGAACCTCCTACATAACCTTGATGTTTCCTTAGGATGAAGTCGATTTCGCATCTAGTTTTAGTTTTACCTTTCTTGTCCCTTCCGGGACAAGAATGCTAAACGTGAGGGGTGCTATCGACCTTCACCGCTTCCTGGACGGTCGCCTTGTTAATTATTGCTCGAATTAGGTTGTGGTCCGCGTTGTAATTAGATTTGTTGTAATTAGTAGAATATTAACCGGGTAACGAGCATTGCTGTTAGACCTGGGACTTTCGCTGTGTGCAACGAGAGAAAATGCGAGAATCGGAATGCATAATTTAAGAGACCGTTGCTGGAGACAGTAAAGGGCATGACGGAGAGTCCGGGGGACCTGTACAATAGTTTCTCTTAATGCTGTACATACGACTTGGCCGGCTGTAAGCAGGGAAGATACATACATACATACATACATACATACATACATACATACATACATACATACATACATACATACATACATACATACATACATACATACATTATAACTTTTACCCGGCTCAGTCCGCCCGGTATTGCTTCAACTCCAAAAAATCAAGGCTACTCAAAGAGAATGTACAGCTGGTCATTCAAGCCAAATGTTTAGCTCCAACAATAATACTCATGTGCAGCTCACCATCATCATCGTAATCATCAGTCTACGCCCACTGCAGAGCATAGGCCTCTCCCATAGATCTCCAATTATCCTGGTCCTGTGCTAACTGCGACCAATTTGCCCCCGCATACATCTCGATCTCATCTGCCCACTTAACTTTCTGCCGCCCCCTGCCACGCTTGCTTTCTCTAGGGATCCCCATATGCAGCTACTTATGTTCTACTCATGTCCAGCTACTCCAACACTACTCACGCGCGGTGCTACTAGATGTTCAGATGTTATTTGGAATTGTTATTTGGAATGGGATTTTTGATAATTCTCAATAGTAACACTAATAATCGGTGCCGCAAAGGTCATCCGAGAAGTAGGCCTAATAGACATGGGCCGTGCGATTGGGCGCAAATTTATGTCAGTTGAAATTTGTGGCCGCAGTCTGGGGCAAGGTCCTAGTTTAATAATAATATAAAAAAATGATATATTTACAGAAATCGTCGCAGGAATCCGGATTTAAAAACGAACAAAAACAAGCACTCTTTTCCGGTTTTGTTCCTTGCGTCACAAATTTCAGAAACTTGTACTAAATTCAGTGGCTGAACGTTGCTGCGAAATGAAAAAAAGAAATAAATAGCTCTTTCGAAGATATTAGTAGGAACACGAGACTACGATGAGAGTTCATGGGCGTACACACAGCCCTCCCACAGACATACACGCACACACCACACCACACACCCACGCACACCTGCACACGCGTATACACACACACCACACGCGCATACATACACACACCACACACATTTAGGTGGGAGAAATTGTTCTGCAACTTCTTCGTCTGGAAGAGGAATCATGATGCCGCATCTTCTGAAAAAGGTGGACGTATGTGGACCATCGTGGGTCATGGACATATGGGGGTCATATGTGGGCTACCCATACACGCGCACACACACCACCGGCTTCATGCGTGAGCGAGCAGGGCGATATTATAACATGGTTACTGAATGCTCTGTTTGCAACTGTAGCTAGGTGCGGATGCCCTTGTCAGGCTGTAAAGCTCTAAACCTGTCAGACTGTAAACCTCTGCTCCCGTTCCCGTAAAGACTCAGGACAAACAAATTCTTTCTTTCTTTCTTTCTTTCTTTCTTTCTTTCTTTCTTTCTTACTACTTTAAATCTATCTTTATTTGTTTATTTATTTAGCCGCACCGTATACTGGCTAGAGCAGCCGGTTATGAGTCACTAAATACCATGAGATGCGGGATTAAGATCCACTCATTGATATTGTCCTTACTGTTATAGGAAGCTTTTCTTAGAGATCCTGATCATGCATTAGGACGTAGGCACGTATACCGACAAATTAGTGCTCGGAGTCCAGCCTGAATCTTGTTTAGTAATCGTTTGGTGCATTTAAAACTCATGATCACAGTTCCGGTGGTTGTCTGGATTAGCGTTTTTTCTCGATCGGGAATAAAACTGGGCCAGTGGAAGCGACTTATTGCACTTATTCCGAACCATGAGTGTGCGGTACCCTTTTTAGGCTTGCAAAACTGACGAAGGATCCCACGATGAGCCATATTGATCCATGGTGTAATGTTAAACATTTGGCTGGTCGAGTAGCCCACAGATTATCACTATATGCTTTTTGATGCTGAGTTTTATACTGTCACGAGAGGGCCAGATGGCTGCCAAAGAGGAGACTAGTTTTAATTAGAATCGAGCCCACAGAAGGTAGCGAGCAAGCAGGCAAAGCGTCGTCTTCCTCCAGCCAAGTCACTGGCTCCGCCTAGTGGTCATGGCGGTTTCCGAGTAGTCGGCGCATACCCTTGCGGGGATAATTACCGTTCATAGTGTCTGTGGCAATACTGATGCAGTTCAAATTGTCCAACGATTTGCTCTTGCAGCCAGCTAATAGTCACCTGAGCATTTACAGTTTGCCTTTAGTGTGTCTGGTTTTTTATAATACCTGACGTGTTGTGCAAAAAACCGACACTTAAAAAAGTGTTACGCGAAGAAAACATTCCCTCATATGCCATGCGGTGATGCCACATTTTAAAAGCGGAGCTCTTCAAGGGCTGACGACATTCTCTGCTGGTATCGTGTCACGCTCTCTCTGAAACAGGTTTCTGATCCAAGCAAAAGCCTTTCCAAGCATAGCAAAAATTAACACGAAAAAATGAGTCCATAAGTCCTTAATACATTGAAATACGATGGGTTTATTGCCAGAAGAAAATGTCTTCCTATTAATCCACTTGTGTGTAAAGGTGAAGCCAACTTTAAAAAAATCGGCGCGAGCGTGGCTTTTTTTAAGCTGGCCTTTTCACATTGCCTGTTCTGTAGTGAAGCATGGCTATCTACGGAGGGGAAATGATTACGGGAAATATCTCTAACTCTTCTCTTATCGGAAGTATACCGAAACAAATTATATGTCAATTAGCCGCTAAGGCGACTCTACCAAGTACGACGAGTTTCATTTACATGTCGTAACTATGCAAATGTTGCACAATTAGTCTGCTGTCAATAGATAGCCATCTATGGCGGGAGTATGGTTGCAGATAACGGCCCTAACTCTTGTGTTATCTAAAGTACCAGAAAACAAATTATATGACAATTAGTCGCTAAGATGACTCCAACATTACGCATTACAGCTGCGATGGCCATCCTTCTTCAGAACGTGGATGGACACCGATTCTTCTTTTTTTCATTGGTGGCAAGGTTTTGCAGAAATAAGAAACGGAACAAGTAGAGGGGGGGGGGAGAGTAGGGCCCCTGAAATGTTCTCGCGGACACCAATCAGGGAACCATTGACATATTGTGTCGTGCTCCGATGTGACCCAGACGAGAAAAACCAGTCGCGGTTAAGCGTTCGCTAATAGGCTGTCCGTTGAAGCGCTTTTATGGTCCCTGCATCGTCTTAACTGTGTCGTCCAGTTTACCAAAACACTAGACAGTAAACCCTCGTTAACTCGAACCCGCATTTCTCGAAATATTGGTCAAGTCAAAATTTTCATCGCCGTGCATTTAGCTCCCATAGGTGCTATGTATTTACGTTTTTTTATCTCGAGGCGTTTTTTCAGAGTGACCACGGATATCTCGAAAAGTTAACAAAAAAAAAAGTGGACATAAGGCAAAATCCGCTACAGGCAGCTGATAAGGTCTCTGTGCCAACGCTTAGCTCCCACCACGCGCCGAACGCGGTCGTGAACGGCAAATTTGAAATTCCCGCCGCCGCGACGGTGTTCAATCCAACGCGTCAAGAAACTGTGGGAGTTATAACGTGTGCGTCACCATGGCACCAATTATTCGCGGGTGATCGCCGGGTTTTTTATCGGTGAGTCGTACCACGGCCGGACCCAAGCCTTGCAAGTGTAGGAAGGGGGTTATTCTGAACGTTCTTTGTTTTCACAGCGCAATACGTGCGAGCACCTCGAATTGAGTTTTGTTGTGTAGCGTGTGGTCGGTGCAACGGACACTTCCGAGCATGGACTGAGATGTCCCACCCCAAACAGTGCAAATATCTGACACCGAAAAAAAAATCGCTCTGATCAAGGAAGCGGAAAAAGCAGGATGGACTAAATCAAGCGCTGTCAAAGAATTCGGCTTCCCTTTGTCGACTCTCTCAAAAGTACTCAAGGACAAACAGAAGGTTTTTGATGGCTTCGAGAAAAAAAATTATCAGGTAAGTGGAAGCGGATTGGCCACAAATTTTCGGCATTTCGCTTAACTCGAAACACTGCTTCTCTCGAAATTTTTAGCGGATTTTACGACTTTGAGTTAACGAGGCATTACTGTATTTTTCCTGATACTTGCCGGAGCTATTAAAGGGGCCGTGACTTCCCCGTTTGAGACGCAGGTAGCATCGGCGCTGACCCACCTGTGATGGCGACACAGGGTCCATCCGCGGCGGTGTGTCAGGCGTCGGGTCGTGAGGGGGGCCCCACGATTCCTCCGAACCCCGGAACTCGGCTGGAATGGTACTCCGTGCAAAGGACTCGGCAGCGGGCTGTGGCCGCACTCGTTCCGACGCTGGCAGCGAGGATGCCGGCCCCAGCAAGAGCGCCAACAGGAGGAGCATCCCGTGATAGTAGATCAGCCCGTGTTCGCACCGGTCCATGCCTGGACATGTCAAGAATAACAGTTAGTAAATATCACTTCTTCACATAAATAACGAAGCAAGAAGCTGGAATAAGAGGACAGCATAAAAAAATCACGCCATATCCACGGAATGAATGACGATAAGTGGGGCGAAGCTCGAGAGGGGGAGATCATCGGTAACCGTAACTCTCCCGTGAAAGTTCGCCCATTACATCATTAAGAAAGACGTAAGACTGTGTGCGTACATTGTGCAAATCAACTTTTATTTTCGGAGTCAATGCTCCCAGGGCCCAGACCTGGTGAAAGACCCCGCGCCATGGAGGACTACCCCGCACCTCCACCACAATTTGTCACGTAGGATGGGACACAACGGTAAAGAAAGAACTTTTATTTAGGGCGAACTTGTGCCCGAACAAGACGAGAGGAAACGAGCAAAGGTCCTTGCGTCTCGTTCGATCTCCGAGAACGACTGCCTGCGTTCATGGCGTGATCTCTTGCGTGATCTCCCCCTCGCAGTGCACGTCTTTGCGACATCTCGGAAAGCATGCGGCGGTCACGTACCACGAGACACAAGGGATGGACAGACCCATGGCTTTAGGAGCTTCGCCCCTAAAAACTTGCCATGGTTGAACGCGGTTAAACAAAGTTGTCTAGCGATAGCCAAACTTTGACGCCGAAAGCGCGCAGTGAAGACGCACACAATTCCTACCGCGAGACGAACACAGAAGCTTCTAGGCGCAGTCGGTGCCGTAGTCGCGAACTCACAGCGAAATTGGATGCAGCCAGCGCCTCCTCGCGTAATTTCCTGATGGCATACGCCATTACTTTTTTTTCCTATCCCCTTCTCTGTAGCTTCCTCTATGAAGCAATTGAACGATCAGATGCTTTCACCTCGCGCAACCATACGAGGCGCTGGATTGACCTTGACTGAGCTTGACTGACGCTAAGAGGTGTTTTCTGGGTTTGTAGCTGATTTCACAGAGCTTTCGCTCTAAAAACCTTCCGATGATTCCCCCCCCCCCCCCAAGGGCATAAGACCTACCGAGACAGGTCTTGATGTATGGCAAATTACTATGAGGATTCTCCAAGAACATCATTTCATAGGGTAGGGGCTGTCAAGTTGTTGCTTTGAAACGATACGGAAATCCACAGCGTGCGCACATGCCCTTTTTGCAAATTGTGGACATCTGTTCCCATTGGTTGTGCCAAATTACCCTTCAAATTACACTATTGAAATACCGAAACTCGAAGATTTGGTGAATCAGTGGTGCGAATATGGGTCATGTGTGTTATCAAACCAAATCAAATCAAATGATTTATTTATCCAGCACCAAATTGGCACTGAAGGGAACACCAACGAACCACAATTAAGGTTTGACAAGGACTGCGCCACTTTAATATGGCATACAGACAATACATTCGTACATGTAACAGAATGTGGTAAAAAAAACACATCAATTGTACAGGGAAAAAATGTTTACAGTCTTCAAGTTTCATCTGTGGACCGAAATCAAGCAAGCAAAGAAAGAAAACATCGATATTAAGACAAAATTTCAACACTGCAAAAACTTTATTAAAACATTATTTATCTATGACAAGCGTGAATATGTGTGACAGGTTTTGAGTAGAAACGACATGATCTGCGGGGCCACTGTTTTCAGAGGCGGTGTAATCTACAGGCGTGATACGTGCTTAATATGCCAAAACATCAATACAATTCAATATTCAGTACAGAATTCAATACAATACAAAAAATTCAGAGCCCGTTTACTTTGGTAATAGCTCTGGTAGTGCGATTTGCCATGTTTAATTATAGGGAAATTGGCACGATCTCTACGCGACAGACTAAGACATTGGCACGATCTCTACGCGACAGACTAAGGACACACATAAGCGGTGAGTAGGGACAATGACGTTTTATTATAGCGCGGCTATGCCAAACGAAGCGCGGATTTTGATGCGCCGCACAAGTGACCGCCGAAGAGCGCGCTGCATTGCACAATGTCAGGGGATGTGGCGAAGAGCATGCAAGGCTCGGAAAAGAGGCGTTGGAAGTGGTGACGAGTACAAAAATCGAAATTAAAACCGTTCAACTCAATGTGAAGGCTGTCGGAAGTGCAGAGCTGTGATTCGCCATAACGGGCTGTAGCGCTTTTATCCGCTCACTGATACCACCCATCACTCTCTTCGCCGACCTGTCCCATTCATTCCACTCCTGATGAATTCAACGGAGGTTTGTACAACGCAGTTCAAATTTACCGCCTTCGCAGAGCTCGCGGGCCCCCTGCCTGAAACTGCGCCAACGGGAGTTCTGTTCTTTTTGTGCTTGCTTTTCCTCCCGCACGTGCCGGCGTTGCACTGCCACTTTTTTTTTCTCTCACTATCGTAAAAACCAACCCAACGAGCGTTCCTAACAATGAACGTGGGCGCTGGCGGTTAGTTACGTATATATAGCCTCAAATGTACTTACAGTTTTCTTTCCGCTTAACCACGGGGAGATGTATGACAAGCGCCAGCGGTTCACGAGTTTCGAACGCGTATGACTATATAAACCGCTTGGCTTTAGAAGCCTTTGTGGGACGCCGCGACGACAGAACGCCGTGTGGCTCTAGTTGGGTCCAGCGAGCGAGCTACGACGACAAGGCGAGCCCCAAAAGTGCTCTGCACTTAAAAGGTGCTGTAACGATACCCCCTCGGAGATCGACATGCTTCACAGTGCAACATATAATGTCGGAAAGACAGCTCACAAATACCAAGCTTACACCGATTATTTGAAAGTCGGCTGCGCATCTAAACGCAAATGCATTGCTGAATAAGGCGGTATCAGCCGTCTCATATCAAAACGTGTAGGCCCTATGAAATTTAATTTTTAAAGACAATAGTGTTTCTTGGGCTGCCTGAACACAGAAATTTAGATCTGTCTGTCTGTCTGTCTGTCTGTCTATCTCTCTGTCTGTCACTCGATACAGCCACCTGGCAAAAGTGAAACAGAATCTGCACAATACGTTTATATACTCATAGCAAAATCTAAACGTCTAAGTCTGGTGACAATGTTTATGCTTGCCAACATTGCTGAACAAGAACAAGACATTACGCAAATGTAAGGCAGAAAATCAACACATTAGTGACATTTTCAGTGTTCATTTATTTAAAAAAATATTAGATTCTAAGTTTTTTGCGACTGCCAATGATACTACGTCCGCTGCAGAAAAAAAAAAAAAAATTACTTTATCGACTGCGGTCGCCCGTTCCACTATAGCTCCTGGCGGCATTTTCGGTAATCAAATGGTGACAGTAACAAAGGCTTCCTCTAGATAGGTTCCACGTTCCGCTTGAAATGCGCGTGGAGTACGGCAACGTGGTTCTATAAACGTTGTAGTAGTGTGCCTCGATTCCCGCGCGTCTCCGCCGTACGGCAGCGCTTGCATCGAGGCATCCGGCGTGGAACAGTGGAACGCGGTAAATTTAAACTGACATGAGCAAACCCCTGGTGTATTTATCTTGGGAGGAGCGAGACAGGACGGGAAAGGGACAGCCTAAGAGGGGAGTGGGAAAGAGAACGGAAGCATTTCGCTGGCAGGGGCGAGAGACGACTATTGTCTTTCGTCGACATTTGCAACGAAAGGAGCAGATACACAGTCAATACTTTAATGAACTTTTTCCCTTCGCTGAAAATTGGTTTGCGCTCAGTCTATCGCGATCTTCTGGATACTAGACATATACAGTAGTGCTGTAAAAACCGTGATTCTACCGCTTAACTATTACAAACTCGGTGTCGAGTTGTTTCCCGTGTCAGGGACACAAGGGTAGGAAATCGATTTCAAGAAATTCCGAACTGAGAAACCTGTTTTGCGTTTCACATATTGGTTCGGCGGCCCATGCACTGTTATACCGGCCGGGTACATGGTGACAGACGCGCTCCCAAAAAAATGTTTTCCCTACGTGAACTATCAATAGCTGTGGCAGTAAAATTGAGGGTTCACTGCTATTTCAGCAAGTTTTGAAAAACCAGAACATCATCGCAGTTCACTCGCTTCAACATACCCATATTTATCTAAATAAGCTAGTGGTGTAGATTCAGTAGCGCGGCAAGGCACCCACTTTAAGACTAATTTTCATTCTGCCTTATTTCATTAAGATGTTGCTTTCCTGTTGGTGACTTAGCCTAAAGTTTACGCTGCTATCTATGAAATCTGGGCATGAATGGACTACTCTCTGGTCACGGGTAATCGCTGGAGGATCCCTTCCTCTGCGAAAATACTTGGCCGGAAACATTGGTGATGTGGCATACACCCAAGCTGATCGCTTTCCACGCGCATCGTTCCTTCTAGCATAAGCACACCTTTAAAATCACCGGAACATGAACAAAGCTCGATGGAATTCGACGAAAGAGAGAATTCCGGAAACATAAGACAAAAAGCTGAACAGTAGTTGCCTCAATCATTTCTTCATTTACAATTCTTCCGACGTGACCAGCGCCAGAGGGTTGAGCCGGGAGGACAAGAGCATGACCGGTCTGCAAATTCTGCCCAACCTGCTCGACAAGGAGCTTACGAGGCCGGCAATAAAAGCGCTCGTGCATGGCAAGCAGCAAAGTCAGATAGGCGCCCCTCGAGCATGTGATATGCCACGGGAGCTTAATCTCTTTTAATACGGGATGAGAAGGCGGCGGTGGTCATGACAAAAAATAACGTGTGGTCGAACGCCTCGGCGACGTTGAAGGAAGCAAGCGGGACCTCCCGGAATCTGAGAGACCACCACCTGTTTGCAGGATGCATGCAGCACTATGCCTATAGTAGGCAGGCGCCACAATAATAGAAGCGGAAGAGAGAGAGAGAGAGAGAGAGAGAGAGAGAGAGAGAGAGAGAGAGAGAGGGAGAGAGAGAGAGAGAGAGAGAGAGAGAGAGAGAGAGAGAGAGAGAGAGAGAGAGAACAAACTTTAAAGGGCCCCTGCAACACTGTTTTTATCTTTTTTTCGAAGTCCTAAATGCTTGCAGAACGTAGTCAACCAGCACATTCAGCAGTTATATTAGGGGGTCGCAAAATACCTCAGCCAAAAATTACTGCTTTATGACCATCGGATAACCAGATACTTTCTCAGAATATTTTTCTCTCATTCCCGGTCTTGGCGTTCTTCGACCGTTGGAATAACATCATTACAGCGGAGTAGCAGCTATTGTCCGGCTTTCCTTCAGTTGCAGAATGAGCGTATCCGATAGCCGCTTTAAAAACAAGCCACAAAAGCAAAGCAGAAAGGGAAGGCGGATGGTTCTGCTGCAACGAGCAAATCACGCAGTGCCGCTCCGTTCTGGCGACCACTATAGCTTTTGCAGTGCCTGCAGACAAAAAGGAAGGAATGAAAGCGTTTATCGGGAGTATTGCAGAGTACCTTTAATGACTTGAAAGCATGGTGTGGGCGAAATCTCTATTCCATGACCTCGTTAGACCTTGCTGTCACCTTCGCGCGTACAACAAGCCGGCGCTTTCATATTCCGAACTGATTATCAGCACTGTACACTGTAATTTCACACGAGACTCCAAAATATAGTGAAGGTATGGGCCACAACAAGAAGTGACATAGAATATCAATATTCTCCTGGCTGAAGCCACCTTCTCAAACCCACAACACTAAAGAGTTAGCCCCCCCCCCCCCCCCCCCCCCCCCTCTCCCACATCTGTTACAAAAAAAAAAAAAACCACCGAGAAAGCAGTGTTTCACAGGAGAACTTTTTGCTGGGCGTGTTGGTTTTGGTGTGAGAACATACTGAGTAGCGCAAAGAAATACACACAAGAGGAAACGGGACAGGCGCTACACTTCCAACTGTTTATTAGCGAAGATTGCATCGTACATTTATAAGTAAATCCACACATGTGCAATAGACGTGCCAACAATCGTTATCGAGAGAATTGGTCTGAAAACCGTACCTCAGCATTAAACAGTATCACCGAAGTATAACTAATGCAGTCGGTCCCCTTCAATCTTATGGGATCTGCCTCTAGCCGTTCACGTGCCTTCTGGTTTTCGCTTTTTCCACGCCAGCCTAACCCTCCCCATGCAGGATATTCAGAGTAATGTGTGGACGCCGGAATCGGTGCGGTGCAGTAAAGTTCGCTCTCGCCTCTGGCGAACCCACATTGAAGAGCCAGCGCTTGCATTGGAAGTTCGTCGACGCACACGTTCGTCGTGCCGCCGCTTTAAAGAGGAGCATTACTTCCGGGCAGAGGGGCAACTTTTTTTTTTGTGAAGTAAGAAAGCAACAGGAACAAAAAGGACGATCGAAGCGGGGAACCGCATCCCATGCATGGGTGGCCACGCAAGGTCAATTTCCGCTACGCGACGACGCGGCTGCCGGAGTCAAAGGCTAGCGAACTCTTCTGGACCGGTAACGTGGTCGCGGTTGAATTTGATGCTATGAAGTGACTCGGTTGTTGCCCGAACTCGGCTGGACTGGAAGTGTGTGAAACAAAACCGCAGACGAATAAACGCCAGTTTTTTATATGATATGTATAAGCCAACAGGAAACGATGATTTAGAAGACGAACGTTATTTGTGTGTAAAGTCCAGCTCCGTATCAACGACTTTGACACCATGCAGTGGGATTTTTCAGCGCACAATTTACGCTCGGTGAAGGAACGAAAAATTAACTTCATGTTGAATAAATAAATTCGATTACCCCGCCGGAACCGGGTTCAGAGAGTAACTTTTATACCTAAGAAAGAAGGCTACTAGAAGTCAGCGTGTTTTCTGCTGCGACAAGCGCTAATAGCTATACCATTTTAAACGGAACAGAAACACCGTGCACAAAACAAACTGCACGACCCCTTTATCTCAATGTGCTGTACTATTCATCGATAATCACCCTGACAGTACCTATTTCGGAGAAAAGACAGTGCTGTGGCAATATCGATGTTGTAGCAGACATAACGCAAAAAAATGAAGGAAGCTCACACTAACGCGAGAGATTTGAAGGTAGCGAAGCTGTACGCAACCTTCACGACCACGACAAAGGTTTAATCCACGATTTCAGCCGATTTGCTTCTTCTTCGCTGCCGCAACGACCTTTACTCCATCATTGTTAGTGTAAGTTTGAGCTTCTTTCATTTTTTTTTTTTGGAACTGATAATCATTGGGCATCACCTTGGAAGGGCGTACACTATGACGTGTCTTCCTCGTTCCGAGCAAATGTTGCCGCGATGACAGCGAACGCTTGAGTCTTTCTCGTTCCAAGCAAGTGTTGTCACGATTACGGCGAAAGCTGGACGTTTTGGGCATGCTTGGCTTGACAAACGTGCAGCAGGGCGCTGGGCCGGTCGGCCCGAGGCCCTGCCACGTATGCACCCTCGGCATTTTCCTTTTTTAGGCGACTCATGCCAAAGCTGCCTTTTTTCCAAAGGGCCAGTATGTTCCGGATAAGTAACAGCCTTGGTTACCATCAACCCAGAGAACAGGCGGGATTTAGGAAACAATCCATACTCAACAATGGACCACAGCCACGGCGTAAATGATGTGATAGAGAAATCCGCAGAGTTTGAAATACGATGAATAGATGAGACCTACGTAAGATCCTGGATGACATGCATAAAGGATTTACGACAGGGTAATCCTTCACAAGCCAAGCGACAGTCTACCGATCCGTGAGGGGGTAGTACAACAGGGGGATGCCATCTCGCCAAAACTGTTCACAGCCTGTGTGGAGGGGCTACACAGGGAGCTTGACTCGGGATTACAAGTAAATGGAGAATAATTGGGCCATTTGAGGTTTTCAGACGGAATTACGAATAAATTGGGAATAATTGAGCTATTTGAGGTTTGCAGACGACAGAGTCTTGCTAAGCGAGTGTGCAGAACCCCTGCAAAAATGCTTGAGGAACTAAATACGGAAAGCAAGGCCGTTGGACTAAAAATAAATGTGAACAAATCTGAAGTAATTATAAATAAACATGTCGAAAGCGCCCTGTTCAGCATATGTAACGAAACGCTAGAACAAGTAGTAGAAGATTTTAACTACCTCGGTCAGGTCATCTGTGCTGATCCCAACCACAAGAGAGAAATCCGGCGCAGAGTAGGTATGGGTTGGGGAGCACCCGGGAAGCACTCTCAAATAATGAAAAGTAAGCTACCTCTGTCACTCAAAAGAAAAATCAACAACCAGTGCATACTGCCGGTGATGGCATATGGAGCGGAAACTTGGCGCCTTACTTACCAACTTGAAAGCAAACTTAGGTCGGCTCAACGGGACATGGAGTGAATAATGTTAGGAGTAACACCCAAGGACAGGAAACGAACTACCTGGAACAGAGAACAAACTTGAGAAGAAGATATCATAGTTCAAATAAAGAAAAAGAAATAGACTTTGGCTGGTCCACATAATTAGGTGAAATGACAATCAGTGGTCTACCAGGGTGACAGAGTGGACCTCGAGAAATGGGTATACAAAAAGAGGAAGACCCATTACAGACGAAATAATGTATTTCGGAGGCAAAGAATGGACTCGAGCGGTGTGGGACAGGAGCTGTTGGAGTTCGATGGGAGAGGCCTTCGTCCTGAGGTGGACCTAGTGGGCTGTTGTTGAGGATGATGATGAGGTAGTAAACTGTAGCGTCGTTAATCGACCAGATTTAAGGGAAACCCCCAAGGTCGAGTAAGTTTCTATGAAGGAAAGTTTGACATCCACCTGAATGCGGCCAAGCGGCTACAAAGAAAAACTATACAGCTTTCTCAGAAACTTCGCAGTTGAAGAAAAATTCGTCCTGGTCCGGATTCGAACCCGGGACTACCGCTTAACCGGAGCGGTAGCTCTACCAACTGAGCTAACCAGGAGGCTAGGAGTTTAAAAAAAGGCTAAAACAGAAAAAAAAAACTTTACGTATCCCTTCCTAAAGAAAGTTGAGAGAAACGCGAAAGTTTTCGCACATCAAAACTGCTCCAAAAGTGCATCAAAGCCTTCGCGGAAAGTGCGTCCAATCTATCATCAAACCTTCAAAGACCTAAATCACAAATTAAGAACGAACCTATGCGGCGATTTCTCGCGCACTAAGTAACCGCATCTACGAACGATCTGAATGTATACCGATAAGTGGTTTATGATATTAAGGCATGCGATTTTACTCCTTGATCGATGCGTGTATTGTCTCATTTAGATCACTGTTCATTTTTCGCGCTTTTCAAGTGAGCATTTCGACACAATGGAAGCCCGCTTTCACATGCTCCGTGTGTCCAGAGATCTTATCAGAGCTTTTCGTTCGACTAACATGTCTATGGGGAAATGCATTAGTTTTCTGACAGCCCTCCATCGGTCCCAGTAAGAAAGCTTTCGCTTTAAAAAGCTGCGTTGATTGACGGTTTTGTTGCAGACATGCCGACTGTTCATTATTCACAGCAGGAGTGTGGAACACTGCGCACTTGTCTCGAAGGGCAGGCCTCGTAGGGATAATTTATTTCTTACAGACTTTCTTAGTCGTCATGCGGGTCATTTCGTGATGCCGGGTAGACAGTGGCGTTGTTGTCTCAGCTTTAAGCATTTCTTTAAGTGCCTATTCAATTGTACTCGAGCGCCGCGACCCCTTGGAATGGCGGGCAACGATCGGGATCGAGCGATGACAGTTATATTTTGTTCCAAGAAAGCTAAATCTCAATTAGGCTAACCAAGAAAAAAAAAACCCAGTAGCGTTGCAGTGATCGAGTACTTTTGCCTCGCCACAAGAACTCAAGAACTTCAAAACAAAAGGCGCACACATTTCGGAATGTCTATGCGTAAGCATTCCTACGCCGCTTCTCTTCATCTTGTTTTTTTTTCTATGGTTTGCCTTGAGCAGCCGCATTGAGCTATTTTGGCAATACTGGGCGACTCGTTACGTTCAGTTATTTCTTGATGTCGGTTTTTTTATGGTATTTATTTTTGACAATAATACACGTACACTACGGTAATGTTCAAAGGTCTTGGATTCACCAATTATACATTTTTTGTGCAGATACAAGGTGTTACACGGCTGGTGCTTTGATGCGTTTTTTTTTTTCTTTCGTTTTTCAGCTCTTTCTGCTTTTTCTTGTCTTAGGCGTGTGAAAGAAAAGTAATTAGACCGACATTTTCGGATTAGTTAGTTCATTCTTTGTTTCGTATTCTATTTTTTCTTTTTATTTTTCCTGTATTACATCACACTTTCACTGGACATAACGTTTTTTACGCTACTGTAACAATAAATATGCTAACTTTACCAACTAAGGCATTTTTGTAGAGATAAAGGCATTTACAATCTCGGTACATTTTACATTCACACAGTTTTACCGGTCGCGTTGCACGTCCGGCGCCCTGGGGTACACGGCAATTGAGGAATGCTTACAAGATGAACTAAAGGTGCGTAGAGCGCGACAAAGCATTCAATATTGGCGAGGTAATGGATACTTTAAAACAAGCGTGGAATGAGGAGGTAATTCTTACGAAATGTGAAACCCCGCCTCCCTCAAGAAAAAACAGATGTAGATGTGTCAGTTGTTTTTTAACAGCGGAAATGTTGTTCGCAGGCCGTAATGTGTGCAGCGTCATAAAAATAATTCCCCCGCAACCTCCCCGAGGGGGATTGTGAGGATGCAGAAATGCGAACGTCGAACGCAACGTCCTCGGGTACCATGCGAGGAAGGCACCGCACAACCCTTCGATACGTCGATGGGCACGTTCACCGCCCTGTCCCTCTGATTTCCAAACTGCCCGTTGCCTCGAGTCAGCCGCCTGATGCTCATGAAGGGGAGTCGAGGCGCGATGAGCCGCTCTTCGACCGGGTTCAGATCGGGAAGATGCGCCGGCCGAGGAGGATAACGGTAGCCAAAACTCACGCAGCCCTCATCTTCGCAAGCTTTGTCTTCTTCTCCTTCTTCTTCTTCAGCGGTTCCCCTACGGGAAGATGACGATGGTGGTTGAACGCGAAGCTATCTCGTGCAATGGATTGTTTGGTTGGCCAATCCCTAGGGGCATCATGCCACAATCATCATCAGACGCGCTGCGCACGCCGGCCAAGGGACGCACGACAACCCCCGACTATAATGCATTTCTGCTAAAAACCCAAGTCATAGTTACTCTTAACTTTTTACCGTGAACGTGAGCACGCGCCTAACGAGTAGCGCCCGGTGTCGTCCAAGCTTGCGCATGGCACTCGCAAAAAGATACCAAGAAAACAGTTCACGCGCGTCCGCGCCTCAAGGGGGAGCACAAGACAGCATGCGCTACACACGCCCAGTTCTCGAAGCCCGTTGCTGCCGGTTCTAGCGCGTGCTGACGCGTTCCACTATGGGAGAAATGTGAAAGACTGCCGACAAAATGATCTGGGACCACCAGTCATGCGTGGGAAGACGACGATATAGATGTACATGACGATGACTACTACTACGTACCACAGTGAAGAGCGGCGACGGAACGTGTAAATAAACAATTTCAAACCTGATTTAATGCGTGGTGGTGTGTCCTTCAGTGCTTACATGGAAGAAATCCTCCAGCTCCTCTACGGTTCAAGCCTTGCGCGACTTTGTGCAAGCTTCGCCAATTTTTTTTCTTCTTAACTTTGCCCTGCGTGTTTCAGGGGGGCGTGAATTGGTCCGTATGCAGTTCTTCTTAAACTGTCTGTAAATACATCTGCAGCTTTACGCGAATCCCTTGCCCACCCACCCTTATGTTGTTTTCTTCCATGCTTACGCATTCTGATCTCGTTTCGTCAGTATACATACTCCAGCATTTTCTGACGAAAAAGAAATGTTTTTTTATAAACTAAGACAGCACCAACAATGCTGTAAAGAACTGCTGCTTTCGGTATAACATTCTTTCGATTCTCGCCTTCTTGTATTTTGTCTTCTTCGCTAACTACCATAATGTACGTTGTGGCGCGTTATAAACGTTTTGTCTCATGCTCTTCGCTGAAGCTAGCGTGCCTCTACAGTGCTCGTTTTGACGGACCTTTCGGCAGCAACAGGGTTACAATATAACATGATGACTGGTTAATTGAGCGGAATCATACAGCAGCTGTACTGCATTGAACTAAGTATCACTGACCATCTTATATGAACTGGTCATTTTTTCTCTCTAGCCTCATCAATAAAAGACCTAATCGTGCAGCGTCAAAAGAATGACGTTTGAAACAAAACGACCTTCAAACAACGTCAGCGAAAAGTGGCGCTTGGCGGTCATTCAGTTTTATTTTCCTGCAAGGCTTACAACATAATAGGAAGTGCTGCAAGGCTACACAAAACACGCGCAAGAATAAACGGGGCCCTCCGCGGAGATAGTGCGAGAAGGCTGGCACAAAATACCACAAAAAGGAAAAAAAACAAAAAAAAAACACGGCGTTTACCGTGCATCGCAGTGGTTTTAGCGTCCTGCGATTTTTCGGGCACGCCCTAGGGCCTGTTTTGAGCGGTTTGATTCGCTTCCGACGTCTCGTGTATAAGTAGGAGGCGTTCTTATTGTGTCGTCACGGCGAAGGCGACGGCAGATTTTCCTGCATCCACATCTACCGGAACAGAAATAAATCGGTTATGCAAGATCGCGCTAGCCGGTTATACGACGACAAAAGAAATTTGAGGCGGTAGGCAATGCACGAACCTGCCTTGTCTTGGAGGCGTTCTCCATCCGAGGGAAATCACGGTCACGTTGGTCTCCGTCTCGGCCGCACGCGCTGTCCGGAAGAGTCACGTAGCGCGGCGGCAAGCCGTGGGCTGCCCCCATTCCCCAGAGAACAACCGACACCCCCGAAACAACAGGCCCTCCACGGCCGTAGACGCTGCCCGTGTCGTCCGCACGACGACTACGCTGGATTAGCTTCCGTGGCTAGCCCATGTGCGCACGTGGCATCGCGTCGTTCGGGCGTCGGCGACCACGACAGGCGCTTTGGCGGTAACACGCAGACGCAGCAGGGGTGCCTCCTGCTGTGAAGGGGGAAGTTGTCCGGCCACGGTCTCTCACGTCGTTGTCGCTATGCTCCACAATAATATGCGGATGAACCAAGCATAGAGCCGATCGATACCTGCATTGGCGACCCCGTATTGCGTCCGATCTCGTGTGACGGGCTGAAATTTGCGGATGGCCGTGACGTCAGGAAATCAAAGCAATTTGCCGGGCTAGTTGGTCTGACATGAATGAAATAGAATTGCGTTAGAAGGACAGGACGAACAGAAGAAGTTTGTCATGCCCTTTTCGCGCAATTTTATTTCCAACACGTCACGAAATCCTGTCGCATCTTGCAACGCTCTCCACTGAAGTGAAAGGCGATCAAAATCAACGCAGGTACCCCTATATGTCACGACTATTACTAGTATATAATCAAGGTAAAAAGGTTTACAGCGTGACTCAGGTTAAAAGTGCGGTCTAAAATGCTCTCGCGTAGTGGGAAAATGGCAAGAACCGTTCAGGGAGGGCTACTGCCTTCCCGATACAGGAGGGACTTTTCTCTTCGACAGAGAACGTACAAATGTGAATGGAACGAGAGGATTGAGAGGGACAGGGAAAAGAGAGTGTAGCGGACGGGGAGTGGGATATAAAGAAAATATATTAAAAAATTGTGGTTGATTCCTGTGCCATAGGAATCAGTAAAACACGAAAGTGAAATGTCCAGCGAAATCTGCAGCAGTAGCGGTCCCAAATATTGTATTTTTTTTGGGGGGGGGGGGGGGGGCAATTCCTTTTTTTGGGGGGGGGGGGGGGTGAATAAAGAATCACTCCCTTCCTTGCACCAGTTCTGCGAAGGAGGTGATAGCCATGCCGGTGTGTGCGCGTATGCGAAGTAACGCGCTTGCGCACAAATTCTTTAGCGGCACAGTGGTTTTTGGGCCCCCTTAGGCGGTACAACGGCTGGCTCGAGCCCGCACTTCTGACGGTCGCAACACGTTTGCGACCTCACACAAGTGGGATGCTTAAAAAAGCAAAAAAATAAGAAGCTGAGGACCTCTTTGGAAGGGGGGGAGGGAATCGCTCCCTTCGCCCCCCCCCCTCCCCTTGGGACTGCCACTGATCTGCAGCTGAGCATGATTTGCGGGTCGGCGGCTGTCTTGTGGGTGTGCTTGGCGAGCGACGTCCTGCTGGCTGGTCGCTTCGGCAAAGGTGTACTGCGTTATTTCCGCGACGGATATGACATCAGTGAAATCGTGGGGTATTGCGGCATAAACCCCTTTCGTGTTAAAATATAAAACCCGAAAACGAACAACTCTAAGCATAACGTACTCTTTAGTACTAAAGGTTGCTTCCCCGCAAGAAGACAATGTGTGCAGGAGTGCACCCTTTACAGGCCGCTTGCTTCGTTGTAAAGCGTCACTTCCATGATGGGTATGACGTGAGCGAAATCTTCGTGTATCCGGGAATAAAACATTTTCGTGTTGAAAGGCAAGAAAGGCGGGACCACCTTTCGAAAGCAAAATGCAGCTTTTGTTGCCTCAAGAAGGCTTAAATTTACGGCGAGGGCAGCAATAACAGATTTATGTTGCCCTCCTCTCACAGGGCGAGTTCCCCGCCATCACGCATCTGTGAGCTCATGAATGAAGATATTTTTCTCTCGCTCTATGACGTAAGTTTGCTTTTTCCAGAATCATCACTTCATACAAACTGCCCTAGTCCTCTCCCTTATACAGTGCGTGTCTGCACGCGCAAAATTGCAACACTACAAAGCTTCATGACGCCTACACGCTCGGAGGTACTCTAATGGTAAATTGGGAAATGACTGGGATTTTATATCTTGCGTATGTTATATCACGATGTCGACTGGATGGAGACTCGAACGTGTTTGGCAGCGGCCCGCAAGAGTCTACCAGTGAATTAACCGCCTGTGTATACTGGCGCAACGCCATTTGTACTTGGTCGGTACGCGTATTAAACGGCAGATCGTCGTTGGTCGATTTCAGGATGTCGAAAACTATTCACCCTAGCTTCAAGCAAGATTCTCTTTTTCCGCGAAACTGCGCCTGAGACACAAGCCAACCTAACATAAATTGCGAACAGCAGAATATGAACGAAAACACACACACACAAAAATCTACATTTTAGCTCGCTAATGACACGCAAGGGTAAGAAGTTCCGGTACAGTTCATTTTAAAACCCAGCGACGCAACAATTTCCGGTTGACAGGGAAACGATCGGCATATCTCTAGTACCCATTTGTCTATGATTGCAAAAAAAAAGGTTGCACCATGTGGCCTTGAAATATGGGTAGGCGGAAAGGGCTTTCCCTTGTGCTGCTCGGTACTTCATTCACGCCATAGAGTTTCATACTGATATATACTAGAAGAGAAATCTGGAGCTGCATTCCCGGGCCGCCGTGGGTGGCGCCATTGCAGCTAGCGACGTTCCTCGCCTACCTGGCTTGGTTAGGCGCATGGCTTCTTTTGTGTCCCGAAGCCAAAATCAACGAAAAAAGGGTAACACTTTTTTCTTGTTCATCTTGCATGAAGCTTCTACATAATCACTGACAAATTAATCTTTCTGGAGCTTTACTTTTATAATGATAAAACAAATTCGATTAATCTTCTGCAGTAGTATTCGTTGCCTTTTTGCAGCCAGAGGCAACTTTCCAGCCTGTTCGTGAGCCATGCCAAGGACAAAAGGAACGTGCCTGCCCAGTACATGACGGAACGCTCGCTGAAGCGCCGCTCCCCTAGACAGTGGCGCCAGATTTCCCTCTAGTGTATATTAGTATGAAACTCTATGATTCACTCCTCGTCCGTCGCTCCCGGTGAGAAAAGTGGTGACGTTCACCATGATTGAAACCACCGTCGTGTAAGCATTTATGTCCGCCATAAGTTAATATGTAGGCGAAATGGAGAATGTTTACCGCGCGTGGGCGGGGCGCGATATGCTGCCGTGTCTACCAAGAACTGTTTGGCTTAGCGCAGCAGCTGTGAAACCTCAGCAAGAGCACAAGTATAATAAGTAGTACTTTAAACAACCCAAGTTGTGGCTGCTCTTTTTACGTGCAATGGAGAAGAGAAACAATCAGGTATGCGGACCTGGGCTATAAATATACCCCAGTACAGATTCACCGTCATCCGTAATGCTGGTAAGAAAAATTCCAACATTAGAGCAGTGCAGGAAAATGCCGAGATTCAAATATTTATTTTTGCTCTATCACAACAAACTGAATGTGAATGCGCGCGCATATATTCAGCCATTTTTGTCACACACATCTAGAAATCGCCATGCACGTAATCTTTTCCCTATCCAACGTGCACTAACCTTTTCAAGAACTCATTATTTTCCACGAACCATTATTGACTGACATTCACTGCCTTAAAAAATTGTTTCAGCGCAATTCTCAAGTGATTTTGAAAGTGCACAACTTACTAATTCAGGAATCCCGTAAGACACTGAAGGCTCACGTCACATTCTTTTGTGTTTGTATTTGTCATTTTTCGTCCTTTTAATGATGAGCGTTGTTTCGTAGCAAACACTGAATTTGTACACCCGGCGTATTTCGCAGGGAGAGTTTATTTTTGTTTGTTTCTTTTGCATATCTCTGCTTCATAGGTGTTGAAAAGTATTGTGTATTGTTATATGTATCCCACCTGCGTGGGCCTTCGTGAACGCAGTATACCGTATACAAAAAAACCACGCCATATCCACGGAATGAATGATGATAAGTGGGGCGAAGCTCGAGAGGGGGAGATCATCGGTAACCGTAACTCTCCCGTGAAAGTTCGCCCATTACATCATTAAGAAAGACGTAAGACTGTGTGCGTACATTGTACAAATCAACTTTTATTTTCGGAGTCAATGCTCCCAGGCCCAGACCTGGTGAAAGACCCCGCGCCATCGAGGACTACCCCGCACCTCCACCACAATTTGTCACGTAGGATGGGACACAACGGTAAAGAAAGAACTTTTATTTAGGGCGAACTTGTGCCCGAACAAGACGAGAGGAAACGAGCAAAGGTCCTTGCGTCTCGTTCGATCTCCGAGAACGACTGCCTGCGTTCGTGGCGTGATCTCTCGCGTGATCTCCCCCTCGCAGTGCACGTGCGCCCGCGCCTCCGTTGGCGAACACAGACAAGCTCGCGCTCCCGGTGCCGAGTTTGCGCTGCCGGTTGCAGCCGGTTCTTGCGCGTGCAACGCGGCCCACTTTGCGACATCTCCGAAAGCATGCGGCGGTCACGTACCACGAGACACAAGGGATGGACAGACCCATGACTTAAGGAGCTTCGCCCCTAATAAATAAATAAATGAATAAAAGTAACAGGCACGCTGTGTCAACTTCCGGATGATACCGCCGGGCTGTCCCATGTCAACGACACGGAAATTTTCAGCAAAAAGTACCAGAGCGTAAAACACGCTTTAAAATGCGCTTGCTATTTCCTCAATTCCTAGAAAACTTGGACAGCGTGAAGTTTCTGCGTTATTGGGTTTCTCTAGTTTTTCTTTTTTTTCTTACGCGTTTGAAGGGCGGTCGAAGCGCGGAGCTGGAAAAGCACTTGGCCCTCGCGAAGCTTGCATCACGTCGGTCCTCGAGTGCGATCGGCATAAAGCACGTGCAGAGGGCGAACGTTACGTATGCACATATCGGTCACGTTGTTTTGCCGGCGGAGAAAAGGAGGAGGCCTGCCTCCGGATGCCAGATCGGCGGGCAGCGTGAACCGCGGCTGCGCCCATTTCCTCCGCCGAGAAGACCGCTACGCGCTTGGCTGCGCCTCCAAATGGGCCCGCCCCGTTGGCGGCCGTTTTGTCGGCCACACATCGGAACCGGCGGGGCGTCGGCTCCCGCTGCGCCTCTCCTCTTCTCTTCTCGGACCCCCGATACGCTTGGCGGGAGCAGATGAAGAAGACGAAGACGCGCTCGTTTTTCCTTCTTCGCCTTGCTTTTCTTCTCCTTCGCGGGCCTTTATTCCTGATGCACGCGCTGGTTTCCCCGTCCCCCAGTGAGTCCATTGCTTGCTCTGGTCGACGCCTTCACTTGCTTCCGTTCCTTGCGTTTTATTTTTATTTTTTTCGTTAATCTTACGGTTCTTTGTCCAGACGGCGTGGCCTACACTTCTCACTAGTGTGGTCTTTCTGGGCTGCTGCCGATCAAGCTGCGTCTGGCGACGAGTATGTACTTTTGAGCGTGCATGTCCGTGGAGCCGCAGGCAGCGTTTCCAAATATTAGACGAGCTCTTGCGCTAAGCGGCGAACTGCGAAAGCGTTCATCCGCATGTGTGTCCACCGAATGCTTTTTATTGGCCGCTTAATTATTGACGATTAAGTAGTAAATAAACTGAAGCAAATTTAAGATTCATTGGTCGACTTCGAAGAATGTGTGAGCATCTCGTCCTTCTAACCGGCGATCTTTAGACTCGTCCCTATGCGCGCGCCTTGTTCCGGCCTTAGGAGCCCGCAACACGGCGTTTCTTGCTCGCCTCTCGCACTCCGTGCTAACCGTGCTCAGCGCTCTAACCGTCTCAGTGGAAACTTTTGCTCGCTTCAGAAGCGGCATTGGCTGCGGGTCGCTCCTTTCTTTGCCACCAATATCGACATTTCATCGCCGCCATTTCCATTCCTTCCCCTTTTGTCTCGTTGCACTGCATGTAGACTCGATTCTGCAACGCGTACAAGTATTAGACAGTTTTAGCATACCGTGTGTTCCATATGTACCGTATGTTTAGTTTGTACCGGGACACAACTGGGCATGTGCGCATTCGTTGCGGTAGGGCGGCTTAATTCTGCTGACGGGCGGCTGGCCCTCACCGTGCCCGCGCGCGCATGCGCATTCGGGTCACGCTGCAAACTGAACATGGAACATAGGGAACACACCCGCAGAGTCGCTGCGTGCACTGAACGCGGCGCGTCGTCAGAGGGGCATGGTGAGCCGTGTTTCGACTTGAGGTAACCGTGGCAACGTCGGCGGCGTTGCGAGGGCGGCTCTTTACACTCTCGAACGCAACTCTCTCTATGTGATCTCTCTACTCTCGTTCTCTGCTCTTCTCTCACTCGCTCTGCTTAGGGATTGACGCGAAAATTATGCCGACTAAACTCACGCAATGAAAAAGTGCCCGCGATGCGCTATCAGCGTTTATGCGTATAGCGGAGGTAAAAAATTGCGCTGGGCATGGAAAGGTCACACAAACAAGTAATAACAGAAAGGAAGCAAAGAGAAAGTGAAACAAAGAATAAAAGCAACCTAACAAAAAGTGGAACAGGATGACGTTGTATGGAACGCACGCAAATAAAGGACGGAGCAAAGCAGACAAGAAGACAGGAAGGTCCTGTGCACGGAGCGCGCCTACTCAATAAATACCAAGACACAAAGGCACACAGTAGAAGTTCCACGTATGGGCGTTCTAGTGCCTTTCCCGGGGACTGTACTCAGATTGAGTTTGCCTGCTTTTTTTACTGGGTCAACATTTTTTTTTATCATAGAGACCACAAGCCCGCACAAATATAACTACCGCTCGTCGTACTGAAGCTACGCGCGATGAAGAGGCGAACGCCAGAGGTGCATGGAGGATGCTCAAGTGAGCGTCAATAAAAGGCGCATATGCGACGTCCAAGTGCCCTCCTCGCAAATACGGTTTAGCAACTGAACTTGGGGCCACTCGCTCGTTGAAGACACGGTGTACTTTTTTTTCTTGTCAAGCCTGCGTTCCGGGCACAAGTACTCTTGACCAGCCTCGCCTTATTCTGACATTTGACCTGCATCCACCCGCGCCGGTGCAATCCCGAGGAGACTGCGCCCCCAGTGAGACCAAGGCCGGAGCGCGAGGCGAATGGCCGCGCTTGCGTCTTCGTGTGTTCATTTATTTACTCAGGGGAAAAAAAAGCAGACTGCACTGGTGCCGACGTTTTACTGAGCGCGACGAGAAAAAGAGCACTCACTCTGTCGAAATTGGCGTGCGCGAAGCGCCTTTGAGCCACACGATTTACATAAACGGCGGCCCCGGCCAAATGAGTTCTTTACGGCCCCGTACGTTGAAGAGACGCAAGAGAAATGAACGTGGAAGCAGAAGTATTACGCAAGTCATCATTCCAGGGATTCAGAAAGAAGGAATTCGCCAACTCACTAATCCAAGCGCGCATGCACTGATGCGAATGCCTGTTCGTGTGTGTGCATGCAAGTGTGGGTGTGGGTGCGCGTGCGTGTGCGTGTGCGAGCGCTTCTCAAAAATTCAAAGCCACTCCTTCCTGCGAATGTGGAGGACCAGCGGCGCTATGAATTTAGCTATTGTCGCTTAGTAACGACAATCACAAAATTTTCCTTTGCTGTTGCTATAATACACGCTGATCGGCACACTCTCAAGTGCTGACACGTTCTGGCAAATAGTCACATCGATGCTGGCATGCAGCTGGTCCATGGGTTGGACCGGATTGGAGTGGCATCGCAGGCCCAATGTCTCCAAAGCGAAAAGCGTAAACTACTCCATTTTCAGTCCCGACACTTCCACATTGAAATGACCGACTACGACCACCGCAGGTATAGTGTCATCGCCACTAACCCATGGTTTGGAAGCAGCGCGTTAAAACGGGGCCACAAAGAAAAGAACAAGACAGGACGAGCCCTGACTATCAATTGCGGTGTATTCAAAACGAAGAAACATTTATACATAAAACATCGAATCTGCGCATGCGATACGATAAGAATCACATCCAAACACTGATAGAGATAACAGGAAGGATTTTCCCTTGCTCCTGCGTTTAACTACAATCAGGAAAGGCCACGTCTTTCTAGTGTAAACAAACGGAGGCCTGACTAACGCACCTTTCACCAAGCCTGTCTATTTTTAAAGCCTCTATAATTTATCGCTTAAGCTGATTGGGATGATGGAACAGTACAACGGTTTTTTTCTAAAAGGGGCTGACAGGCACGCGAGGAACATGAACACAGTGATCCGACAAATGAGATGTGGGTGTTCGTTTCAAGAAATTAAAGTTACTCTCTTAAACGCACGTTTAAACAGAGGTCCGTCTGGTCAGCGTAAGCCTGACCACACGACAAAGGAATTTGGTAAACAACACCAACGCAACATGGAACATACTTATTCTCCGTTTGTTTACACGAAAAAGAAGTGGCCTTTTTTTATTGCAGTTAAACGCAGAAGCAGGGGTAAATCCTTCCTGTTATCTCTATCAGTGTTTGGATGTGATTCTTATCGTAGCGCATGCGCAGATTAGATGTTTTATGTGCAAATGTTTCTTCGTTTTGAATAAATCTCAGTTGCTATTCAGCGCTCATCCCGTCTGTTTCTATTCTTTGTGGTCCTGTTTTAACGCGCTCTTCACAGAACCATGTCGCCATACCAACTCGCCATACTCTCCATCCTGCTGCAACCCATGGTTTGAGGATAGCCAGAAAAAAAATACTAAGCTTGCGAACGTGAAGGAGTTGAAGTAAAATTCAACGCCAGAGACGTTTCGCTTCGTCCCCGCGTTCTCAGACGGCGTCGCCCTTTTTTGCCGCTTGACATGATTTGCTTCGCGCTGTGCTTTCGTCCTGCGATCGCGCATGGCTTCGGTCTATGTCCTGCACGTTACGCCGCTCGTCGTTCACTTTTACTACGACGGAGTTGGAGAGTGGGACTCATAAACGCTCCCCGCTATGTAACGCTTCCCTCTTGAAAGACGCATGGAGCTTCGTGTGGGCCCATCAAAAGTTGTATGGAAACCTAGCATATATGCTAGGTTCCCGTACATTCCCGCTTTAATATGTTAAATCGCGTAGTACAATCACAAAACCACTGTGCTTATTAGAAGCGCCAAGACGGCCTCGCGGTAAGAATTTGAGCTCAACAAGCATACAATGTTTGACCGCATACACACTTGAACGAGCGCAAAGCATAGTGAGGAGCGCGTGGCAATAAACAAGTTAGCAAATTATCAACCTGCGTCAACTGAACCGGGTGCTACCATGCTTTCGTTCACAAAAAAGTAATAGCCATGAGTAGCTTGTGTTGCAAGCGGACAGTCAAGAATGCTACGCTGTTGCACCAATGAATGGCGCGCAAAAAAATGAACTCGGAACAAGGAGCCCTGCCACGTGTTTATGCTTCAAAATATTACTAAAACAACAAACCCACACAAGGGGTGTCATGTTTCGTATTCTACGTTTACGGAAAGACGTCCGCATGCAACGCACCCCGAAAACGCCCTTTAACGCTTCGACAAATGGACCAGCATTGCAACCCTATTGCGCGCTATAAGGCACTGCAATTTTTCAAAGTGCCCAATCTAGCTGACTCAGTTGTTCATCCGGCAGTAGAGAAGAAAGAACAATCGTCCGGCTGTTAGGCCAACCACGCTCAGACCTTGACACGCAGTGATAATGTTCCAGTAACCGCATGCGCGTGTATCGACCCCTAGCAGCTCTTGTTTTTGCTCTTTTCCACTCTGCGTAATGTTTTGGTTTCATCCCCGCAAGCTCGCACGTTTCCCTCTTTTTCCTTGCCAGCGTGTGCACTTACGTCTATTGTGACTGGCCCTTGCGTCGCCCATCGCGTGCCAGTGAGGGCCATTCTCGCGTGTAGCTCGCAACGGGTTGTGGTCAACAGAGATAAAAAGCGCATCACGGTGTTACAAGAGTAACATTGCGTTACCGGAAAGTGGCAGAGGAAGTGCTGCGTCCTGACAGTCATGGTCGACTCGGATTGAATATTGCACATTGTTCTCGCTGACTCTCGGGGTGGCAGTACTCGGAATTCACCGGAGGTGGACACCATTTTTCGACACAGAAGGCATTATTCGGGATGACGACCATTATTTTAAATTTTTTTGAGCATAAACATCGCGACCGTCATCACGACGCTGCTTGTTTTCTATGTGAGCTTGCGCAATATTTCTCCTTGAAGACAGGCGCTAGTACCTGCCCGATAACTGCAGTCAGAGATATAGCCGTGGGGGAGGGGGGGGTTTCGGTGTCAGAACACCGCCAAAATTGTCAAGTACTGAAACCACCCACTCCCACCGCTTTCCTTTCTCCATTTTTCGTCCACGCTATCCACACTGCGCATAGATATATTGAAACAGAAACCTTAGACAGGAAGATTGTCAGTTTGTTGAAAAGTGTTTCCTGGGAGTCCTGTGTGCACTCTTTTTACGCAGATATTACAGCGAAAGAGGCATCTAGTGCATTGGCTTTATTAAAGGAGAAAATGACTAAGACATTGTTTGGGCACAGGCACTTCTTTTTATCTTTTATTTTATCTGTTATACCCCCCCCCCCTCTTCCCGGAAAGTATTTCTGGCTATGCCACTGGCTACAAACGTGATCGATTTGCCTAGTTGGTATTCCATGGTTCTGTACAGTTGAGCGGCAAGAATAGACAAGGACTGTAAAAGGGCTTGAGACAAGCGCCCTTGCCCCGTGTCCTTTTACAGTCCCCGTCTATTCTCTGCGCTCAACTGTACAGAACCACTGACTGCAGTACACATATTCAACAAAAAATGTGGCACACACTATTTTAGAACATGTGCACACCCGTGCCGTGATAAAAGTAGTAAGCTTAGTAAACTTAACACTAAATTTAGTAAGATTAATTACATGTGTGTATGGCAGTATCAGAAAACGCACGAATTTTCACATAATTTCTACGTGAGCATAGTTCCGCGCTGTCTGTGTTGCTTCCTGGATTCCATCGTGCACTTTTATACCACTTTGGGCTTGGTATCGGGCTGCGCGAGTTATCATTATACATGTATATGCATACTATTATTGAATGCGAAAAAGGAAACGCTCGTGTACAAAGTTATTGGTATGCGTTAGAGATCCCAAAGCGTACGGTCAAAATAAATCTGGAGTGCTTCACTAAGCCTACCTCATATAGCAGCCCTGGTGCAGCTTCGATTCGTAAAACCCCGCGAATCCTAAAGAGATCCTATTAAAATAGTCTTTCTTGAATTCTATCTTTACGCACCTGGGTGTACCAATGCGGCTGGCTTGTTTGATAAGAACACATTCAGACGTAAGTTTAATTGGTATTGACAATTCCTTCTCAAGTAGGGACGCATCGACGTCTCTATGACACCTACCGTCGTGTTTTAATTTGGAGTAACATGGGTGCGCACTTATATGTCTTCCAGTGACAGAATACGTGACTTCTCCGAGCTTAGTGACTGTGCCCGGAGACTGCTTTTTAAAGCGAGAGCGTCCTTAATGGGACCGATGGCATCCTGTCAAAAAACTAATGCATTCCTCCATAGACCGGTTGGTCGACAGAAAAGCTCTGCTAAGATATCTGGACACGCGGCGCGTGCGTGAAACCGAACTTCCATTGTGTCAAAATCGTTACTCGAAAATCGCGAAAAACGGACGGTTCTAGACAAGGCATTACAGTCAAACCCGGCTATAACGAACCCGGATAGAGCGAATTATGCTATATATCGAACAAAAATATTTCAGTTACGGAAACACATGGGAAACATATTCCTTATAACGAAGTTCACATCGGATATATCGAACTCTGTGCGCCTAGAATGGCCGCCGAAATGCATGATGCCATGGTCTCGAAGCGGCGATTGAGATGTGGATCAAGAGCCGCGACACGGAGCAAGAGCCGCGACTGAGACATTGCGCCTCCCACGGAGCGACGTGACGCCCGACACTTTCCGTAACTGTTTCGGACGCGCGGGACTAACGATGGAACCCGCACAGTCAGCGAGTCCGGACCAAGACAGCAGCATTGGTGAACTGTGGGAAGAGCTCGCCAATGTTCCCGATGATGTCGCAAGTGAAAGCCGTCCGACGCTTGTAATGAAGCGCTTTCGGCAGTCGATGTGCTCCGCCAATGCTTCTTCGATTTTGGAGGACGCGGACTCGAACTAGTGCAAACAATGTTTCGTGTAGAGAATGCTATGCTAGTTGAAGCCGCCAAAACGAAAGTGAAAACAAAAATCACCGCTTTTTTTGCAAAGTAGTCAATTGGGGCAGAAAGTAGCTTTATTACCTGCAATAGATGGATTATTTTGGGTGTGGTAATGGCTACTTTACTGGGTTCGTTTCTGCATGCGGGGATGGTGGCGTTGGGTAGGGGGCAGGGCTCCCGCTGATTGCGAACTCGTAACGATCAGCTCGTTATAGGCGGGTTCGGCTATATCTAACTATTGGATATATCGAACTAATCGAAGTGCATATTGCAGTTCGCTATAAACGGGTTTGTCTGTACACGCGTCGATCATAAAGAAGGAGTACAATAGTGCACCTATGTCCCCTAATGAAACACGTATCGGTATTCATTTGCGTCGTTCGTAGATGCGTTTACTTAGCGCGCGAAAAATCGTCGCATGAGTTCGTTCTTCGTCTGCGATTTGGGGCTTTGAAGGTGCGACGATCGATTCGACACACGTTCAGCGAAAGTTTGACGCACTTTTAGCGAAGGTTTTGACGTACTTTTGACGCACATTTGGTGTTAGAAAGCTCCCGTGCTTTTCTCTACTTTCCTTGGGAAGGAATGGTAAAGTTTTGTTAAACAGCCTCAAATTGTCCGTCGGGACATCCGGCAAAAGCGGTATCATGGGCGCGAGGCGTTCAGACACGGATTTCACAGTTGAGATACGCGATCACGAAGACAGCCCTTATTCTGGGGCACGGTTGAGCGAATAGGCGCTGAATACAGCTCGGTGTCCTCGTTGTCGATGTCAGTGGAGAGATTGGTGTGCTTCATGGAGGGACACACTGCAGTAGGGGCTCGGCACTTTACGATCCCTCCGAGGGATCTTCATCCATCACTGCTAGGAAAGAAGTGATGTCCCGCAATTCGAAAGCAAAGGAGGCCACAAAGAGACGCAGACGAAAGAAGCGGCGTCCTAGAAGAGAAGCACTTCGTCGTCTCCCCAGTCGGTTAGACCAGGCACAATCCCTGCCTTCTTGTAATGCTTGCCACGGCTGGCAGTTAACCGGGACAAGACACGCGAGCGCATCGTCGTGATAAAATTCACTGCGTGAAAACGCAGAAAAGAAGACGTCTAAGAGTGAATTGTTGCATGGTTTCACGGGCGCGCTTTCATCGGAGTCGCGCGCGCGCAACTCTCCCTATCGCACGCGTACAAGGTCAGGGCAAAGATTACATCGTGCTCGGTTAAGCAGCTCTACAAACGGCGATCGCTCTCGCATCCGCTTTCTTGGCACGCACATCACCGCGCTCACGCTGCGCTTTGCCTGCTTGATGCTAACCTACTATTCGGCGAGGGCTCGCGCGGCGAGACGTTTAGTGGGGTTCTCTTACGCCTTTGAAAGGCACAATTAGGCGTTCCGCAGGCGGTGGCCACGTACGCTGCCTATAGAAAACTCAAAACAATCACGCGGATCAACATCATCGTCGTTATCTGAGCTTTCGTTATCGTCAGTTTATTAAAATAATCTGACCAGCTCCGACCTCTCAAACCAGCGACGAATTGGGGAAAGGGCATGGATGGCCAGCACGGTCCGACGCATCCCGGACTGAGGACGCCTCCCACAGGACGGGTGCCCCGACCACTTTGACTCAGAGCAATAAAGTTTATCCATCCTCATATGGCGTAGCAAGTCAGGCGTCTGTGCTTGACTAACGTGGTCAGTCTCATTAAATACAGTTCTCTCTCTCTCTCTCTCTCTCTCTCTCTCTCTTCATCTATATCTATCTCTCTCTCGGGTTGCTTCGCATCAGACAGCAAACTGTGGTCAAAGGTGATGCGAATGTCGAGTTGAAGCGTGCGAATTAAGCGCGCCAGCCGAAGAACGTAGCAGATAATTGAAAAAAAAAAACAAGTTTCATAGGAAATAACGCTGGGTAACATTAATTACAGACCAAATGAAAGTTAAAAATAAATTTTGGTGTTTTACGCTCTGGAACTACGCCTTGGCTGTAGGCAGCCGCAATAGGTGGCTCCGGATTGATTTAGACCACTTGTGTAGCTTTAATGTGCGTCTAAATTTCTACCCGGTCGTTTTTCTTTTTTTTCCCTCTCCATATGGAAGGACGTCTGCCGGGGCCAGGAAACAACCCACGCCCTCGGGTTCAGCAAGGCATATAGACAGGATGGGAGCAGGCACCCTTCTTCTTTGTGTCTCTCATTGTGTGTTCGCGCTCTTTTGCGCTTGTGATGATGTCGAAGTTCAGCTATTGCCTATAAGAACTTTCCCTTTGCCGGTAGTGCACCGAACACCCAGTTGGCTCTAGAGAAGCTGCCATGAGACGCCGTGTTTCAGACACCATGGGGTTCGTTCCCTGGTGTGTGATTTCATTTCCGGGCGGAAGGAGGGGGGCGGAGCTCCCAAGGAAGAGAAGAACGTGGTAAGAAAAACCCTCAGAATGTTGCACAGGATGCCTAAGCATATTGTTATGAGAAGAGAACCCGAACCCGTTTCTTTTGGCTTGGTTCGTCGCCTAGCCTTCAACCGAGGTCGATTCTGCGTCTATAACTTTTACAATAGACTTACTGAGCTCCATTTCCTTTCCCTTTCACTCTAGCCACCCCCCAGCTACCTGTTACAGAATCCCTACTCATGCTGCTGCGACCCTGCCCCTACAAAAGCTCGATGTATCTCTCACGCACACGCTATATGTGACGCGTCGCAGCCCAATGGTGCGCTTCCTTTCTTTGTGTTTTATTTTAACAGCGGAGCTGTTCAGGGGTTCGCAATATCCGTTGATAATGACCATCACGCCAGGAAAAAAGAAGTTACACCCGCTAGGCTGACAGATGGCGCCACCGCCTCGACGGTAGACGAAAAGCAGGAGAGGGGATATTGCCTAGTACAGTTACCACCTGTAACAGGAAAAAAAAGTATTTTGTGCCGAATAAGCTTTGTTGTGCCTGCCCTAAGCAGCGCTAGTACTAAACCAAGAGTGTAAAACATAGGTATATTAGTCCTTCTTGGTAAGATGACATGTCATCACCCCGATACAAAGGGGAAACCAATAGAAATCATCATCATCATCATCATCATCGCCCGGTCCTTGATATCGGCTCGTGCGCCGGGGCATGCGATTTATGCACCTATCAAATTACCGATAAAAAGATGGTTAAAGCGCGAACGTTCTCACGTGCAACCCTCAGTAAAGTCAGAGTCAAATCCACACTGCTTCGACCATGTCGGGATGGCGCAATCGGATAGACGTCGGCTTCATAACGCTAGGGACCCAGGTTTGATTCCGACCACGGGGAGTGTTCTCTTCTTGAGGCGCTTGACGTACGCTCGGGAAAACTCATCATCCTCAGCATGTGCCCCCCCCCCCCCCTCCCCATTGTGTAAAGTTGGCTTTCCTGCAGTGCATATTGCTCGGACAAACGACGCCACTAGGGTGGCATAGAAAGCTCCGCAATAAAAGTCACGTAATTACCAACGCGGTGGGGCAGCCAATGCTATGGGATGACTGCACAAGCCAGCTTTCCCGCTCATAACAGGTCCTTTCAACAGTGATTACTCTGTAGTTATTTAGCCAAATGTAAAGTATTTTGCGCAGCTAATATTGGGGGTGAAAACTTGCTTTCTGCACAGTTTCAAGTCTCGCATGTTGCGCGACTAGGTTACTGAGCCATGGAAGCTATCCCATAGAAATGCATGGGGAGTAAGGTTTGACTGCGAATTACACAACAAAATATTCAGAAACCTGGAAAAAATTTTAGTGTTTTCTTTTTCACGTTGACTTCTTGCTTTATGCCAAATATCACTTTCCTGAAGTGGTTTTGCTAGGTTCCCGAGAGGTCGGAATTTTGAGCGAGAAAGCTGGGTATATACTGCCATTCGGTCATACGCGGAGGAAAGCTGAATTTACTGATTTGGCCATCACCACCAACGCTTATCGCACGAACACAATGCACAATCACTGCGCAAGCATCTATAAACGCCGTTGGTCGGCAGCATTCGATTAACTTCCTTCGCAACGTTTGCGGCGTACCTCTGACCCCATGAATTGTCGAGATTGCCACCTCCCCTGGCTACGACGGCCCTTCCACAAAGATCGGCCGCACGTCAGAGAATCTTAGGCGCCAAATGTGATCCCAATGTCGGGATGTCTGCTCGCGAACGTTTCACATGTGCGAACCCCACCACGATACCTGACGTTAGTGGCAAACTACGTCCGGAATATCCCCAACGGCATTTCTCTCCGTCCGCTGTTGGCCTGCCGCCGTGTGATCTGCGTAGGACCTTGAGAAATTGAACTACCCTTGGGGCTGCTTGGACGTTATAGGACCACAGCGGGGGTAGCAGGCTTCAAGGCACTGATACAGCAGGACGACCCGAACGGCCACCTTGCTTATAATTTATATTATCATCAATAGCCTCGCAACTTGGTCGACAGAATGTCATGGATTCTGTGGTGAAGAGGATGTGCCCAAAGAATGCGCGCTTGTACACCCACCTCATCATCACTAACTACTCGCTAGGCACCTGTACGCAATTAATCCGCAGCGACATTCACCACCGCAGTGTTCGGCTCATCCAACAAGCTTTGCTAACACCAATCCCAGAAGCAATATTATTTGGACTCCTGGGCACGAAGCACGAGGGTTTGGTACGCATTGAGCAGGTGTAAGAGATCCTGGCTGAAATTAAAAGAAGTACAGTTTAGCCCGGCACGTAGCGGAGGACTAAGAACGGGTGAACCGTATACGACTAACACAATGGTTACTGAGGAACGGGGGTAAGTGGGAGAAAACGGATAAACACGACAGTGTGTGAGATAAGAAAGCTGATGGCAAAGAATGAATTCCGACAGCGCCGGTAGAAGCGGTTGGAGGTCGATTGAGAGGCCTTCATCCCGCAGTGACTTCTATAGGCTGATTATGAATGATGACAGGGCATAAATTCTCATTCTTTCCGTTACAGTGAAAACGGGGTTGCTGCCTGAATATGCAGTCTCTGCCGGGAAGGCATTCGTTTGGAGTGCAGAAAAATATTGCATTAAACAGGAGGTGCTTGTTAGATATTATAACATAGTGTCGATGTGGGTAGTTGCTTGGCGTTGTTAAACACTATTACTTAGCGCACGAAAGAACACGACAGCGGTCCTACGGACAGGCTAACGCACATACAGGACAGACTAGCGCTTGTCCTGTCTCCTCTGTCATCCTGTTCTCGCTTGCGCTAGGTGATAGTTTTCCACATACATTTTATGGCGTTTTCTCTGCTGGGATTGTTTGATGACTACGCTGACTTCTGCCGAAGATAGCGTGCGTCGGAATTTTTAGCTTCACTCTATAACTGAATTCGAATTACACCCTACAGCACATTTGTTTTCTGAATGTGCGAAATGCAGATACCCATTTTCGATCTAGTATTAGGGGTGAAGCCCCTTAGGGGGCTAGGGCTGTCGGCGTGTCATGTCGTCGTTGTATGATTAGTCACGGTATTAGTCCAGGGGTTCGACGGAAGTCCGTCTAGTAAGGTGGTAAGTTCATAACAAAGTTGCGGTCACTGACCAAGTCAAAAGAATAAATTCTTTGATTTGGGTCAGTACCCGCAACTTTGTTATGAAGTCACGGTACTAAGACACCGGGGCACTCGTCTTCTAACGCTTCGCGCTAGAACGTTTCATATCCGTGGGAAAATGTGTACTAAAAGGACACTCGTTTTCCAACGCCTCGCGCTAGAGAGCTTCGGGCTTCAAAGAGCAGAGACTTTTACAGCAAAGCTGTATACCTCTGCCGCCCAATGGTTTCATCTCCGTGGTAGAAACGCCAAGGCGACCAAGAATGCACTTATATACTGCATCCTTCGCCTGTCCCCAGGTTTCACGTGTAGTGGAGATGGCACGGGATTTTTTAGAACTTTTTTCTGTCTGTGTGTGCATATGCGCATGCTCACCCTGCATGAACGTGGCGAAGTTTACAGTATGAAAGAGTAATAATAAAAATTATCATCACCTTCACCTTACTCAGGTCCACTGCAAGACGAAGGCCGCTCTCACTGGCCTCCAACCGCTCCTGTCCTGCACTGCTCTGGTCCACTGTTTACCCTTTTACACTCGAATTTCTTTATTTCATCCCTCCATCGGGCTAATGGCGTTCCCCTTCTTTTAGCCCTGTCTCTTGGTATCCACTCCGTTACCCTAATTGCCCACCGGTTGACGGCTCGTCTCATTACATGGCCAGCCAAGTCCATTTCTTTTTCTTTAATTGTAATATGATGTTTTCTACGCTAGTTTGTTCTCTGATCCAGGCAGCTCGTTTCCTGTCTTTGAGTGTTACTCCTAACATTATTCGCTCGATGGCCCGTTGAAGAGACCTAAGTTTGGTTTCTAGTTTTTAATAAGGAGCCAAGTTTCAGCTCCGTATGTCATCACCGGCTGTTTGCACTGGTTGTAGATTTTTCATCTGAGTGACAGAGGTAGCTTACTTTCATTATTTGGGAATGGCCTGCTGAGGGCTCCCTAACCCATACCTATTCTGCACCGAACTTCTCTCTCGTGGTTGGGGTCAGCACTAACATCTTTCCGAGTGTGAGGTAGTTGTAGTCTTCTACTTTTTTAGCGTATCCTTTCCTAAGCTGGAGAGGATTCTTTTGGCGCGTTTATTCCTCATTACTTCACATTGATTCTATTTTATTTTTATCCCCGCGGCCGTGCTTTCCGATTGTAGTTCCTCAAGCAATGTTTGCAGGTTTTCTGCAGTCTCACTCAGCTAGACTACGTCGTCCGCACACCTCAAATGGTTCAAGTATTCCCAATTTATCCTTAATCCTTTGTTTTACCACTCGAGCTTTCTAAATACACCCTCCGGTGATGCTGCGAATAGTGTTTGAGATATGGTATGTCCCGGTCTTACTCCAGTTAAGATCGGAAATTTATCGCTTTGCTTGTGGAAGATTATCCTTCCCGTCGCATTCCTTATATATGTCTTCTAGAAGTCTTATGTAAGTCCTTTCCCTTCTCCATCAACATTATTATCCAGGTCAGATGCCTCTGTCCTCGCATCTAGCGTGGTATGAAACATGCAGCGAGCAACCTGGGATGACGTACCACGTCATTACGCGCCGCTATATTCTATTGATCCGAGCTGCAAATTCAAAATGCCACCTGAACTCTCCAAGCGGATAGAAGCCATTCTACATAGCATGCGGTTGAATGTCGCATACACGCGCAACTTACTGTTTAAGTTGAAACTAACTACGTCGCCACTGACCACACTGCGATGCGCGAGAAACCCTGCAGCACCTGCTATGTGAACGTGCTCGATTTAATGCGCAAAGAGTGCCCCTCGCAATGACTTTGGGACTGCCGCTTTCCGTGGACATTCAACTAAAGGACGTTTTAGGTCCATGGACATGTCCGAAGCGTGCTTTACGGGCTACAAAAGCTCAGCTCGCGTACCTGCAGCACACAAGTCTAGACCAATGTCTGAGAATAATTCAATGCCTAAGTGCGCATCAACTTCTTCAACATCATCCTCATCATCTCTAGCACGTCATCATCTGGCGTAGGAAGTTAGGCATTTTTTCAGCTAACATCGCCAGACTTCATTAAAGATCGTTCTCTGTCTCTCTCTCTATTCCCCGTTCTTCTAATGCTTCAAGCACGCCTTGGTGTGAGTACGGAATTGAACGCTTTCTCACAATCTATAAATGCCATGTAAAGAGGTTTAGTGCAAGTCTGCGAATTTTTCTATAGCTTGGTTGACAACATGGACGTGACCCATGGTTGAGTACCCTTTTCTAAACCCGGCCTGCTCTCTGGGTTGTTGGGAATCCAGGCTGTCGCCTATGCGGCTAACTATAACTTTGGTAAGCAGCTTGTAAACAACTGAGAGTAGGCTGATGGGTCTGTAGTTCTTGAGGTCCTTCGTATCTCCCTTATGAATCCGAAAAGTGTTGGCGTTCTTCCAGGCTATGGGCACGTTTGCATTCCGAAAATAGTACAGCAAGGTTTTCAAGTAGAATATTTCCTCCCTCCTTGAAAAGATTCACGGTTATGTCGTCGTCACCTGCAGCTTTTCCTATTTTCACGCCTTTGAGAGCCCTTCCTTCTTCCTGTTTAGTTACTAGTGGGACATCGCAAGTCGAGCTTGTATTCGTTCATAGTTTCTCCTTGTCTAATGTCACTGGCATACAGCCTGGTGTAGAATCATTCTGCCACTTTTATTATCCCGTCCAAGCTGTGCGTACCGTTACCCTGCTCGTCTACGAGTGCGTACATTCTGTTCTCTTGCCGATGACTAGCTTCCTCTTAGTTGCTTTCAAGCTTCCCTTTATTTGCAGCGTTTACTTGACCCTGCTATGATATATGCACGACTTTCTTTTGTTGCACTTCTGTTAATCAGTTTTGGCAGCTCGGCCAATTCAATCTGAGCCACCGTACTTGACACTTTTACGTTCTTACGTTTGGCAACTAGTTCCTTGGTTCTCTTAGTTTTCCAGTTTGTTCTCTACATGCTGCTTCTCCCACAGCTGCTGCTGATTCACTGAGTGCCGATGTTAGGTTATCATTTAGCCTGTCTACAATGACCTCGTTCTGCTCGTTTAGAAGCGCGAATTTGTTTTGAAGAGTTATTTTAAACTCCATCGATCTGGCTCTGACTGACTACATGCGGGGTTTCTTAGTTTTCCCGAGTTTCCTTCTTTCTATTTTGAGATTCAGCCTTAGCTTGCATCTCACCATCCTATAATCGCTCCTGCGAATCTTACTTAGCACATCTACGGCTTGCACGATACCCGAGTTGTCACTTTAAATGAAGTCAATTTCGTTTTTTGTTGTACCATGGGGACTTTTCCATGTCGATTTCCTATCCTTTCGTTTGTTGAAGAATATGTTCATCAACCGCAGATTATTCCTCTTCGCAAATCGCATCAATGCATCTCCTCGACTGTTGCCATTGTCTATTCCAATGTTTCCCACTCACCTTTCTGCCATTTGCATCTTACCGACCTTTAAAGACCTTATCAAAAGATTAAAGGAAATGAAATAAAACGTACGGTTTCTCTAGGGGATATTTACCAGGCGTCGCAAAGATATGACGCTGTACGGCCGCCTTTACATTACCCCACCTTAGTATATTTCCCGCCTCTTTGCCCGCAGCGCCAAGTAAAATCCACAAGACATAATACACGCGCAGTACCCGTTCCCCGCTAGATACAAACTAATGCACTATACTCGGAACATTCCGCATTCCTCTTGCGGAACCCACGAGGTAACCCTTCCGTTCGTTCTGCGGAAGACACCCCAACACGTACTGCACGCTACTGGCTCGCTCTCGGCATCCAACATTGACCCGTATCTCCAATCGACGACGCGAGGATGGCTGACTACGCAGCGACGCAGCTCCTGGCGACGCCTCGTGAACGCAGCCTTCGCCACATCTTCTCAAGAGTGTTTTTGACGCAAAAAAAGGCAACACAGTTGCGTCGAGTGCACCCTTCCGTCCTTGCTTCCTTCTCCCGTGCTTTACTTGGCTGCTCACGCCTCGACGCGCTCGTGTGGGCCGACATGAGGGCGCACTCGGCACGCCGTACACACACGCTGTGGGCGAGACTACGCCTAGCGCTGCCAACCGGCCCGATCTCCATGACGGATGGGCTCCGACAGCGGGCGCTGTCTGCGACGTCTCCAAACAACACGCATAAAGGCGATTTGCTTAGTTTTTTTTTTTTTTTCAGAGTCACGGTTGCTGCAGTGTATACATCGCCAGATCCGGAGCTCTGCGCCTTCGCGGTATTCGCTGCGTCGGACTGCTTTTCCGCTCATCTCTCCGGCAGCCGCCTGCCTCAATTTAACTCGTAATACGTTTATGCCGCTAAGTTTTATATATTAAAAAACACGATGTAAAAGCATCCCGCTCAGCTACAGGTTGGACGAACCACGATTTATACCGTTAAATAATAACCACAACAAAAGAACTGGTGAAACTCTTGAGTGGGAATATTTGGAATGATGAGTAAGCCACTCAGCTGTAGACTGAGTCCCATTAAAGCAGGCTTAACAGCTATACACAAATGCATTTCTGAGATTACTTTCTTAGGGGTAAGATAAGCAGTCTGATATCTTAGTAGGAAGGTCACGAAGCCTGTAATAAATACCTCCGTACGAATCATGTATCTTACCAAGTTCTGTTCACCAAATCCTTTTAAAGTCGGTTTCACTACAACAAACACACGCATTGCTGGACGTATACTCTTCGTGTGCAATATAATCAGTCTGATATTACAGTAGAAAGTCCCTAGGGTTTTCTATTGAACACCTTTATAAGACCATAGATACCCTAATGAAGCGCTATACGCCGATCCCTTTTAAATTTAACCTTACGTTTATACGCAAATGCATTAGTGGGGCAAATTTATTTTTATGGTAATGCAGGGAGTCTGATACGAAACTATGAAAACCCTAGGGCCTTTTATTACATACATTCATAAGACATGTATACCTACGGAGTGCGTGCTACACGACAGTCCTTTTTAAATTCGGAAGACTATTAAACACAAGTGCAGCCCTAGGAAGACGTGTCTCCAGGGCAATTCGAGCATTCATATGAAACTACGCAGTCCCTAGACCCTTTGTAAGGCGAAAGCATTGCATCTCCATGTTTCATGGAACGGGTTGTGAGATAGAGAAAATGGTGAGGTATAGAAAATATCAGCGCCAATCGGGGAGCGCGTGCCGGGAAAGGGAAACAGCAGCGCCGGAAGAGGGTAGGCGGCCGCCGCTCGTGCGATTCCAACGGCCTTGAGAGCTGATCGATTGATTCAAGCCTTTATTGGAGGAAAGGGGAGGTCCGGAGGCCGTCCATGGGGGAATGGGAAGTGAAGGGAAGGGGGTAGCAAAGGTCTTCGTCGCACAATTGAATGTCCCTTCTTTGAGCGCTCATTTTTGCGTCCATGATATTAAGGCTTCTTCGTAGGATGGGTAGTCACCCCCAGGCTACACTAATCTCGCAAGGCCACTCTGTATACCATAATTGCCTAGTGCTTGCAGAAAATCGATTGTCGTCGATTTGGTAGGGTGCAGAGTGTCCGTCGTCTGAGGGACGTGACGGAGCAAGTCCTGTCTTTGGAGCGCGAAATGGCTGCACACCCGCGTGAGGTGGTGAAGGTCAGATGATACGTTCTCTTGGCAATAAGGGCAATACGGGGGTGGGTGCCGATTCGGATGGTACCATTTCCTCGTAACAGAGGGCGTGTAGGCACTGTTGGCGATGCTTTTATTGATGAATATATTCGGCAACCCTGGGTATTTGAAGGCTCTGTGGCAGATATCCTTTAGGAGTTTGATGTAATAGGGTAATCTTGCGTTGAACACGCCTAGCATCCAGCTCCAGGCGTGGGTTCATGCAAGGCACGACGGCAGAAGGGGAGGGAGGGTAATGAAGCGCTCTCCCTGGCAGCATCGTGTGCTGCTTGGTTCCCGACTGGAAATACGTGTGACCTGGTGCCCACGCCACGCGTATTGTAACACCATTTCGCGAAAGATGTTGAAGGGAGAGCGTAATGATGTTGGCTATAGGGTGGTCTGAATATGGTTTCCGGAAGTTCTTGCATGACGTCATGGGAATCGGTCAATATGCGTGCCATTTGAGGTGTATTCGCAGAGTACGTTAAATGGTCCAGTACGGCCAGTACGCCCCGTAGCTCCGCTTCAAGGGGTGAACAGGTGTTCATCTCGAGCCCTGCCGCGCCATCCAGGTTGTGGTGCCTCTGGAGATCTCCATGCTACACCGATGCGTCCGTCGCGGAATACTGGCGTCAGTGTAGATGTCAATTTCCCCAGAGCATTTGCTCGTCTGGAGTCGTCGTTGAGCCTGTTGTCGAGCCTGGGGGTGCCTTCTGAAGGTACCGACAGGGCCGAACAAGGGGCTCCTAGCGACAGCGTTCGACTGGAGCGGGCTCCCAAGGGTACTGTCCAGATGGCTGGACAATTGGCGACGGGCGCGGCCGTGAAGTTAAAAAGTGTGGAGGGAGCTCACACTAACGCGCAAGTCTGAACGCAGCGGAGTTTTTACGCAACCTTCACGACAATATACGAAGGGATTGCAGCGGATTTGCTTCTTCTTCGCTGACGCAACGACCTTTACTCCATCTGTGTTGCTATTAAGGTGCGCTTATTCAGTTTTTTTAAGTGATAATGATTGGACATAACCTATCACCCCGGAGGGGTGTACGCTATGACGTGTCTTTCTCGCTCCGAGCAAGTGTTGCCACGATTACGGCGAAAAGCTGGAGTTCTTTTTTGACCAAATCTTAGCTGATCTCCTAAGTGGGTATTCTTGGCTTGACAAACGTTGCGCAGGCGATGCTGGGCGGGCGTCGTGAGGCACGCTCACACGAGCGCTAAGCATTTTCTTGGTTTTACTAATTGCCGGGCGGTCGCCGCGAGGCCTGCGCTCACGTGTGCGCGCTCGTCAATTTCTCGGTACTTTTAACTTCAGACAACAAAAATTACTCGCTAAACAGCTTCGCTGTCAAAAAGTTCTAGAGCAGATCAACAGAATGTCTAACTGGGCTCTCGCCTTCGCATTGCTGGAAAGTTCTAATCATCCTCCGTATGGTTTCTGAAGCGAGGCTTGCTAGGGTAACGTGCATTTTTAAGGTGCACGAGTAAAAATGCCTTGGGGCAAAGCCAACTTTATCGCAAAGGCTAACCACAAAGCGACTGTGACTCTTGTTTTATAAAAATGTTGCCAAAAATTATTGCATGACAATTTATCGCGAAGACGACTCCGTCATTAAGCCGGGTTTTAACCGAAAACAGATGTAACCCTTTGTTGCGACATCGACAAGAAATGTTGATGCAGCATGGTGTACTTTGTTTTTTCCTTAATCTCTGTTTTCTGGGCTCTTTGGCCACCAAAAAACTTTAAACTTTGGCTGTAGCGATTTCCTCGCGCGAAATTGTACCACACCGTTTGTAATTCGGAAGGCAATAAGAAATTGTTGATGGATTTTTTCTCTCATCGTAGCGCCCTATCGGTGCACAAAAGTTATTATTTCCAAAATAAACTAGCCCGAAGAAAAAATAACAAACACACCTCAGCGACTTTCTTCGGTGGTTAGATGCGTGATTAGAATATATACTTTCTGGGAATTTATAATGTACGTATAGCGTGATGACATAATTTATGTACACATATTTGAACGTAAGCAATTGAGTAACATGCCTGCGCGTCACGCTTGCATACCAAAAGTAGCTCCTTTTTCCCTTAATTGGTTGCTATCGTAATAAGAATCACTGCGCAGTTGCTTTGTCTAGCGCGGAAGCGTGGTAGAAATCCGAGCATCACAGAGTTCCAGTTCTTGGTTTTATATCTATGAACTGACGACAAGAAATGAGGAAAAAGAAACACAGCCATAGGTGCCTATGGCATACGAACCCAACGAGACACAATGACGCTCCTCTGTGTCCCAGTATATTCATGTTCATGTCGTAGATGGAGAAGTGTGTACCGTAATAGAAGACTGGCGGCATGCTATATTATTTTCTGATCACAATTTACGTTTCCTCAGAGCTTTCTAGAGGCTCTTTCGTGAGTGTTCTGGGGCCATCACTTTGCACTTGCGCCTAATCACCCTAAAGCTCTTTCTTTGAAGTAGTGCGAAGCTTTGTAGCACAGTTATCGTTGCGTCTTGTTCAACGCCACGTTTGACTCAGCAGTTCATACAAAAAACAGCGCTCAATACGGGTCACAAAGAAGGAGGCTACACACATACAGCGCTCTGTGTGTATGGCCCCCTTCTTTGCGTCCCGTCTTGAGCGCTGTTTTTGAATGAAGTATGAACCAACAAGCCCAAACACTTCCACTGCTTCAGTAGATTTCAGCAGGTTTTGTAAGGATGGATGTCACTCAACGTAGCTCCACGGACGGCCTTTTTAATGTTGACATACGCAAAAATTCAAGACGAAATGTCCGGAGTGTTCTGGCCATCCCTACGTCAGTGTGGTTGGAATTGCGCAAATTGGCCTGCGCGTAATCTGGGGCTTCAGTTTGGCCTCCATTTCTCGTTTTGTCTAGTCTCAGTGGGTGCCTGCTATCTGAATAAGCGCCTACTTAGTCAAACGTAGGTCGCGGGCATTAGTGCGCTCCCTGGGAAATGCACGCGCGCGCTCTGGCACTGACGTTCTGTGCGACGCGAGGGGCTGGAAAGAGTGAAAGGGGGTAGTGTTAATTGCCTGGTCACTGACTCGAGTGACAAACGCTCAGTCCACGATGATTCCCTGGGAGGAGGCAGCCGGCGGCGCGCTTTCGGCGCTGTGCCCATTGTCTCGTTGCTCCGTTCGCACGACCGCTTAAACGAGCCCCTCCACGAGCAGTGATTCAGGACAGAGGGAGACGCCGAACCCAGAATTACGACAGCTGCGGTTCCATTTTGTGGTGAGGTATACTCTAACTTTGTTCGTATGCTCGAGTAACCTGATACAGAGAGTTTTTAAGACGACAGCTTTAAGTTCCCCACTCAGCGGGCAACGGTCGTTGTTCTTGTAGTAGTTCCAACCGGTTTTAGAAAAAAGCTGCTGCTTTACAAGCAAATAAAAACACATTTCTCAGCCTATGGGATTCGAACTCTGCCCTCTACAATGGTAGCCCAATGCGCTACGACTGCGCTATCTCCGCACATTTTCGGCGGTGGGCAAAAAGTGGTCGTTGTTGCTTACTTAGCGGCAATAGCCGATTGAGGGATTGGCCTGGAATCGGGAGCGAATAATTCGCGCCAAAAGACACCGAAATGAATGCTAAAAACGAGAAGCAAATGCAATGTGGCAGTTAAAAAGTTGTTAATATGTATCGCCAGGCTCTCACCTTCAATGCGCGTAAGCATACTTAAGTGCCCCGAGGAATTTCGTCTTTCCTGTCTATGTTCGTTTTCGCGCTGTAACTGCTTCAATATGAGCTCTCCCAACAGGGGCGGTATTCTCGTGTTTTGTCCGTTTTGTGTCCGTTTCAAAAGTGTCTGTTTTGAGCAAGCCCTGATTGGCTAAACGCGAACACCTGGATGTGACGCCATGCAAGCCATGCACAGCCGAGCTATGAGGCGGGGCTTCTCGGAGCAGACGATCGGGAGCAGATGATTTTAAATGCGAATGCATTTCTTAGTCGGGGGTTGTCGTGCGTCCATCAGCGTCCGCACGCAGGTGTTATCTATCCGCGCCCCCTAGCAACAGCTGTGGCGCGCCTAGCAACCGGAGCCGGTGGTAGCTCGGGCGGGAGTAGCGGAGGGCAAGGGGAGAGGAGGAGCGCGCGCGGGCGTGTGAGGGCGCTCGCATCGCGGAGCTCGGGCGGAGTAGCGGAGAGTGAGTGGAGAGGAGGAGCGCGCTCGGGCGTGTGAGGGTAGACCCATGGAACGCCATTAATAATAATGGAACGCCATTAATAATAATTACTCGCAGCGCACTCATCGGTGCACCCAATGCATTCGCATTTTCGCACGATCCCCTTCGGGGAGGTGGGGGGAGTTTTTTTTCGTCCCCTTGTTGTTGGTTCGCTGGCGGAACAATAAACAAATAAAAAGTAGCTTAAAACAACTTTAGTCGTTTAAAATTCCTTACAAGAACAGCTGCGCAAAAGTCAACCCGAAGCCCGCCTACAACTGGAAGTACGTCACAATAAAACGGACGCAAAACGGACGTTTTCAAAACGGACAAACACGAGCATACCGCTTGAGTACACTTTTCTAGTTTAGCGTTTGTTCGCTACAGTAAAAGGGCGTGTCCATAGCAGCGCAAATGAAACTCGTTCGTAGGGTTAGAAAGCTACCTAAGGAGCGCGAGCTGCTAATTTGAGGTGGTATGTCCAATGTTTCTGCTTTACGATTCGAGCGTTACTGATGCGCTGGGCATTCTTCATGCTTCACTACGCTTGATGACCGTTCGCCATAGCTATTCGGCCGCTTCGCTCTGTTCAGCTGCTTCGCTCAGAGGTTTACCGTCGTGGACTCTGCTGATTAAATACTACAGTGGGGTTGTGTGCTTGCACTTCATTTGTTGAAAATTGTACCCACCCTTTGGGTGGGCGTATAAAAATAGTTTTTGTGACCTGCTTTTCTTATTTTTGTTTTTGAATATTTCCGCAAGTAAAAGTTCAGATGGTTTTTAGCAGTATTGCTATTTTAAGGGAATTACGGTTCGCTAAGTGTGACGAATATGGTATGCCGTGTTTGTCCTGATTGTACAAATGTACAATTAAATTTGCAGTGGGGAATACTCTCGTCCCAACCAATACAAAAAAAACTGCTAGCAGATTGGTGCTGTTTCGGCAGGTACGCACGTAATCACTGCGACCATACGAACAATTGCGGAACGGGCGTTAAGCATTTATTTTCTCCTGCAACTTCTCATATTAGCCAAAACCGTACAAAAACGCCGTTGTCTCTGCTAGCTCTAATAACGACAGGACATTGTTTATTGAGCGTAAGGATGGAGCTACGAATAATTTAGAAAGAAAAGAGCAGTTGGAGCAGCGCTGAATGCTAGAACGCCCCCATAAACGCCAAATGTAGACAAGAATCCCTTCCAAGCGGAATCGCTTCATTTGCGGCCGGCCTCGCTCGCAAAGACGGTACTATCATTCACGGACAATTTACTGCAGCCTGAAGTGAAAGAAGCGACTGATCTAGATGTTGCAACCTTCCTCCTCTACCGTGTGATTTCGTAACAGCGCGATTCACAGTGATTGAGGGCTATTGCCCTACTTTCCATTACTTGCAAAAAAAAAAAAAAGATCGCTCACTTCACACAGCCCACATCAGGCGATAAACGCGGCTGCACGAATGTGTAGTGCGCTGTGTGCCATACAAACTTTCCGACACGTGCCTGCGAAATCGCGCACACACGTATACTTCTTTGTTATCCCGAATCACGTAATGTAGGTCGGCCAGCTGCCTAGCTCTAATCAAGGAGACAACGCCGGCACAGTTTCTAGACTGAGGCGTGCAACCGCGCGTGACCCCGCTGTCTTCGCCTCCGGCTACGGCTGCTTAACTCACAGCCTGGCCGCGGTGGCGGTGAGCAATGGGAATTCGCGACGCAACAGTGAAGAGCTTGATGGGAAAAGAGGCGCCTGTTGACACTGCTCAACTCGGCTCAAAGCACACGCCAGCAGTGCGTCCTTCCTGTCGGAACTAACGGCGTCCACGCATGCCCCTTAAAAATACACAGCCGTGGAGATGGTCCAGTTCCGCAGGAAAGCGAACGCACTCTGTGCAAGGCGGTCATTTCTACAGCGGAGCTGATATAGCATTCACCCAGACACACGCACTCCCCTGCCGATATCGACTTCCCCTTATCTACCCTTCTTTGTACCCCACCCAATTGTGCCTCGACTGCGGGCCCCTCGATACCCAAGACCACTGCATGTGGCAGTGCCCCCAAAACCCATTCCCCCCTTTCACAGACGGAGAGCACTGGACGAAGGAATTGTGCTGCTCGGACCGTGAGGTCCAAGGACATCCAGCGAGCTGCAATGGTCACCGACCGGTTACCACCGCCGGTCACCCGCCACCCAGACTACCCCCTGGGCTCAAATAAAGTCTCTCTCTCTCTCTCTCTCTCTCTCTCTCTCTCTCTCTCTCTCCTCTCTCTCTCTCTCTCTCTCTCTCCTCTCTCTCTCTCTCTCTCTGTCCGTTTTTTTATGTGCGTATAGAGTAAGAAAACCCGCACTTCTCCTCCTAACTCCGGCACCTTCTCTCATTTTACCCACCTATTCGCCGCCGACATTTCATATTTTGGAAATAGTATGCTTCCCCTGCAAAATTTCTTCTCCGAAGCGCAGTTGCGTTTGCAAGTTAAGCCTATTTTAACAAGCTCAGCGTAGGCTTGTTATTCGTAAGCTGGCTTTCCCAAACTTTGTGATGCACAGAGAAGCCCACTCATAAAGAAACATATAAGTTGCAGTGAGGGCGAGCGTGGCTGAAGGAGACCATCGATGACGATCGGGCCGCGGCCGCCAAGCGTATAAGCCCGAAATGCGAGACGTCGGCGCAGCTACAAATCCGTTGAACGTTTCCCGGCGCGACGGCGCGGTTTGACCGGTAGTTTGTGGTCAACCAATACCCCACAAGCAGCTTCGCTGGTCATCCACCTTCACGGAGTGTAAATGACATTGAAGTTTATTGAAGATCCCTATGTTTGCCGAATGTGTAGTCTGTTTTAGTCAACTTCATGCTTTAGGGATGCAGCACAAACTTGGGAACTCTCGTAGCACTGGGAAAGGTGACGTGTACACGAGCGCTATGAGCCACGGTAGAAAGTGCGCCAGACATTTAGCTTGAAATTGTACTTCATGAGTGCAACAGCAAGCGTTTGTGGCCGACATTATACTTCAAATTATGCTGAAGAAGGTACTCTGTCAGGGCATACAACGCCGAGAGAAGACAACTCGTGGTCACACTGGTAACAGGGACAAAGATCTGTGGAACAAACTTGGAACCTACAATTTCTACAACGATGTCCGCAAGCTATGATTAATGACTGCCTTCAGATGTGAGAAAAATCTGAATGATGTCAAAAATGAAATACCATGTGCGACTGGAGGACGTGAGTGTAGAGCCAAGTGGCTGCGTTGGTTACCCCGCGTTTCAGTTCCTGTACTGTAATTGTTTCCGTGAGTCTGAACCTTTTTTTAAGACTCACTGCTTCACGCATTTTTTTATTATATACATTTGCTCGTCGGGTCAACCAGTTTCGCCTGAGAATCATTAATTTAACCGATTACACAAGGAGCAATACAAAAATGTCCATACACGCAGATTTCACACACTCCCAGTGAGATTAGAACCGCTATATGGCGCATGGAATATTTTTACTCAAAGCCGTGAAATAAGTTCTGGGAAAATGATCTTGGACGAGATATATAGTTGCTGTTTGTTGCCGCTACAATTTTCATCTGCGCTTTCCTAGCCCGTTGGTAGGTGAAGTATACACTGGAAGGAAATGAAGAACAGAGCATGGTTTCTAAGGCGCAGTGTATACCAGCCGCGCACTTCTGTGGCATCGGTCTGGCATCCATATTAGATCCCACATTTTTGTTCAGGCAGAGCACGCAAACGTGGACACGTACTTCCACGGCTTCTCCCGATCAAGCAAGAAAGGAGGAAGGTAGAAAGCGGTCAAGTGGTCCCAGTAATCTGTTGCTGACATTTTCACGCGATTTCTCTATGTATAGTCGCATCATTGGCGAACACGGAGAAGCCTGGTCTTCCTTCTTGAACCGTTATAAATTGGTCCTGATGTACCCAGGTCTGAGCACCCCAAAATGCACAATTTGTGAGGCCGGATAGGCCTACCTAGGCCCCATCCTATAGGAATGCCCTGAGCTCCAGCCTAAAGTCTACTGGACTTGTCCTCGCGCCAGGAGATCACCTCACTTTCTTCATCCACACCTTTTACCATCCCACATTCCATACTCATGGGAAAACTGGGCCGCTCCTCCGCCTGATCTTCGCCCCATCCTTTGGCCTCGCCTCGCCCGGCACATTGCCCACGTGCGGGGCCCTGACACCTGCGGAATTCCCACCTGAACGTCTTCCAGGCCCACCAGAACCACATTTTCGGCAGCCCGGACATGGGCCGCTTTAAATAAAGTTTGATCTCTCTCTCGAGTGGCATCTCTAACCAAATAGAATGGCAGACTGCGGGGACCAGCCCCGAGCCTGAGACCCAAATTCAGGCCGTGGGCTGGGCTTTGGAAGTCGCCATGAGGCAAGGTCTTCTGGCCACCTCACGGTGTCAAGAAGAAGCTCATCATTAATCTAACAACTCAATGATTGTTGACCTAATAAAGTTGTTCCTCCTCCTCCTTTAGCGAACACTGCGTGGGTCATAACCGAGTTTAATACACAGAATTACTCCTATCTATATTTCGTACGCTTACTGCTTAGAGTACAAATGTTCCCGCTGAATTGTACGGCAGGGATATGCGTAAGCGTGCGCTTCTGCACACGTCAGCTGCAGACAGTCGTGGCCGTACTCTATGTGTTTTACGCGCATCGACTTGGTTGCTTCCCCCGGCTACGTTCCTCACGCCGCAGGACGCCCTTGCAATTCAAGAGAAGCTTTCTATGCCTCACTGATGGCGCTCGATGTCGCGACAAAACGCGCCGCAGGAAAGCTACCTTTACAAAATGTGTCTCATAAAACGCCGATGACGAAAACCGAAGGCACATCAAGCGCCTCAAGAAAAAAAAAAAAAAACGCTCCCGGTGGTCGGAATTGAACCTCGGTACCTACCGTTATGAAGTCCACGTCTATTCGATTGCGCCGTACCGTCACTGTCGAAGCAGTTTGGATTATGGACTTTGGCGATACGGGTAGTTGCACGAAAGAACGCTTCGCGTTTTAGTTATCTTTCTCTTAAGAAGGGAGCTTTGATTTTTCCAATACTTCGCTCTGAAACCCCGGTCCTGGTTCTCCCTTGCAACGCGCGCCCTGAAAGCAACGAAATGAATCGTGCGCTACGACGTGCCCCGTTTTCAGGTCCGTTGCTGTAATAAACTCAGTACCTCCACGAACGCTCGAGCACGATGATGTTAATAGTGATCAGAAGCTTACCACTCGTGTCGGGGCGTCTGGTAGCAACCGAGCAATGGCCAACACAGCACTCAATCATGCCACAGCAAAGCTATACATTAATATAGGAGGGCTATTTACCAATGCCATTCCGCTGTCACCATGCATGCCTTTATTAACGAAGTGTTCCACTAAATAATGACCTCTCTTCGATGCAAGAGACAGCCGGCAGAAATGATGAACGGAACACAGCAACCATACGTCTAAGAAATGCGATGTCCCGCTGCGAGCTGCCAGGACCCCTGCTGAACCGAGTCTCCTTCACGATAACCAAATCGGCGGTCCTGTTCAGCCATTCCCCAACTTTTCTGCAACATTTCTTATCTTAAGTAGGCGCTGGGCAGAGCGGCCAGTCTTTGAGCGTTCCTTGTTCGATACAGTACGCGCACCGCAACGCAAAAAGGGCTGGGCCCGTATTCATGGAGTCGGACGAAGTAGATAAGGGCGAGAAAAGAGCGGTAAGCACCGCGCGACGGGCACTGAACAACGGCGCAGTACTGTGCAACCGCGAGAGCGGCCAGAAACGGCGTTGAACAGTGCTGCATCGTTCTCCCCAAATGGAGGAGTGCGGACAGCAATTGGGGTCGGGACCTCAGCGGCTGGATGGCCCGCGGCGCTTGTCGGCAGCCCCCCTTATGGTAAGAAGCGCGCCGTAGTTGCAGGCGGCCACGTGAGCCTCAAATTTCGGCGGGCAGGGCGCAACAACAAAAGGCGCTGCGGCGGAAGCGTGACGGCCGCCCGCTGAGCATGCGCTGCGGAGTACTACTGCAACACCCTGAACTTGGCCGCCGCGGCGGGCGCCGAGATTGCCGCGTGCTGCGTACGTGACTGCTGCTACGGCAACAACGCGCCGCTTCATTCATCCTCCGCGTGCCGTGGTTCTTCTCTCCGCACTTTTCGACGTCTCCCGCCGAGCGTTGTCCGACTTGTGGAGCCGCGTTGCGCATCAGTGGGCGGCGGAAACCGCTCTTTTTATCTCTGCGCTCGTGTTTCGCGCTATGGGCTGCCAGGGAACACGTTAGGCATCATTGACCCGCCCCCACTGCTCGGCAATTTTCTTTTTTTGGCAAGTTTCTTCATGGCTTTGTGGCTTGGAAAGTTTCTTGTCTTTTGAGTCTTTGCGGGCTCGCTGTTCGAGAATTGTTACCTGCTTGTCGCAAGTGCCTCTCTCTGTGGTGATGATGGCAGTTGAAGCAAGGCTGTGTTTGGAGCCAAGCGCGAACGCCATCTTCTGGCAGGTTTGCGACAGACTTCTTGTTTTTAGAAAAAAACTGAAGAACGCCTTGTTCTACAATGCCAGGTCCTACAATAATATTCGACGCTATCCTACAAGCTGGTTTGAGTTCACGCATGACTTACAAAAAACAACAACAGCAACAACAACGTCTTCACAAGTCAGGGAACACTAGCGACCCGCACAATTATAGGCCCATTTACCTAACAAGTGTGCCATGTAAACTATTAGAACATGTCATTTACTGCAGCATAGTCACTTTTCTTGAAAAAAATTCTTTTTTTACGGGCCTCCAACATGGTTTTAGAAAAGGTTATTCTTGTGAAACCCAGCTGTTGTGTTTTACTAATGAGTTGTTCTCTGCTGTTGATCGCGGTTCGTTTATTGACTGTGTATTTATCGACTTCTCTAAAGCGTTTGATACTGTATGTCATACATTGCTACTGCTAAAGTTGAGTAAACTATACCTTAACCCTAACATCCTAAAGTACATCGAATGTTTTTTTATGTAACCGCGAACAATTTGTAACTGCCAATGAATGTTACTCTCCTCCCACTCCTGTTACTTCTGATGTCCCGCAGGGATCCGTTTTGGGCCCATTGCTTTTCCTAATATATAATTAATGACTTGCCTGATAACATATCCTCTTCCATTAGGTTATTCGCCGACGATTGTGGTATTTATCGTGAAATTTTATGCCCTGATGACCATGATGTCCTACAAACTGACCTGAATAACATTTCTATGTCGTGCAATACTTGGCTAATGAAACTTAACGTGTCTAAGTGCAAATCGATGAGGATCACTAGTAACCCATCAAAAGCTACAACACCCTCGTACCTACTTAAGAACCTCCCACTAAACAACATTTCTTCTTAGAAGTACCTCGTTGTTGTCGTCTCTAATAACCTCTCGTGGCAGGCTCACATTGATTACATAACATGCAATGCTAACCGCACTCTTGGCTATATACGTCGAAATTTCTCTCTTGCTCCGGTAAACCTAAAACGCCTTCTTTACAAAACATTAGTGCGGCCAAAACTTGAATATGCGTCTTCTATTTGGACCGGCTCTCCGCTCTGCTACTATAACTCCGTCGCTGCCCCTAGCGGTTGGTATTCCCCGATCACAACGCAGAACAGCAGACCTGAAGATGGTTGCGTCAAACGCATCGCGGAACACCAGGCACACAGATCCTTCAGTAATCGGGAGAATTCACAACCAGACATGGTTCCAATGAATAGGAGTCTCTGGGAGGATTCGAGGCTGAAGACGAGGAGAAGCCCCCAGCGCACACGGGGCGGCCGGCTCTTATTTATGCGTCGTGTTTTTACGGAGCGCGTGCATGCGCTGCAACGGCCACAAAGGCGCCACAGTGCGTGTCTGTGCCTGTCTGGCCCCTCCCTCCCTTTCGACTCTCGGTGCACAAAGGAAACACCGCCAGGCCTTGCTGGATTTGCATCGCACGCCGCCAGAAATTCGGGGGCCCATGTGTGTTTGCGTGTGTGTTTTGTTTTTGTTTGCATCTGGGGGCTGCTATTGCGACAGCGGTGCCGCCGGAGTGCAGAAGGTCAGTGTGTCTCCTGCGAGCCCCTTCTCGTCGCGTACGGCGGGTTCGTCCACGTGTCTCGTGGTTTAATTTGCTCTCCCACGACAGTTATTTCTCTGCGTCAACCTCTCCCATGTGTACTACGCATTGTGATGCTTTCCGACGCTTGAAACAAACAAACGCGGAAGGAAATTAGCATGTCCTAAGAGTAATTTGTCAGTCTGTCTTGGCCTTCCTTTTTTAATGCTGCTACTTCACCGAACTTCGCACGTGGCAATAGTGGGGGAAGGCCAACCGCACACGTACAAACCGCACTTTGTTTTTGCGAAAGATGCCGCGGGCCAGACATTTGCTGTTTAATAGCTTTTGTTCAGTCTCAGCGGGCGAGGAAGTGGATTGTCTGGGGTGAACTGTGTCAGCGTGTCCAGCAAACGCGGCTCGACTATACAACTAAGATGCGTCACGCTTGGTAGCGTTAACTGCAGGATCCGTCGGGTTGTTCTGTTCTCACGGCATGACGGCACGAGGTGCCCTCACACGCAGCCGTGTTGAGACCTGGACTTTTCGGCAATAGCTCATGTCACAGGGCGCAGCGCTGCGGGGCCCTGAACAATGTCGTTAAGTGGCGTATAACAACCACTGTAACAACAAACTGTTAGACATGTATTGAACATCAATTTGGCGCCACAGTTTGCCTCTACTCATTCCTGACCGGACCGTGCATGCATGGTCATCAGTACAAACATGGTATTGTACCATACCTCTCTTGTTATGAGATGCATAGGTTCATTCACATCTTTGTGCATCGCTCAATAATGTTGCTGTGTGAAAGGAAATGTTATTACTTACAACGACAATGTCTAACGCCCGCAAAATATTTGGCAGGAGGCGGTACCAGGTTCGAATAACGGACTATATTTTCAATTCCGATGTTTCCGTGAAACTTGCATAGCCGTGCCTTGTAGCTTTATGACCTCACTTTGTTTCATCACAATTACTTTCCATCAGCCAGACAGTTACTATACCGCAGGGTGTTTATTTTAATATATCGTGCTCGCACTTGGGTGAATGCACATAAATGTAAGCATGTTTGAGGGAATACTCTATCTGCTTTAATATATACAGACGCCTTGTGCGAGCACTTCGTAATACATCTCACTTGTTTTGAACTTATCCGCGAACAACAAGAGACATGCCACGGCTTCCGAAATTTTAGGCCTTTAGCATGTGCGAAATTTTCTAAGACTGAACTAGCAGCCGTAAGAGGTAATTGCGAGACATTGTGGGCCATCTACCTCCTTCGACTCAGTCGGCGATTCTTAGCTCCTGAGGCAATCATCGGCATGGTAAAAGTAGATAGATGCCTGCTGCACGCAGGTGTCAGGAAAAAAATTAATCCAGTAGCTGGTCTTCTCATTCCGCGAGACCTTTCATAGTCGACAGTACCCAATACATCATCGTTATAATCATCATCATCATCATCATCATAAACGACAACAACGACAACAGCCTATTTAGGTCCACCGCAGGACGAAGGCCTCTCCATTCCCTTCCACTTGCGTCAGTCCTGCGCTGCCCGAGTCCATTTTGTGCCTCCAAAGTTTCTTATGTCGCCTCTCAATCGAGTTAATGGTATTACCTATGCTTCTAGTCCTATCTCTTGGTGTCCATTTTGTTGCCCTTGTGGCACACCGGTTGTCAGTTCGTCGTACTACATGGCCAGCCGAAGTCCATTTATTTTTCTTAACTTGAACTATAATCTCTTCTATTAGGGTTTGCTCCCTAATCAAGGTTGCTCGTTTTCTGTCCCTAAGCGTTACGCCTAACATTATTCGCTCCATGGCCCGTTGAGCGGACCTAAGCTTGCTTTCTAGTTTCCAAGTTTCCGCCAAGGCGCCATGTTTCCGCTGCGTCTGTCATCACCGGCCGGATGCATTGGTTGAATACCTTTCTTTTTAGGGATAGAGGTATCTTACTTTTCATTATTTGCGAGTGCTTGCCGAATGCACCCCAACCCATTCCTATTTTGCGCCGGATTTCTTTCTCGTAATTGAGATCAGCATTGACCATCTGGCCGAAGTAGATATAGTCTTCGACTTGTTCCAGCATTTCGTCACCTATGCTGAAAAAGGCGCGTTCGGCATGTTTATTTATCGTAAGTTTAGTTTTATTCATATTTATCTTTATCCCCACAGTGAAACTTCCTGGTTGTAGTTCTTCAATCATTTTGGGGGATTTTTCTGCAGATTCACTGAACAAGACTATGCCATCTACAAAACTCAAATGACTCAAGTATTCCGCGTTTATCCGTAAGCCAAAGTTTTCCCAGTCAAGCCTCCTTAATGCACTCTCCAGACATGCTGTGAACAATTTTGGTAAGATGGTATCTCCTTGTCGCACTCCCTTTCGGATCGGCAATCTATCGCTGTTTGTGAATGGTAATCTTGCCCGTGCATGCCTTATATCTGTCGTCTAGAAGTCTTAGGAAGGTCTGTTCTATTCCTTGGACCTTTAAGACATCCATCACTGCGGCCGTGTTAACTGAAACAAACACTTTTTCACGCAAGGCGGCTTATTATACTCGAAAATTTTTCTATTACTTGGTTGATGACATGGATGGCACCATTGTAGAGTATCCCTTTTCTCAACCCCAGCCTGTTCCAGCATTTGTCACCTATCTGAAAGGCGCGACGGCTGTATTTATCGAACTTGTTCCAGCATTTGGGTCACCCATTCTGAAAGCTTCGCTGTTGTATTTTCGTAACTTTAGTTTTATTCAGATTTATACAATGACTATGCCACAGCTAAACTCTGATCTAAGTATTCTGTTTTCCGTAATCCTATTTTGGCTTTTCAGGATCCTTAATCCTCTCCAGATTCACTGTTAGCAAGTTTTAGTAATGTATCCCTGTCAGAAACTCCATGGATCGTGCAAGCTATTCCTGTTTTCCGAATGCCTAAGTTTTGCCCGTAAAGCATCCTTAATGCATTTCTCCAGAAGCTGTAGAAGGGGTCTGTATTATTTTGGTTTAGATGTTACATCCATCACTGTCGGGCCGGTTAACTGAAACCACTTCACGAAGGCGGAATACTCGATCGTCTTGTTGTGAAGGTAATCCTGCCCTTGTTCATTCCCTTTATTGCCGTCTAGGCTGGAAGTCTGTTCTATTGATTGATTGTAGGGTTTAACGCGCCGACGCAACGCGGCGATGAGGCGCGCCTGTGGAGGGCTCCGGATTAATTTTGACCACCTGGGGATCTTTAACGTGCGCGAAATCTCGTACACACGGGCGTTTTTGCTTTTCGCCTCCATCGGAAAAGCGCCGCCGCGGCGGGAATCGAACCCGCGACCTCGTGCTCAGCAGCGCAACGCCTTAGCCACTGAGCCACCGCGGCGGGTTACCGTATGTCGAACGTACAGTATTAGTAATTTCAGAATTAAACAAAATGTGTTGCTTTCGCCTTGTCTTCGTGGCTGCGCCGACGTGATATAACTAAAACACTTGTTTTCCTCTACCTGAGACGAGTTTGGCAGATTATGCTTACAGGTGATTCAGTGTTACCTATCATCACTTACGTAAACTGATCTGTCAATCACACCTACATGACCATGTTCTGAAACAACTGCACTCGTCGCATATTATGAAAAATTCTTCGGTAACCTGCTCATATTACGTTGTACAATCTCCGGATTTGGTCAGTAACAAAAAGAAAATAGTTAAGCCTGAGTGACAAAAAATATTTTTGTTGGGTTTGGGATTTAGGCTTTATCTTTGAAGTGTTTGAGGTGGAGGGGCAGTCACCGTGGCCTGGGAACTTTTCACCGAGATATATAATGCCTGTAGCTTTGGGTTGTCAATGTCACTCCGCTATCATGCGGAAAGAAGTATAATCGGTTCTCTGTAGGTTTTATTACTGCCCATATTGTGCGTAATGTCACCCTGTTCATCGATAAGTGCGTCCATTTTGCCTCTGCCAATAGCAAGCTTTCTCCTCGCTGCCTGCAAGCTTCCTCCTCATCCACAACTCCCCTTTAATAAATATAATCCATATGAAATGAAATGTATCGTTGAAAACATCATGACTTGAAATGCCGAGCATGCAACAGAGGCAAAAAATTTGGGTTCCAAGAAAATTTGCCAATGCTCGTTTAAGTTTAGTAGGATTTCTTAGCCTCGTTTTTAATGGCTTTACAATTAATCGCTGGATCAACAAATAAAAAAAAAGCCTTACACGCGCCCTACGGCGAAACACGAATAAAAAGAGTTATGAGATAGATTAATTTCGACATCCGCGTTCAAACGATTCCGCCATTCCTTCTCGTTTTCCGGCCTTGCTTTCAACTGCTTTACAAAACAAAAATTTCTCATGTCCCACGGCAAAATCAGAATAAATGAATGCTGGAAAATTGATTAGTTCCAACGATGTTCGAACGTTTCGGAAATTCCTTCATGTTTTCAGGGAACTCGCAATAAATTTGAATGAAAATTACGCTGCTGCTGCGAAAGGGCTGCCGGTGATTGGACAGTTTAATGTTCCCCAAAAACATTATACGGTTGACTTTCCCTGCAGGATGGTGGATGGGAAAGAAGAGGGTCAATGCAAATAGACGGCAGAGTTTTCCTTAAACGAACGGCTCTCGAAATTCCTTTGAGGTGAATGATGTAGCTGTAATGATAGTAATCCTTTAGACCAGTCATTGATTCCACTAATGTCAAGAACAGGGTTATGTGTTTGCAGGTTAACGGATAGAGGTGCGGCTGGTGGGGTGTGTCCTTTCGGATGCATTGCTTACAATTAGTGTGTGACAAGTGCTCCAGTTTGAACTCAGCCTCATGTATAGTAATCATTTGCTTGTTTTCTTGCACAAGGCAGAAACTGTTTTGGACTACTCTCGAAATAGTTGTAAATGTGCGATGGTTTTAATTGTTGTCACTGCGCCTCTGCCAATCGACCGAAATACCAACAACAAAATAAAACAACATGGCTTTCCTTTGTGGGATACAAGCGGCAGGGAGCAAGAGGAAGGAACCGGCAAGCTTGCACAAGCTGGAGGCGATGTAGAAAGTGGCGATCGACCCCAGGCTGCGAAGCTATAGACCTCAGACTGTGCGACGGAAATACTAATATTTGCCTGTTTCACGGGTTTCATGGGTGAAGAACCACATATCTCGACAGCAGTAATGCATATATCTATTTCCCAGGTTTTCCTTTTATAAATTACTAATTATTTTGTACGCAGCTCTAACTTTCAAAACATTTTCTCCCATGTATCGCAGGTACCTGAGAAGCAAAGAGGTATGATACCGTGCACTAAAATTTCATACCATCACTGTGCCACAGATTCCGACATTTTTGCAAGTGCTTTTCTTAATTTTACATGGCGGCATTTTCTGTATACCGCTACACAAGGCCGCTCTCTTGTGCAGTGGGACACTTGAGGCTTTTGCGTAAAGATACCCGGAAAAGTTGGCATTTCACCAAAAGCCTATGTACAGAAGTCGGGGGTTACCTGATTTTTTTCGAAGTTTCAAAGTATGTTTACATCACATAATGGGGTTAACATAGAAAGGGGCCGCAGAGTCAAATACTGTAGTGGCACCACGAAGGCAAGCCGGCACGTCTTCGTATACCCGACGCCGAATAATGTGCGTGGTCCTGCGTTGCTTTCATTGCTTTATTGCCCATAGGTACCGTATGTCGAACGTACAGTATTAGTAATTTCAGAATTAAACAAAATGTGTTGCTTACGTCTTGTCTTCGTGGCTGCGCCGACGTGATATAACTAAAACACTTGTTTTCCTCTACCTGAGACGAGTTTGGCAGATTATGCTTACAGGCGATTCAGTGTTACCTAGCATCTCTTACGTAAACTGATCTGTCAATCACACCTACATGACCATGTTCTGAAACAACTGCACTCGTCGCATATTATGAAAAATTCTTCGGTAACCTGCTCATATTACGTTGTACAATCTCCGGATTTGGTCAGTAACAAAAAGAAAATAGTTCAGCCTGAGTGACAAAAAATATTTTTGTTGGGTTTGGGATTTAGGCTTTATCTTTGAAGTGTTTGAGGTGGAGGGGCAGTCACCGTGGCCTGGGAACTTTTCACCGAGATATATAATGCCTGTAGCTTTGGGTTGTCAATGTCACTCCGCTATCATGCGGAAAGAAGTATAGGGCAGTCGGCAAAATTCATCGATGTCAGGAATACGATTTATCGTACAAATGAACCACCTATTCACAGTTAACTGTGCACTTCTCATTCAAAACTGTGTGGCCACTGCGTTTTGAAACGTGCATACGAACAGTATTTGTGTCATGGACCATGTACACGAACTGTGCTTGTGTCATCAATTCTGCATACGAGCCTATATTTGGGCGCGTGGTTTCGAAGTACTGTCAAACAAATTTGTCAAGCATAAAAACAAAAATTCTAAGACAGCTGAAAACACCATACAATATAGTGAATGCGAACGCAAAGCATTGTTGTTGAATTGTGGAATACATAAGATTGCATTGTGCGCATCACCATGTTGCACAGCTCCTGTCGATGTAAACGGTCAACAGAGTTCATCGCCGCCATATACAGCACCGATGAAATTCGTAGAAGAAGTGTCGCGTGGAAAGCAGTGCGTTCGTTTTTACACACGGTAATGCCGTGGGGCCTGAAGGGGCCCGTGTTTAGTAGTGAGCATGTGTTTCTTATTACCGTCCCCATTCCCACCGAATAGCTACTTGTGTAATCACCATGCTCAAATTTCTTGTGTAGTACTGAGTACTGAGTCTAATGCACGTTTTTGTGCGGAGGGCAACAACCTATTCACTGGGTTCACCTTTATCAGCTAGAATGTTCGGGCTATGGTTGGGCTATGGTTCGGGCTATGGGTAAGAAAAAAAATGTTGGCCAGGGTTTCCGAGCTCATTTCGCAATCTGGTTCGAATCTCGCCTAGCGCAAAGTTGACCCTGTTCTTTTCCAACACAGTTAGCTCCGTTGTTTATAAGAGCTTGTCTAAAAAAATGTGACGTCATTCCAAACATTAAAAATATTCATTGACCTGTTTTTTTATCCTTTGAGCAGGTGCCATTTTGTACGCAGTCTGTTTGCCATTTTTTGTACCATCTGAGGGCCGTTTTGTGTGCCATGGACGCCGGATTTTCGACCAACATAGTGTGCTTCTAGCTCTTGACATTCCTTGGCTGATCTCAGCCCTATTACAGTACATTTGGGTTATAGATTAAGAGGGATATTTTCAGCTGCGAAGACCGTTTTTGTATCCGCTCGACTGTATCTAGGTGAGAACTTTATCATTTTCGCAAAGCCCGCTACACTCAGTAGGCTTCCAGCGACAATTCGACCAACCCATTTTCATCGCGCCAGGCTGTGGATTACATTTTTGTTTTGCCACTTAAGAGTGGCGGCTTGGTTATCCCAATTACAGGACAACTGCCGAGGAAGGTGCGGTTCTTGCTTTTGCGTGCAAGTTTCTAAAAGGCACACGCTCATAGAAAAAAATATAACTTGATGGTACCAAATTCAGTGCGTATAATCCTATCAGCGGACAAGTGTGAAACCTGGGAAAGCTTGCTCAAGTTCATATCATCATCATCAGCCTATCTACGCCGACTGCAGGGCAAAGGCCTCTCCCATAGGTCTCCATCGATCTCCCATACATCTCCATAAATCTAGATCATTAGAGGTGCAGCGGTGGCGTGAAGGTAGAGCATCCGCCTCGCGTGCAGAAGGACCGCGGTTCGAATCCCGGTCCTTCTGCACTCGAATACCAAAAAAAATCCGCGTGTTGTTGAAATTGCACAAGGAGGCTTGGTTGTGCGGCCTGATCCCGGCGGCCATCCCCGGTAACGCACCCCCTCATCAGAGCAGGATTGGCCATCCTGGTGTAGTATTGGCCACAACCTCCCATGAATACGCGAAGTTCATATATGAACTTCCGAACAGCGCGTACGTACCAAGAGTCAAGAACAGCATTCTTTTCCATCACTGCCGTATGTGGTCCAAATGATATGTTGTTTAGGGCTACAACTGGAATACAGCCGACCCGAACGAATTTGAAATCACGCACATACACACAAAAGGGGAATAGATTGCAGACACTCCGGTGTGGGAACTGTCAGAAAGTTCGCAAGAAATCTTTTCAGGGAATCATGTCCTCCCTGTATCCAAGTATTCAAGTATCTTCAGCATCCAAGTATACAGGGCCTCCAGGGAACCTATAGGCTCTTGCGCCTTCAATTTTCTTTTCGAAAGCCAATTATATTATTGGTATATCTGATTAATACAGGTATTTTATTAATACGAGATCCTAGGCCTTCCAATATACGTCTCATAATGCCGATGTGTACGCAGGTGTCATGCCTTACGCAGGAACGACCAATTTATGGTGGGAGTCTCCAAAGGACGGTTGTACATCCATAACAACTACGAATCTACTACAACAATGCCACTTGTTATAGTGAGCGCTGCCTCACAGCATGACGTCGTGTGGATCCATATAACAATCAGCTTGAGAACATAGGTTAGGACAGTTTCTCGCCAAAAGCAAAAAGAAAAAAAAAAACTCGGGAGAAGTTGTTGAGTGAATAAGACTTACCTACCTTGTTGCCTTTTCCAACCTGGTATGGCTCACTCCTACTGCGTAGAAAAGCGGTTCCTCAATTTTTCTTTCCCGGAAATGTTGTTGCGAGGTGCAGAAGCACTTCCTTTGCGGTCATTTCATGAGATGATGAGGTCTCTGGTTTGCAACTAGACTCAGGGTTTGATCTCGATCAGGTCCATAAGAGACCGTCTTTGCGATTAACACACCGTCCGGCACAGACACTGAAAATCCTTGCAGCGTTCGCTTCAGTGGAGCAAAATATGATTTCTTATGGTTTCCTCTTAATACAAGTCAAGCTTCCGGAAGGTGCGCTTTTTTCGTCCTTCGAACCACGTCTGGTGACTTGCACTTCAACCTTTATCGGTTCACGATCTGGACCCCTGAAAGCAATTGTGAGTAAGGCTTCTTTAAGGTGTAGGTAATTGTGGTGTTTGCGTCAACAATACGGCGAGGTCATTTCCTCCCGTCTAAATGTTGCCCGTACTTGGGCACTCCTTGTCGGAGCCCAATCCTTCGCTTGACTCTTTGCTCTAACCAGTGCCGGGTTGGTTCAATGATATCCCAGCCCCGGCATCGTAGACACTCCGAGGACACAAGATGTGCGGCGCCCGAGTTCGATCTTGTTCCGGAAGTCACCACAACCTCTTCTCCTCGTTCCCGCACAGACGAGAAGGTTTTGCTTTCATTTCGGTGACCGGACGATGCTGTTCAAAGTTAACTCGCAACCTAAGCTTCCTTCGTTTGATCTCCGTCCATCACATCAGCAGGCTTCTCCTTCTCAGTCAGCAACACATCCAAGCACCTTGACGCGTCTTGATCCTGGTGATGACGACCGTATCCTTGCGGAGATTTCCGAAGAGGGGCAACAGACGAGCACTGACGGCGGAGGTCGCGCACAAGACGACGTCGTGTGTCGTCCGCCAGCGATGAACTCAAGCGTTGTGCTCGTCACAGCTGCTTCCACGACACAGGCTGAGCGCTCGACTGACTGACTGACTGCCTTACTGACTGCGGCGCCTTGCCACTTGTGCCGCGCGGCCGTTTGCCTCGCGTTGCTCTTGCGTGAGGATGACTCGGAAGGGCGAGGAGGAGTGGCAAGGCGTCGAGGGGAATGGCTGAGGGAGAGGCGTGCGGCGGCTGTCGGCGTCTGCTTCGCGGCGTTGTTCGGTCCCGTTACAAGCAGAGGGTGCGTGCCCTGTTCGCCGCTGCCGAATGCTGAATGCGGCCGCCGTGTGTGTTTTCTGCCTCTTCGGTGGAGAGGAGGAGAAGGAGGAGGAAGTGGGGGAGGGAGGGGGGCCTCGCTGGGGACACGCTTTGTTTACGGCGTGGGTGCGCGCGCTACTTCCTCCGGGAATTGTCCGCACGAGCGCCCGTATGCAAATGAGTGCGGCGAGACGGAAATATTACGCAACAAATGAAGACGCAACCGGTCGCGTACTTCCTCCGCTCGCAGGAGCGCGGCGAACACGGAGCGTTTAAGAGATCATGAGACGTTGTTTTGCTCAGCTTCGCAGCGTCTCGGCGTGTGTGTCGGATTATAAGAAGCTGTAGAAGGTGCATGTTGGTTCCGCACACCTGCCAGCGGTTAACAATGTGGATATCTGCGAGGCCGGAGCCACAGACGTTTCGTTTTAAGAGTCACTAGCGTTCGGTGATTCGGCTCACTCCAACGTTCTCCAAGCATTGAAATCACCCTATGCTCCTGGAGAATGATAATCGCCTCCTGTGTGCTTGAGGTTCTACGCAAGAGAAGCTGCACCTTCGCCTGTAGCAAACTTGTGTAAACTGCTTGGCTGCCTGTGGCACTTCTCGTACTTAAAGGAAAGGAAGTGCTTACTGTTTTTCTTATTCGTATGCCAGTCGGCCACACAAAAGTTCAGGAAATTGAAGACTCTTGACGCGCTGCTCTGTCTGTCGGAGAATACAGTATGCCTTGTCTGTTAATTTAGGCCTTGTCCATTCCTTTTTGTTCGCGGTCCGCGGCGTTTGTTAATCAGCATTACTGCCTCTTCCCCTCAAACGCAAATTTCCTGTCGTTTTTGCTATTTTTCATTTTCAAGACAATTTCTTCGGAGAGGCGGGGAGTGGCACTTGCTAAATGCTTTTAATGCAAGAAACAGTTGCTGGTCAGACCGACCACTGGTCCAAGTGGTGTTTTTTTAAGAACACAAGTTCTTGTCATTTAAATCTATCTCGGGCGAGAAGAAATGACATGACGCGACGCGGCTGTGCGACCTTTCTGAAGTGCAGTGCATGCGTGGCACCTGGCTGTCGAAAGGGTTTAGAAGCCTAAAAATAAAAGCCGCATACACACTGGTATGATTCGCAGCATAACCCTTGGGCTAACCCAAGGTTGGTGTCCACGAGTAGCCCCAGGAACGCGTGCTTACAGGAAAGTCTGTATGCTTAAAGGAAGAAAGCATTCCTGGCCCTGTCCTGCATTGATGACATTTGGGCGAAGGTACACATCATATGACGGAAGGCGTATTGGTAAACACACTGTGCACGCCGCCACACTACAGACTGCTTTACATATAGCTGCTTTACACTTAAGGCATTCCTGTTCTGGAAAAAAAATTATGTGCCATTCCACTTTGTGTTGGTGGGTGACCAGTGAAGCTTTTTTTGCACCCGACATAGAGATGGCATAAAATTTCGGAGAAGGGTATGAGCACATTACATTTCTCTCGAGCTTTTACGGCGGTCATCCCTTAGGAAGACACACACATACGCGCACACACTTTTACGATGACTCTACTGACTTTGAAAATGGTGTCTATCAATACGATATCTAAACGTATAACCTTGGCGTCTAAGTAGTGTTTCGACATTGAAAATGGTGCGTATTATTAACTAGCCTATACTGAAGATGCAGATCCAAGTGATGAGACGTGTAAGGTTGAGGTCGAAGTCGTGTTTTGAATGACATGCGATTTAGGCGGTGACCGCGGGGATAGTACAGACTCCGCGGCGTTCATTTTGCAGCACCTTACACCCCAAAAACACGTAACAACTGGCCAGTTGTTCTCGGACGTGAACAATACACGAAACCCTAGCCACACAAGCGTCGCTTAACAGCACCGCCGGTGATCACGTTTCTGTTTAATGTTTGGTGGTAGTTCCAACTCTCTGTTATTTTTGGTCAAGACTACAAGGCGCGCGCGCTGTCTTCAGTCGCGCACTTTGAGGTGCTGTTTTTCTCGGCCGTTCTATGTCGGGCCAAGCTTCACCTGTAGTAACGCATCACCCGCAGCGGGCCACCATGGTCCGCCCCTTCGTTCCCCTCACGTATGTAGAACGGCCATTTAGGCGAGCAATAACTCCTCTTGAAGAGGTCCAGAACAGCGCAGTATTGTACCTCGGCACGTTGCGTTTCGCGACCGGAGGTTAAGGAAACCAACAAATAATAAAAAAGGCCGCATGTCTGCTGACTTCACTGTTGATGTCGCCAAAATCTTCTGTCGCCCCGGCCGCGTAAATGGCTCGCTTCTGTTTCACGCCCCTTTCTCGCGATATTCCTCTCTCATCTGGCTCTTCCCGCAATAAACACGGTGGAGCCGGGCTTAAGTCAATTCAATTTTCCCGCTTTCCAGTGCTCGCGCACCATCTTATGGTATCTGTCCTTACTGTAGGACGGGGAATGCCTCCCCGAGGTCTAGGCTCGAGCGCGAGCGCTTTTTGTATTTTTGGGTGAAAACATTGTTTGCAACGCGTGTATTTTTATTTTCTATCACAAATATCAAGCACACGACTATTTTCAATCCTGCTGAGCACGAGGGCGCGGGTTCGGTTCCCGGCCGCGGCGGCCGCTTTTCTGATGGAGGCGAAAAGCAAAAACGCCCGTGTGTACGAGATTTTGGCGCACGATAAAGATCCCCAGGTGGTCAAAATTAATTCGTAGCCCTCCAGTACGGCGCGTTTCATCGCCTGTGAGGCTTTTTTCAGCCCTAAAATCAATCAATCAATCAATCAATCAATCAATCAATCAATCAATCAATCAATCAATCAATCAATCAATCAATCAATCAATCAATCAATCAATCAATCAATCCATTTTCAATCAAAAGAACACTGCCGGTTTCAGTAATGTACCCATCATTTGCCTCAAATATCCCAACATTGGTTTTGCTAAGTAATATTGAAGATATGAAGTGTGTTTCCAGATTTACAGCTTTGCAAAAGATTTGCCTATTTATACTTCTCTTTCAAGTATTCTGTTCACTGTTGGCCGCTGGCTGAATCGAGGGGCACACAGTTAGATTTAAATATTTGGGTTTAAGTATCCCAAGAAAGACTATCGTCTTTAAAAAGGCGGCGAGTTATTGCCATAGTTATTGCCTTAAAGGCGACCAGTTATTTTCTAAGACTGCATGCGAGATACGTACGCACATACGTACATACATGAATACATGCACACATACATACATACATGCATACATACATACACACATATATACGTGCATACATACATTCGTACATACATACATACATACATACACCACACACACATACATACATACATACATACATAAGTACACTACATGACAATACTACATACATACATACAACACACACACATACAGTGAGCAATAAAACTTGGAAGATGGTAGGGAAAACAGGAAAAGAAAACTTCGAACAAGGTAGCTACCACGATTGTTGCTATCGTCCTGCAGTGGACACAACCAGTGTGATGATGATGATGATGATGATGATGATGATGATGATTAAGACTATAGTCTTTCGTAAAGAAATACGGGTGGCGCCCTCAGTTAAAGAAGCTCCGTGCTTCTGGGGCCCCGTCTATCAGGCGTCGCTGGTTCTCTGGGCGCAAGCTGGTAAGTGCGCATTCCCACCGCTCAGGGGATGGAGAGGGTATCGGATCTAGATGCAGTGGGCAGAACCCTACAAGATGGACTGCTGTGGCGGGGAGATTGCAAGATTAGCGCGTGCATCATAAATAACACACAACGCATGGCCACCGCTGTAACATCTCGCCAGCAGTGTACGTCGGCCTTCAGTTTTTGTGGAAGCAGTTTCGCAGCAGCATGAATAGTGATTATGGTACAAGTAACTGCATTGAGTCGATGTCGTGGGCGTAGGCTTAGCATCAACCTCGGCAGAAGACATATCGTCGAATCTAGCCAAAGGAAACTGATCCACGTTCTCATATCGCAAGAAAAGGCGTAGGAATACTTTGTAACTTTGTTTTTTATTTATGAACCACAAAAAAAAAACTTTTGCATGGCTATTTTAGCCGGTCTTGTTTTTGTTTTTCTTTTTTCATCCCGGTTTTTGCGATTGCCCTTTCTGCGAAGGCCGGTTGAGAGGAGTTAATAGTAGTGCAGGTTTGTCCGGTGCATAGTTCGTGTTTTCAGGTCCGCCTTTTGTTATACTTCCCTCCTGCCAGTCCAGTCGTGTTTCGAGGAAACAACGCACCCCTCGGCCCGCCCGCCGGGCCACCCACGCTAGTATTAAACCGGCGCGAGACAGCGGTTATACAATTGACGAATGTGCTCACGGCTGCGGCCTGGCGCGAAAAGCAAAACCAAACAGACAGGGGAGGTCGCGGCAGAGCCATGGAAGTAGCCGTGGCCACTCGTCGTGCCTTGGTCTTCAGTCTCTGTGCTGACCGAGAGCGCATACGGCACACAGAGCGCGGTGCGTGTCGGTGCCCGCATCGCGGGGGTCCGACTAATTCGTGACTCGGAAAGACGCCCCTTGAGGCCCGCCATAATCCAACGGAGATGCCTGACCGCCAAATCTACGCCTGACCTCCGAGCGATGGCCCGTGGCCCCTTGTACGATAGGAGCGCAGGCGCTTTCCAGTTATGGTATGCTCCCTAAAATATGCGTTAATTCAGTGTGTTCATGCATTTATTCATGTATCGCGCACACTCCAATAGTAATATGTAAGGGGTGAGTGTATGATTACCTAGATAATAGAGCAACTCGCGTAATGCAATGCAAGATTACTCTAAAGCACGGAAAGGAAAATGGCGAGCAATAAATCGTGTCCACAGTTCGTTTCAACGATGCCGATACAGGCGTACAAGATTATTGCCCCAGATAGTTCAAAAACGCAATAGAGTCAATGCTGATACAGTGAACCAATTTAGGCGGACAGAAAGACGTTTGGGGTAGAGTAGGTTGATGTCCCCCGCCTGGAAATTTGTGTAAAGGCAAAGGATCATAATGGCTTCGCACGATTGCAAGAAAGGCAATCACTGGAAACTTGATATTCACTTCAACTTTCGTATTTTAGCACGTACACCTCGCATTTGTTTCTCTCCCGTTTCGCGCCTTACCGCGCTGCTTTTTTTTCTCTCCAGTTGGTGACGTTGTGCAAGGGTGTAGACCGGTACAGTTTGGTGTGAACATACCTACGACCCGCCCCGGTGGCTCCGCCCAAGGGCGGGGGATTCGATCCTGGCCGTGTCGGCCGTTTTTTCAGATGAAGACGAAAAGTGAAAACACCGGTGTGTCGAGATTTCGGCGTACATTAAGCGTTCGAATATTGTGGAATTAATCCGGAGCCCTCCACTATGCCCCCCTTATAGCCCAGGCGTAGCTTCGGCGCGTTGAACTCCATAATTAAAAAAAAAACTACCCTTTTAATGTTCATTTGTGCCAACCGCATGTTTTAATTCTAAAATTGCAAGGTTGCATTTTTTCGCCTGCCCTTTGATCTTAGCGAAAAGGCCCTCTTACAACATCAGACAACTCAGAGTGAAAAAAAAAATCGGTATAGTTCATTTGGTTTTCAGTGCACTTAAGCGTGCATTCACCCTGGAAAAAAGTCTGGTGACCACTTGTGCAGCCAGGGTAATCTTGATAGCAGGGACAGCTCCGTTTGAAAGACGCATGGCCAGCAGCTCAACGGTGACAGCGGGAACGACATAAATAACGCGAATGAGATGCTGGCCACCGCTGTTACGCCTATCAGATAGTTCAGTCGGCATAAGGGTGACATATTCGTCTCCTATTGCTCATAACTTCAATCTTCTATGTCATGAAGTAGGTTTTAGCGACGCCCATTCGACTGCGCCTTGCTTTTTCTCCACTGCGCTATGGGAAACCGATGACCATTCAAAAGGGACATCTGCAAACTGACCAAGCGAGCTTCTTACAAAACACGCTAGCGGGGAATCGGGCGCCCCAATAGTTCCCCGAGTGCAAAAATACTTGCAACAGTAATAATTTGTACTGGCGTCGCAATGGGCCTTGAGTATCCATATGTCTACTGGAATTTCAGGCGTTCGTACTGGATTTTCGGGCGGTGGTCGAACGCCCTCATGCAAGCGTTGAAAATGCTCCAACTAGGCTATTCCGTCTCGCAATTAACCTTTGCATGCCCGCAGCTTATTGAAAATAGGCGCTTGGAAGATGAGCTCCCCCTGACGCACCGCGCACTGAGCCCAGATTGCCCGGAACTGTGAGCTTTCTTTCATCAAAGAGCTTATACAAGCGGTTGTCTGCCTGATGTGCAGTTTCCCCTTCGTCATTACCGATATTCGAAAGCACCCTAGAGCACCGTTTGCCTACCGTGTGGACACGACGTATACGCCTGCAGCGTTACGTTTGGTACTAATGGCAGCTGAGGGGTTTGTTCTTGTGGTTGGCCAACCTGGTTTGGTACAGTTGTAGTCGAAAAAAGTTCAGATAGCTTTCCTGCTAAATCTACAGGGTGATCAAAGTTAAGTCGACAGGTTTTTTTTTTTTAAATTAGGCGCTGAGACTTACGTGAAGACCACCTCTACAGTGAGGTTATGCGCCCAGGGGGACACATAATTAGGAGGTAATTATTGAGTTCGGTGGCTTAATTAACTAAAATTGGTTAATTAACTTTTTGTGGCTACAGTAACCAGGGATGTTTGTATTGGAAAGTTGGATGCAATCGTGTTTCTACGCCGTTTCATTTGGCAGAATTGTTCTAGCGCATCCCTACTCCGAGATATCAAACTGTGGAGTTTAATTGCCGTCACATGATTACGCACGCAAGGACAGTGAGGACCGGCGCAAAGCTCCTCCCTTTTGTGACGTGCCTGCTGTGTACGGTGTTTAGTTCGACAACGGGGTGGAGGCACAGGCAAAAGTGATAACTGGTACCCATTCAGTCTTGGCTGGCGTTATCGCAATTTGCAGTACTCGGAACCGCTATCGAAACACAGAACAAAAGGGAGGAGCTATGCGTTGGTCTTGACTTCTACGGAAAGTTTGTCTTGACTTTTACGGCAAGTAAAACGTTCCAAGCCGAGCTCATTCCGAACAGTATACATGTAATCGTTACTCTCATCGCCATGAGAGCAACGATTGCAATCATTGCCTTGCCGAATGCATGGGTGCCCCGAGACTCGCGCAGACGCGCTAGCTCCGGATTCTTTTCTTATGTACTTTGCAAGAGGCTGTATGATGCGGCAGGCCAGATGACGCGGTGTTTATAAAGGAGGACAGTACGTGACACACCGTCAGACAAGTCTTCGTCCGACGCTGCATGGGAGCCGACCAGGGAGTCACGTAGAAAACGCGGTGGCCGGAGTTCTGGTTCACATGCTCTATCTCGTGGCAATTTAGCTGCCGTTCTCGAGGGGGTGCCTCGGCGCCGGTAGTCAACATGGTCGGCGCTTCGTCTTCTCAAGCTGATGTGTCGATGGCGTTACGTGTGGCATCCGTCCTCCGCTGAAGTTCCAAATGCCTTCGAACGGAATGTTGTTCTACTCAAACGCAAACGATAGGCTGCTCCCCTAGGTTCTTTGGCGGCATTCGGTTTCAATGTACATACTTCAAGCCCATTCCAGCCGAATGAGCATCGCGGATGACCTTCGTGTTCATCAACTGTCTTTGAGAAGCAAACGTCCCTCGTCCCAATGCCTTCATGCAACTTTCGTAAAATTAATATTAAAAACAGAATACTGAATTAAGATTGACACTTTTTTAGCAAGCGCATCATGCATATCATTTTCCAGGGTTCACAATGCTGCTACAAGCTTTACTGACATTATGCTTTTTGTCCTGCTAGAGGAGACAAAATGTTTTCAAAGGAATTTGACATCGTAAAAGAAAAAAAAAATGATTCGGGCACTTAACTCAGCTTTTGAAGGTCAGTTGCGCTGGTTATGATAGCATAGACGGACACAGTAAAAAAACGTACACTTTCACAAGAAGACGGGGCTGTGTAAGTGGAAAGTATGGAAAGTGTACGTTTTTTCCTGTGTCAGACACTGTTATCATAGCAAGCGCGACATACATTCAAAAGCATGTTACACCAGCTAGCCCGACATCAAGCTTAACTCAGCTTACGTGTTTCAAGGGCGACAGCCACGGAAGCTTATCGCCAACTCGTTTACTGCATATCTGTCTTCGCATATCTGTCTTCGCATACTTCATATCTGTCTGTATTTGCATATCTGTCTTCGCTTTCGTTTTGTTGTCTTTTGGCGCGAAAAAATTTCGACCTCCTTCTTTTCTGCTACGCCGTGCATGCGTCTCTCTCTTCGCTTTCGTTTTCCTCGTCGTACTGCGCGAATTACGTCGGCAAGCAGACTTGAACATGCCACAGCTTTCTTAGAATCAGTGTTCTGACACACAGATGCCACATCGCCACACACTCTCCCGCAGAACAATTTTTCTGCCGAACGTGCAACTCTCCCGTGAAGGAGCCGCTGTATGGCGCCAGCTCCAGACTAACGCGTTCCCTAGCCTGTCGCTCCGGCACACCTTCTATTGTATAAATACACAGACCAAAGCACATCCTGTGGAGGAACCCATACTTTTACCACTCCACATGAGAATGCCCAAAACCCCCGAACGACCCCCGACCAAACCCTCGAGCAGTTCCAGTTAAATGGCGGAGGTCAGGTTGTCTGGAGACTTGATGGTGGAGGGCATGGAAGGGGGGGGGGGGTGGAACGAGGGAAACCCACACGCTGAAAGCCTCACCAATGTCGCGGGTGTTGACGATGTGCTTATTGACGGATATTTTGGCAGAATGAGACAGAGGATTATAAGGCTTGAACAAGCGCCTGGAGGTATGACGCGTTGATGTCGCTGTTTTTGCCTTTTTTGCATCGAATCACATGCAGGACTCGGACGGGGGCTCGTTGAGGGAGGGGGTCATTGCTTTTATAGGAATCAGCGGAGGAATGGCATTTGCATTCTCCTGTGCTGTGGAGAATGTTCCCGCCTGATTCCCGGTTTTAGCATCCTGGTCCCCCTCCCGCTATTTAATGCGGAAAGTTGTAGCGTTACGTTGGAGTAGGCGAGTATCAGTGACGATCTGCTGAACGAAAGAATTGTTTGAGGAGATTTGCGAGTTTTTAAATGGTTTAAAAGAAATATTCTGCCTGCTTCGTGGAACTGCTTGAACCGGCTTCATAACTAACAAAGTTCACAGTGACTATGATGGCGCACTTCTAAGGAGGCGGGTCGGTCGGGTATTATAGATGAAGTGCCGAATTACAAAAATCGCGGCTGTCGATACATAAAATTGGTATTCCAGTAAATCTCCCCAATTTAAATCCTGCAGAGCTTGCTCAACTTGAACTCAAATTAAATAACAGTGAAAATTTCTGAGTCCGCTTGGTGCACCTCGTAAGCGAACATGAACAATAAATTGCGCACGAGAGACAGTGAGAAAAACATATCCCCCCCCCCCCCCTTTCAAAAAAAGAAAGAATATTGATGAGCCCCGCACGATAACGTGTAGGGGAGCGTGTAGTGATAGATTGCTTGGGTGATGTCGCCAGGCATAACTTCCACTCTGTGACGCTGTGAGCTCGACATCGCCTTTGGAGTTTCTATACGCCGCCCTTCTTCCTGGGTCCTGGGAATAACCGCCGACATGTTTTGGCAAATGTCACGCCCCGCTGAGTAGCAGTCACGCACGACAACCTCTGAACGCGCCCATCGCCACCACCACATTGACCTGGCAGTGGCGCCCATTACATCGGCGTGATCTCAAATCGTGCGCCCTACCAAATCGAGCCAAGCGCGAACGCGATCTGCCTTCAGCAGTGCTCTGAAAAATGCCTTCGCTTGGTTGTTTGCAGAATTACACATGTTATGTGCTTGCGTGTGGCACGGGAAGTCCCGGAATCGATCCGTCAAGGGATCCAGTCGTCGGTTTCTTTTCCTACCTCTTCTTTTCTTTACTTTCCTAGTTCCCTCTTTCTTCCTTTACAAACCTGCGCTCATAGGCCCCATGGAAAAGATACGGAAGAAGTAAAAAAAACTCGGTCTTTTTTTTTTTGCTTGTTGTTTCGTTGTTTTCTTCTTTTTTCTTCTTCTTTCTTTTCTCTTCTTCTTCTTCTTCTTCTTCTTCTTCTTCTGTCGGCACTGCTGCTGCTGCTTCAGTTATTATCATCATCATCACGATGATGGGCTTTCTTATCAACACACTTGCATTTATTTGTATGCATTCCCGTAACGTTGGTTCTGAATGCTTTTTGGCGCTACAAATCACTCAAGATTTTGTTTTCACCATTCCATGATAAAAATTGAGTTTGTTTTCTTTCACACACGATTAAGCTTGCTCACCCTAGCTTACAGTAATCGCGAAAAAGTTTGTTTTCTCTTCCGTTTGTCATAAGTTTATGGACTTCTGCTAAATAGTCGAAACCTGTTGAAGTAAACAGTGTAGCCGCGATTAAGAGCTGTTACAAATTCGCTCCAGTGGGCCTTTAACCCTGCTTTCTAGTAAAGCACTCGTTAACTTTTCTTTTCCTGAAATTCGGGATACTTAGCGGCCCACTCGTCACCCTAGTTGGGTGATGAGTGTGTCTCAAATTAATTTGGAATCTTTCATCGATCCCGGGTTGCCTCTAACGGCAGCACTCTTGGGAAAGGATTGAGGCCTTATGGCTCCGTCAAGTGCGCCAGCCTGACATAAATCCGTTTCACAGCTTTGTGTTACGTTCATTTGTATCTCACTGGGGTCCAACTATATTTCGCATTATCCAACCGCGCTAAATGTTTTTATTTAGGTGAGGCGTGCGATTAATGCAACGGAACCAAACAAAATTTAATTGACTTTAATTGACAAATAGCAAAAGCCCTCAAGAGAGGAGCCAGTCTAGCCGTCGGCCCTTGACGGAAAATGGCCTGCTGCGCAGGCCTTGCCCGCCGTCCAAAACGCGGAAATGAGTCGGCGGCCATTTGGGAACGCTCGTCAAGATCTGTCGGCCTGTCCGAGCGACCGTGGTTGTCGGATCGCGGCCAGATAGGCCGGTAAGCCTCTGCCACGCCACTGCGACCCCTTCCGGCATTCGTCGGTGCGGACGAGTGCCGTGCTGTGTCTTGCTCACGTGCCTCTTTCTTCTTGCCGCTTCCATCGTCGCGAACAGCACGCGCGATGACGCGAAGGCCTTTGGAGGCCGCTCGCCTGTTGATTAGACCGAGCTGTCCTGTTGAACGCCAAGACCGACGCTGCCGCCACGTATGAACAGTGTTTCGCATCGTGCGAAGAGCTGCCGTCCTCTCCCGTCGTTCGCTCTGTCTCTCTGTCTGTCCTGTCTGTCAGGTCTGTCTGTTTGTCCTCCTCCTCCCTCCCTCCTCCCTCCTCCTCTCTCTCTCTCCTCTCTCTCTCTCTCTCTCTCTCTCTCTCTCTCTCTCTCTCTCTCTCTCTCTCTCTCTCTCTCTCTCTCGTATTTTACTCTGGCACAACTGATGTTCAGCGTCGTTCGCTAGCTTCGTGCTTCTGATATGCACTATTTTCTTGCGATAGCATTGCGGTAGTTGGCTTCCCCCGTTCGCCTCTTGTCTCGCATCAGATGCCTGATAACCGATGTCCAATGTCGTAGTGTAGATCATCGTTTCATATTGGTTTTCGGGAAATTCAAGCATTCATTGGCACGTCACCTCTTCCTTTGGTATTGTATTTTTAAAAATTTTGTCGGCGCGGGCTGCTCCTCCCTAATAAGGCACCAAGCGGACTCACTTAAGCGTAGCAAGGAAAAAATGAACGCAATTAGGGAAATGGCAGTCTCAAACGTATCGACAAAGGTGTCACTTCGTTCTTGTATGGGACAGCAAATTATGGTGGAAGAGAGTCGACTTCAGCCGAGAAAACGAAATGACGATGGAGAAGCATGTCACGCGTATAGCGTACAGCAGAAGGACCAACCAAATTCCATCAGCTACCTAAGAGGAGAAATTAGATAAAACTATGGCGTAAAAACTAGACTTTTCTGGTGTAAGATAGAAGCCGAGGTAAAGGAGTTAATGAAAGAGGCTTTCGAACTGCGCAGAAGGCTGCGAAAGACCGTTGATGAGGTACACGGTTCTCGTCGCGCTCATATTTCACGAATTTATACCATGAGAACACGGGGGGGGGGGACACCGGAAGCCATCTCTCGAATATCTGTCCACCTCCCTTCAGTAACTGTTTCATTCTGCAGTAGAGTTCCGCGGCGTACCTCGGATGCTCCAGTTGCTTTATGAGTTTTCTTGCGCACCTAATTTCCAAGTTACAGGCGTTCCGTGTAACTCTTAAACCTGTCGGCTCCCGCCCATGTTTTGTATCACGTGAGCGGATCCCTGCCTGCTGGCACAGTTCTCTTTTCGGAACCCTGCAGTCCACTTGCACGAATTAATCCTCACCACGCTACCATCTTCTACACAAAGCCTGTGCGTAGAGCACAAACGACGAAGAGCTCTTCACTCCACTTACCGGCTACAGAACGAGTGACACCTTTAAGTAGGTAAAGAGCGGCCGACTCATTTAGCGATACGTTTTGGGCAACGACGCAGCTCGCATGCCTCGATCGTTACATCTAAAAGGTGTTCACTGGCTTGAGACGAGCGCGCAACGCGGAGGAACGTCAGCGCACTTCTTTACAACGACGACCGGCGCACGACAGCGGACGTGTAAAACGTGCACCCTCTCGAGCCGACGTCAAGGCCTCCGGAAAACGTGATCGCGCGTCGGCCAAGAGCCATTTGACCCGGCCGCCGCTGGAAGGAGAGTTGTCTTGCACCCCCCTCCGCGCTTCATCTTCTTGCGCATTCATTCCTCTTTGGTTGACCGTGATGTTGTGGTAAGTGAGAGAAAGAGAGAGAGGGGAAAAGAATAAGGTTTTATCTGGATGCTTGGCGTCAATCAGGCTGGCCTGGAAGGCTGGGAATGGTGTCACTGGCTTCTGCTAAAGGACTGCTGCTTCTACGTAGGTCAAGTCAGCAAGGAATTAAACGAGAACAGGAAAATGCCAATAAGCCACAGTTATCTGAAGATTTCATCCTGTAAATGCGAAATAATAGTATGGCACTGATACTTTGAGGGTTGGCTACGACAGCACTTGAGTAATACAGATTCATTGTGGGGTTTCCCGCGCCAACGCAACGCAGGCGATGAGGCGCGCCGTAGTGGAGGTTTCCAGGTTAATTCTTTACCACCTGGGGGTCTTTAACGTACGCCGAAATCTCGAGCACACGGGCGCTTTTGCTTTTCGGCTCCATCAGAAAAGCAGCCGCCGCAGCCAGGAATCGAACCCACGTCCTCGTGCTCAGCAGCGCAACTTGGGTAAATACATAGCTGTGGGGTCGAAAACGCAAATGCAAAGCGTCATCCTCGAACGCAGCTCGTTAGGTGGACGAGGTGTCGGTGCTAAAATGCGTATATAATATTGTCGCGAAGCGGAGGTCTGTAGATGTTTTCTGGTTTTTTTTTAGTTCTGTGCCACCGCCGGGGCTCTTCCTCCCAGGTGTGTTGTGTGAAAGCGCTTCGGACGCGGCTGGGCCCTGGCCCTTTTTTCTGAGAAACGGCTCCGGCGCGTGGTTTGCCCGTCGGCCGACCAGGAGAGGGCCCGTCTCAGGTTACCGCGCGCAGTGGCGTCTCGGCCCCCGTTGCGTATACGCGGGCCGCTATGTGCTCCGAGCCCTCGGTCTGGTTCAAACGACCGCCTGTCTTTTTCCCTTTCGAGTTTGTATACCTCTACTTTATTCTCAACAGTAATTATTTTGCCAGAAACGGGCGCCTCCGAGTTTGCACTTGGTGTCTTCTGTGTTTGATTTTTTTTTCCCTTTTTACTTTGGCGGGAACATGTCTGATTGGTGCTTACAAGCGTATCCCCGATTGGCTGCAGAAGTGGGGCCAGAATGCGCTTTTTCCCACGAGTACGCATGAAGCGAATATAAACCCTCTCGGCCGGGTTCACGAGGATTCCGAGTCAAGAGATCCAAAGAGTCAAAAGATCCAAAGAGTCAAAAGGTCCAATATTGGATCTTTTGACGCGTTGGATCTTTTGACTCGTTGGATCTTTTGACTCGTATTGGACCTTTTGACGCGGCTAAGGCGAGTCAAAAGGTCCAACGAGTCAAGAGGTCCAATATTAGACATTCTGACTTCTATCTTTTGACGGGGCTAAGGCCAATCAAGTGATCTAGTCTCTTTATGAGCCTCACCTTGGCGTACTTTTGTTTGCTAAGGGCCAAGATTATAACTCCGTTGCCTCTTCGTTTTCCCTACAAGGAGCGTGTTCATTCGTTCTAAGCACCAATTTCCGAGCCATATATGCTAGTTTTTCTTTCAAGTATATGCATGTTGCTCTCATACAAAAATACGTTTGCGTTACGGGCATGGGAAATTATTTCAGTGGTTAAGCGAACATTAACAATGCCATTTACCGGCTCCGGTCTTTTCAGTATAGGGCGTTTCGGTTTCGGGGCCTTTCGGTACACGGAGCTTTCGGTACAAAAACCAATTCAAGCGCGCGTTGTAGGCAGCAAGATGTGTGCGTCGTAGCAGTTGTAGACACAAAATCGTACTTATTTATTACTCGTGTTCTTGCTCGTAATTCTGCGTTATTTTAACGTAGTGAAAAGGTCATGCGGCCTTCCCAAATGAAGCACTATTTATCTGCGGACTTGTTGCCGTAATAACTGTAGCTTTGAGATAATATTATTGTTGCGTATATCGCTTTCTTTTTAGCGACTTATTATCACCATATCTTTGTTTAAAAATCAGTGATGCTAACAATTTTTTCCACTTTCGAGTACCTGTGATAAAGCTGCGTAATTGATCGCCTTCGCTAGGGGATAGGAACCAGTCGCTTTCTAACTCAATCACAAACAACTTGTAATTTTTTGGCATTTTGCATCCATGTGCTCTTCTGTTTGCTGGTAACACAACGCGCATAATGCCTTATTACGGATGCGTTACCAAGGGCACCTTCTCTACCTCACCGGACGTTTCTGTCCCGGCGTCACCCCCATTTCCAGGAAATCGGTGTGTTTAGTGTGTTTGTGGTTTGAAATGCCCAAAGGCATTGTTAATGCTTTCTGGAACATACATAGATTTAATTTGCAGAAAGAAGAGGTCATTTGTCATTTTCGGCGTTCTTCCTCAAAGCATACTGGCCATACTTTGGCCGTGGCTTTGTTCTTATCCGAGACCAATGTCAGCATCAGCTCCCCACCGCCTGTAGCTCTCTAGCTGCACAAAATGGAAAATGGAAGCGAAGCCACACAAGCAGGGGTTGGCACTACACTATCGAGAGTGTAAAAAAAGAGACACGCGGACTGCAACTAGCGGCTTCAGGTTATCATGACGTACTTCAACTCAGGTCGCCTGGAAACCTAGTAACCAGCTTCCCAAAGGGTAGCAATGTAGCACTGCTATTCGAACTCTTGATTTTTTGTGGGTGTAATCATGAGCCATATAAGGGTCATTTATTTGATGGATATTGACTTTGATAAACCAGATGCAAGAACATTTGTCCGGAATATTTTCAGCAGCAATCATACAAGTCAGCGCAGCGTAGCCGAACATGAGCGACATGTGGTCGTGGCTCGTCGACATCGCTGAAGCTCACATTCTACATAAGCAATAACTACCAAAATATTCTAATGTAATAGTATCAAATGACAGAGGAGCGAGAAACGAGAACAACCTGAGAAAATAATCAGAAATAAAAACAAGCTTGATGAATGGTGTTGTTCATAACGTTCAAATTAGCCACGGCTTCATTCGGCGCGCCAAGTGCATATCTTCTACATTTAGAAGTGAAAGTTCAAGTATGGGAGCGAAAATAACATTAAAAATACAATAAAATGACGCAGTCTATAAATTACACACCCTAGCCATGGCTCCGAAGGTTCTCATAATTCGTCGGACCTTCTGACGCGGTTTCGGAATTATTGGACCTTTTGACCCCTTGGATCTCCTGACTCGTTGGATCTTTTGACTCGCTTTGGACCTTTTGACTCATTGGATCTTCTGACTCTTTGGACCTTTTGACCCGTTGGATCTTTTGACTCGGCTGTCACGTGATTATTGGATCTTTTGACTCTTTGGACCTTTTGACTCTTTGGATCTTTTGACCATAAGCGGTTCACGAGGGGGGGCAACGGAGAGCAGAGGGCGGCGGGCGACCTGCACCAGGACTCACTTCAGAAACTCTGCCGCCCCTCGTCGTGCCCTCCCGCCGGGAGACCGAGATCCAGTCAGCCATGTCCCGCTAAGTACTCTTAATCTTTTGACTGTCTTTTTCATCTATGTAATAATTGTAATTGTTTCAAGTTTGTATGTGCTAAATGTCATCAATGTTACCAGTAAATTAAATCAGTTAACCTTAAAACTTCTTCGACGCCTCGACTTCTTCATTTCCGATCGGCATGCTACAGTAGCGGCAAGATATTCGGCCGAAATACGCCGTTACAATATATTAGCGACCGACTCCTTGTTATGCACTGGCAAGTTTTGGGCCTGTGACAACGACAATTAAATGAATGGCGGGAAGTGGAAGTGGGAAAAGAAATGTAAGATAAGAGACAAGGCACCGCTCACAACTTGCTCCGCTTGCACTGCGCAGTATTCAGCCAGTAAAACTGGACGGAGAAGTGATATGGACCTTGCTGAAGGTGTGTCGTCGATGCTCAGCCAAGCGAGGGAAGTCCCACACGACGAGTAAGGTGTCATTCATTTCTTCTTCTTTATAGTGTTTAACGCGCCGACGCAACGCAGGCGATGAGGCGCGCCGTAGTGGAGGGCTCCGGATTAATTTTGACCACCTGGGATCTTTAACGTGCGCCGAAATCTCGTACACACGGGCGTTTCCGCTTTTCGCCTCCATCAGAAAAGCGGCCGCCGCAGCCGGAAATCGAACCCGCGACCTCGTGCTCAGCAGCGCAACGCCTTAGCCACTGAGCCACCGGGGAGGGTAAGGTGTCGTTATTTACACCGCCACTCTGGTATTTCGGGCCGTCTAGTGTTCCGAAGCGTGTTGACTGGATACGCGGTGTTCTAACCGTTCTTGTTCGTAGTTTGGGCTCAAGGATGTAAACGAAAAAAAACCTAAGCACCGACTATACTAGGGTGCGGCGGATGTCAGCGACAGCTGAAATTTTTTGTCAATTGTAGCTTTTAACTGATGAAAATTGATAGCTTTATATTGAGATAGGTTATTGCTTATAATTGATTGAGATGAATTATTTATTGTTTTAGAGTTCTATCACACCTGCCCTCATCCTCCTCGGGGGGGGGGGGTCAATCTTTTTTATTTTTTTTCGCGAGTATACTCAATTCTCAAAAGCAGCAGTCTAGGCTCTGCTTATCGCTAGAATTAGTTAAGACTTTTCTAATGTTGATTTGACTGATTGTGAGGTTTATTTCACCGGGGCTACACCTGGGTTAGTGAAGGGCTCCGGATTAATTTTGACCAGGTCTTCAGCATGCGCTGAATCTTGACTCTCGGGAGTTTCCGGTTTCCGCCTTGATCTGAAAATCAGCCACTGCGGCCGGGATTGCACATGTGTCCTTGGGTTTGGCAGCACTACGCCTTGGCCACTGCTAATTACCTACAACATTGAGCGAGGCAATACTCCTCATAGTATTCAGTCGCTTCAGCTGTATAACATTCTATACCTGTTTCGATTATGTCGGGTGTAGAACAAGAGTTAGAGTAATTTTTCTGAACCATGCTCCCCCACGAACCCACGTATACGCAGCGGACGAGAATCCCCGAACGTTGGCAGTGTCCTTGTCAACTAAGTAAGAGTACGGAACTAAAAAGAAACAACAACCAGTCCAAACAAAGCGTACTGACGTTTCGGCTTCCATTACGGAAGTCTTGTTGACGGTGAACAAGGCTTGAGCCGAAACGTCAGTACGTTTTGTTTGGACTGGTTGGCGTTTCTTTTTTGTTCAGAATGTACCCTCACGGCCAGACGTGATTCCACCATGCTCTCGACTAAGTAAGAGTACATGAAACAAAGCATATACACTTTCAGACTCTCCCTAATGGCCGAACGTGCTGACACCTTTTCTTGAATGTGTGCATTAGAATTACAATTTTCAATACTTTCGCGAGAAAGTTGGCTTTGCCGAAAAGTGAATTTGCTTCCCAACAGCGGACACGAAATATCCAAGGTAGCGTGCCACAGCTTTGCTGTTAAACGGTCAATGCCGCTGTCCTACACAATCCGCGTGGAGTAAAGCCTGCAAGTCCCCGCTCCTGCCACCCTCACCACCTGCTCCCCTCCCATTTCCAATGACCGTCCTTCTCGCTATTTTTTTTTGGGTCTCTCAACAAGGTTAGTAACCTCTGTCTCGTTTTTTCACCCACATACAATGTTCCTGCATCGCTTTTACCTCCCTAACTTTTTTTTGCCTTTCCTTACCTAAGATCGAGCCGTAACAGCTAGGATGCTGTGACGGTAGGTGTTGCTGGGTCAACGCGGAGGCCTCAAAGGAGCTCGTTTCACTGCTCTCGCTTCTCTAGACCAACGACAACGACGGCGACGACAACAACAACAACAACAACGAGAGGCGACGACAATGACGACAACTGGCTGAGCCAAAGAGCCAGCGCACTCATGTGAGGAGAACAACAGCCCGCGCGGGGCGACCAGAAAGAGAAGAATCGACGAGGAGCACTTGATGCTCCAAATCCGGCGAGGCGTCGCTCTGCTGCCGGTATTTCGAGAATTCTCCTTTTGTGCGCAAGGGCGGCGGAGGCGGCGGCTGTGAGTTATGAGCTGCTCTAGATATGCTCGGCGCGAACTGGCTGGCCTGCCTCAGTTTAGGCCGAATGGCGCCCGTGGTGTTGTTGCCTTCCGCAGCGCCAATTGCTGCAGCCGCTTTTGGCGCGCTTTTGCGGCCGCCACAGCGATGACTGCTACTGTTTGCAAGTATGCGCATGTCCTATTTCTTTGGGCCCGCTAGGGGCGCTCACTATGCTAGTACAGTCATGCGTGGGGGCAATGAAGTCGATGCTTGTGCTTGCGACCCAAAAAGAAATCGCGCCTTTTTCGACTGGCATTTCGCTGCGCTGAGGCATTGCGCTGCCATTATTGGCGAGCTGTTCTGTTGTCAGATTGAAGTCTTGTCCCGGGACTCATAGACGGGCAATGTCCCATGCTGCCACGGCTCGCGACAGAAGATAACGAGGCCGACGAGGCTGTGTCCTTGTGCGCACGATCTTATGGCCGCCATGTACAGGTGCCGTCATAAGTAATTGGAACAAAAATTTGTGAATTCACAAAATATTTGTCTTAGTGGCTTTATGACCATTACTGGTCTGGCTTTATGATCATTACTGGTTTTCATTTATTGATTCAATCATTTATTGGCTTTATGACCATTACTGGTAGACCATTACTGGTCTACAGTAAGCTTTTCCTATTAGGGAGGACTCCTTTGAAAGCACGCCACTGCAGCCAGGCAGTTTTCCGGAAGAAATTCCTGCAAATTTGCGAGACCATGTTCCACTTACATCTGATGGCACCTGTACATTCTGTAAATACGTCCATCGCATCGCTTTTTAAATAGACCGCTTCACATCAACCATGGATCGCCTCATCACTTTTGCCGCCACGTAACAATATTCAGCGCTTTCAGTGGCCTTCCAGTCGTCTTAACAAGTCGTCGAACAATCTATCCGTATGATCAGCTTGAGTTTTCATCTTAAAAATTATCCTACGACATGCAAGTCTACACAACTTCGGATGAACCGAAATTGGAGCGGCTCGTGTGTGCGTTCGAAAATGCTTTTAGAATAAAGTAAAGAAATGAAGCGTATTTATCAGCTCGGGGATAAAAACGACACTCCACCGATGCTGAAGTGGGCGATGAGCCGCACGTACACCGCCCCTTGCGCTTTAAAGGAAGTGTGTGGTTTAACTGGTTTATTGATTGGAGAGGTTGGAAGCGAATGTACGCCCGGCTACTCCATTTCACCAATGAAGGGTCATAGGCCCAGCTATACAAATCAACTGTTCACGGCAGTTTTCGTGAGTTCTAATAGTTGTCTATGAAATGTCCTCATGGATTCACGGATTCACGGTAAAAAGCTAATACGCCGCCTAATACTTTGACGCTATTCCTTTCGAGGTAAAAGCACGTTCAAGGTACGGACAACCGTATTTTGAATACCCGCATCAGGCCATGATCCTAGTGAGGAAGTGTGAAAGAAAAGTTCTCTACACACGTTTTGTGTGTTGTTATCTGGTCCAGCAGATGCAATCAAAACTAGGGAGAATATCTGTGAGGGATGCCTACGAAATGCGGAGAGGGAAATACGACGCCTTCTCGGCGAGGACGCCTTCGTGGCGAGCAAGGCTAGGGATGGTTGAGGCTTTTTTTTTCGAAATCAGCCAAATCCACAAACTGAAACTAAGATAAAACTGCAGTGACAAGAACTCGGCAACGTTCCGCTAGAGAAGAGGTGGCAAGAAAATAGGTGAGATAACGCCCTGCAAACGTGTACGCAGATCGTAGTGCGTATCGAAAACTGAGCCAGATCCTGCTGTTGCACGGATCAAAATTAGTCAAATCCATTTGCCCAACGAAAGTTCGTTTGACTGTGCGGACTGTTTCGTGGGTGTTTTCAGAAGTTTTTTTTTTTTTTTGCTTATCGGGGGTGGGTTATTGTGAATTCAGACGGCAATTAAGAGATCGCTGAAAGATCTGTCCCCAGGCGCCGACGACAAAGTGACAAAAGCATTTGATACAGTTCCACACAACAAACTAACCCAGAAGTTATCCTGGCTAAATCTCGACCCTAACGTGTTAAGATGGATTAAATCTTTTTTAGCTAATCGTTCTCAATTCGTGCACGTAAATAGTGAATCCTCTGAACCTCTCGAAGTAACGTCAGGAGTACCGCAAGGGTGCGTCCTTGGCCCCCTGCTATTTCTCATCTACATAAATGACCTACCCCTAACTGTGTCTTGCAAAATGCGCATGTTCGCCGACGATTGCGTAATTTACCATACGATAACTAATGCTTCCGATCAACTAACCCTACAACACGATCTGAACAACATTCAAGAATGGTGTGACAATTGGCTTCTCAAACTTAACCCCAACAAGTGTAAGGTTGTCTCATTCACTCGCCGCAAAAACCCATTTCTATTCCCATACCAAATCACTAACGCCCTTCTAGAAATAGTACAGTTTCAAATATCTAGGTGTCACACTGTCCGCCGATCTAACTTGGAATGCGCATGTCACAAACATTATCTCATCTACAAACAAAATATTGGGATTTGTGAAACGTCATCTGCGTTGAGCACCTCAACACGTAAAACTGCTCGCATACACATCACTCATCAGGCCGAAACTGGAATACGCCTCAGCTATATGGAGTCCGCCTCAAAATTACCTAATCAATGACCTTGAATCAATTCAAAATCGCTCAGCCCGATTCATACATTCGTCATATTCTTATGACATTAGTGTTTCATCCTTAAAAGCCCAATCTGGATTACAGCCACTTTCCCTTCGACGCCGCATAGCCACTCTTTCCCTGTTTCACAAGCTGTTTCATTCGCCCCTCAACCATCCTCCATACGTCATCCCCCCGACGTACATTTCGCACCGCACCAGCCACCCCCTCCAAGTTTCCCGTTACCGCACTAGGACTGCTACCTTCTCCGCGTCCTTCTTTCCGCGTGCTGTGAAGGACTGGAACGACCTCCCAAACCACGTCGTCACAATCACCTGCCCATCAACTTTCACTAAAAATGTAACGACTCATCTGTGTCAGTGAGACCTTATGGCAATGTATATATCCACCCCTATGTAGCAATGTTTTATACCTTGTATACGCCCCTTATGTAGCAAAAGTTTGTTATATCCTGTATACCAACCCCTTATGTGGCAAATGTTTTTTGATACTCTGTATATCCGCCCCTTATGTAATACCCCCTTGTGGGGTCTTTAAGGAAATAAAATATGATGATGATGATTAGAAGAAGAAGTGAACGAAATGAAACAGAGATGTGAAACAATCATTTATCTTCGTCTCCTCAGTCCCTACGTTGTAAATCTTTCTATTATTTTTAGATGCGAAGCAGCTTATGGTCGAGCCTGTTCCCTCCGCCGTTGTGTGGGCGCCGTTGTGCGGCGTCCACACCCCCACTGCGCATGCCTGGCCAGGCACCGCTGATGATGATTGTGGCAGGATGCCCCTAGGGATTGGCCAACCAAAGAATCCATCCAGAGATAGCTTCGCGTTCAACCCCCGTCGTCATCTTCCCGTAGGGGAACCCTGAGTACCACACCCCCACTGCGCATGCCTGGCCAGGCACCGCTGATGATGATTGTGCCAGGATGCCCCTAGGGATTGGCCAACCAAAGAATCTATCACGAGATAGCTTCATGTTAAACCACCGTCGTCATCTTCCCGTGGGGGAACCCTGAGCCCCACTGCGCATGCCTGGCCAGGCACCGCTGATGATGATTGTGGCAGGATGCCCCTAGGGATTGGCCAACCAAAGAATCTATCACGAGATAGCTTCGCGTTCAACCACCGTCGTCATCTTCCCGTAGGGGAACCCTGAGTAGTATGCGAGGCATTATTCCTCTCCTCTCCGGCATTCCTCCTCTCCTCTCCGAAGCTCCTCTCCCCTCCGGGATTGCGCAACGAATGGCAGCACCTGCGGCTCCGCGTGCGATAATTCGAAGCAGCTTAGGGTTAGAGGCGCGACGGTAGCCGCTGCATACTCCGCTGGGGGCGCCACTGTAGCTCCGCGGTATAATGACGCGCGCGCGCGCTCCGCTTCCCCCATTCTCCTCCCGCAACGCCGCGATCGAACTGAAAACTAATGGGAACTTGAGTCGACCCCATGGTTGCTTCGCATACTACTCAGGGTTCCCCTACGAGAAGATGGTGAAATTTTCTTACTCCCATATTTACCATTTTACTGCTTAACGGAAAATGAGCGGACACGAAAAATTACGACTTCCTAAACAGCGTCGCTACTGATAATCGAGATATTAAAGAAAATCGATGTGAAACACTGCAGACTTCCCAGCGTCTTCTCTATGACGTCATAGAATCTTTATTGTGCAATTGGCTCCCGCTGAGCCAAGCCACCGCCAAGAAACATGACTGTGAGATTGCAGTGATCGCCTCTAGTTCTATTTTATCGCATCATTTGAATGCTGTAGCGCATTTAACGGATAGATACGTTCTTAGTTACTGGCTCATATTACGTCACTCCTGCACATAACATGTACACCTCTGTTTCAAACTTTTGTGGGCCAATCCTGAGCCTTCTCGACCACAAGGAATTCCAAAGAATCGGCTTTACCTTTAAATGTGAGGAATATTTTTAAGGCCGCGTAAGAAAGAAAGGTGTTTTCTCTAGCTTTCCTACACAAAAAGTTTGAGCCTCGCTCGGGACGTAAGCTTGTAGATTGAATTTTTCGCTCCCTGCGCGTTTCCGGCTTGGCCTACAAAATTTTGACAAAGACTGTACGTCACTGTGGCGCGAGATTTGGAGGTTTTTCAACATCTCGCGTTTTTTTATTTGGTTAAAGAAATGTCTTTAATGGCTGAAGTGAAGCTAAGTGAGTAAACAATGCTTTGTTCTTTCCGATAACGATAAACGTGACGAACGATCTGCAATTGAACCGTCGCATTGACGATTGCTGTAGCGGGGTGCTCGGTACGGACGCGAAATATTCTTGTCGGGTGGGCTTTCTTCCGGCCGGGCGGGCTATTATCCACAGGTGGATTGATTCCGCCATGCAAGGGGTAGTGAGCGATCATACAGGGCAACGTTTCCTGTTAAGTCATTGAGGCCGCAGTGGCAAGAGGGCGAGGCTTGCGCGACTGAGCTGGCAGGTTCAATGGCTGCTAACACAAGCAGTGGCTAGTACAGTAAATGTACAATGGGTTGGTAAACTTCCATATGGCAACGCCATATGACAACGAAGTTAGGCAACGCCATATGGCAACGCGATATGGCAACGAAGAGCAGCCATATGGCAACGAAGCTATGACAAAGACGGAGGCCGCAGCGGCCTTGTAAGTAACACGGCTTTACCCTTATGGTGTGTTTCCCTTCAAGTTCAGACAGTTTTGAACGAGCCGATTTCTCGAGTAATGAAACGGGTTTTAGTATTTTGTATAAGCTAAATGAGGCGATCCAGAACTGTTCGCCTCGCCGTCTCCGTCCGTCGCAGGAAACAAGCAATGCATTGCGAAAAAGCTAACTTTATAGAGCATCCAGTCACGTTGCTTGGTGGTGGCTTATATCGGCTGCCGCCAATCGCATACACAAGCTTCTGTGACGTCATAGAGAAATCGCGGGAAAGTGTCTACCGGTCATGTTCGATGTTTTGCCTAAAATATTCACTTTTTTTACTGAACAATGTTGACAGGTATGAAGTGTATTTCCAGACTTATTAAAGCTGCTCACCAATGTTGACAAATACGAAGTAAGTTTCCAGATTTACTAAAGCTAAGCTTTTTACGCTTCACTGATGGTTGCCCCAAAACGCACTGCAGGAAAGCGAACTTTCTCTGACGATGACGATGATCGTCGGTGAAGTGAAAGATTGTTGAAACGCGAAGCTTACTTTGGTCGAAAGCCAATGTCTTCAAGGTCCAGAGTTTATTTCCAAAATCCCAATCATTACCCCCCAAAGCGCACTGCAGAAAAAGCAACTTACACAACGGGTTTTCACAAAGGCGCATCAAGTGTCTCAAGAAAAAATCAAAGCCCATTTTTTAATAAGAGAAAGATGGTTAAAACGCGAAGCTTTCTTCCATGCATACCGAGTCAAAGTCAAAGTTCGAACTCCAAACTGCTTCGACTGCGTCAGAATGGCGCCATCGGATAGACGTTGGCTTCATAACGCAAGGCACCCATCTTTGATTCCGACCACAGGGAGCTTTTTTTTTTCTTGAGCCGCCTATGTGCCTCCGATAATCATCACCATCGTTTTGTGAAAACCATTGCGTATGTATGTATAAATCTTTATTAAGAAAAGGGGTGGCCAGTGGCTTAAGAAGGGGGGGGGGGTGTTTGGAAGGAGGTGCAGGGCTCGTCTAGGCCCTAAATTCTTCGGGCCTGTTCGCTTTTCTGTACTGCGTTTTGGGGCGACGTCGAACGCCATCAGTGTGGCATAAAAAGCTTCGTTTTAATAGAAACGCTTCCCGCGGTCGGAATCGAAATTGTTCATCGCGTATGAAGGTGACATTTATCCTATTGTGCCATTAAGACACAGTTGAAGCATTTTGGATTTTTCACTTTAACTGTGCCACTCCGGTTGCATGTGAGAAGACTTCGCGTTCTGGATATGGGGGCCCCACCACGGCGGTTTTCTGGACTTCCTTCCGGAAACGGGTGCCAACTTGTACCTTTAGGGCAATATGCCAAAGGGCACACTATCGCAATTAAAAAAAAGCCCCATGTTTCTCATGAGAAAGGGGCTTAGATTTTGGCTTGGAAAAACCTGTATAACTTCTCATTCAAGGCTGTAATTTCTTGGCCGGAAGGTTGAGACAATCGAGGCGCAAACAGACTGACATGAATACACACATACACGCAGACAGACAGACTGAAATTTCCGGATTTAAGTAGCCGAAGAAAGACTGTCGTTTCTTTAAAGTGCGGTCGATCACTAGGAGCAGGGTACTGACATGCGCCTGCACGTGGAAGAGGGTATGTTTAGCCGGCTCACAGGGCGAGGCTAAGCGACCATGCCGTGCTCCTATGTTGCAGCGGTGGCGTGTAAAATGAAAACGGGGACTCGGCGGTTAAGGTGAATTAATAAATCGGGTAAAGATGAATTAGGGACGCTAAGTAGCGTGACTGCTGCGTCGACGGGTGGACGTTTATATAAAAGGTGCCCGACACAATAACTCGACAGGCGTTCCGCTAAACAGAAATGCGGACATAAGTGTCCCGAGAAGTATGCTTCAAAGACCTCCCCACGACCCCTTCCTTCCTGGCTTTACGTAAGGGGTGAATTGTACAAAGATAGCTACAAATGCCACAAACTCTTAGCGTGAGAGGCACATGAATACGTTAAGTTTGAAGACGGGCGGACAAGTAACGGAAACAATGTTGTGGTGAAGACCGTTTTATTCTGAGGCTGCGCTAGAAAATAATGGAGAACAGGTTGTGGCTTATGAGCCGGGTCGGGAGACGAATTGGACACCCTATAGAGGAGGAAATTCGTGAGGCGGAATTGATGTGAGGTGGTTGGCTGACAGAACTGGGATAAAACGTATGGCGAGGGGATAATATAGCGATTCTGCGGTAAGAACTACGGTTTTAAAAACCAGACTGCGTTTTAGTGAATGACACTGACATAATGAGAGTAACGGGGCTGATTAGCGTCTGCACTTTTATGGTGCAAAGGCAGCTGAAGCCAAGGAGAACCGGACGAAGTTCTTTGCCGTCATCACATTGGAGAATGCAAGATGCGAGTGGCACGATTTTACAAATCTTCGACAGCGTTCACACACACACACACACACACACACACACACACACACACACACACACACACACACACACACACACACACACACACACACACCACACACACACACACACACACACACACACACACAACACACACACACACCACACACCCACACAACACACACACACACACCACACACACACACACACACACACACACACACACACACACACACAAATTATTCCCGGGCCATCTCCACTAACGTGCAACCTGGGGAGGAGCGAAACATGCAGTACACAAGTGTATTCTTGCCGCCTTGGCGTTTTGCCAACGGAGACGAAACTGTTGGTGGTGGGGGTATAGGGCTTTGCTGTAAAAGTCTCCTGTCTTCGAAGCACGACGCGTTCTAGCGCGAGGCGTAAACGAGTGTCAGGTGTTTTAAAGACGATAGTATTTCTTGGGCTACTTAAACCCTGAAATTTTGGTCTGTCTGTCCGTCTGTCTGTCCGTCTGTCTGTCTGTAACTCGATTCAGCCACCCGGCCAAAGTAAAATGCTTATTGCGCAATAGTCTTATATACTCACAGCCAAATGTAAACGTCTAAGCCCGGTTTATATGTTCATACTTGTCAACTTTGTTGAACAAGAACAAGACATTACGCAAATATAAGACAGGAAATTAGTACACAAGGGATATCTACAGTGTTCCTTCATTAAAAAATTCCTGGATGCTTGGTTTTTCGATAGCAAATGATATTCAACATCTACTGCAGAACAACGCGTACCGCCTGCTGTTCCCCGCGCCACCTCCGGGCGGCATACAAGAAATCACGCTGCAACAGCAAAGAAAGGTTCCACTAGCTAGGTTTCACGTTCTGCTTGGAACGCACGTGGAGTACGGCCACGCGGTTCTATAAACCTTGTCGTCGGCCGCATCGATTCACGCGCGTCTCCGACGTACTGCAGCGCTGGCATCGAGGAACCCGGCCTGTAGCAGTGTGACGCGGTAAATTCAAATCGCCTTGAGCAAACCTTTGTGTGTTTACCTTGAGATGAGTGCGACGGAACAGGAACAGCATGAGAGGTGAGCGGGAAAGCGAAGGGGGGCATTTCTTTGGCAACTGTCTACAAAGACTATCGTCTTTTGACATTTCAAACGAAATGAGCAGATACGCGGCCAATTTTTGAGTACGCTTACGAAGCGCTCCAGAGCGAAGCGTAAATGATTGTCCCGGTGCTTTTTTTTAAGTACGCGTTACGAAGCGTTCTAGCGCGAGGCGTAAACGAGAGTGGGTGTTTTAGCACCGTTACTACACGAGACGTACATTACGACGACGACGACAGGAGACGCCAACAACCCCAGCCCGTAAGGGGTTTCGTCCGTAAAAAAATTATCGATAGCTCAAGATGTGGTGGTGGTGGTGGTTTGTTCTGTGGGATTAGCGGGGTTAGCCTGGCTGGATACACCGGCAATTTCTCCGCCCAAGCTCCTCTTAATTAGCCAATGGTAGTGTCCTTTCACCACAAGTTCGCCAGTTCCGTCTCCTGAAGGAAGCTTAGGAGAAGGCGCGACACGTCTCTGCGCAGCATCCAGTGTCCCCTTGGAAACACGATGTGGTCCAGAGTGCTGTGTGATGAGTATTCTAGTTGGGTTCAAATTCAAATTGAGATTGATAAGACATGAGTCTCGCGTGGGGCTTTAAATCATGCAGATAGTACCTTAGAAGTGCCAATTATCTGCTAGCTACAATATGTATACAAAATATGCGTGTGCCAGGAAAGATTAGGGTTTAGTTTCACACCAAGGCATTTTATAAGATTGACTTGCCCCCACTAGTGTGTTGGCGATGTCGCAGGGAAACTGGAGCGGATTTCTGTGGCGGTGGAAGGGGCATCATTTGCCGGTCGCCTGTTTCCAAACGCTTCGCTGCACAGCGCCCCACGTGACCTGTGTGGTGCCACTGCGCGTGCCATTCTATGTTTCTGGATGTAAATGATTAGTTACCTACTTTTCAGATGTTGTAAGCGGGCGCATTAGCCCTCTACATGCCCGATTCCTGGCCAATCCCCCGCGTGGGTATGCGCCATGAGACGAGGAACAACAACAAACACACTAATGATGAGGTGCTGCTGAAGCGATCCCGCTGTTAGGGCTCTGTAGCCTCGAGATAGAGTTCTAGGTACTTGTACTGTCGGCCTGGGTTCGAGCCTTAGCGGTTCGACTTCAATTTTTCTAACTAATTTCTTTATTGATTGCAGTTGAACTCAATTATTCATGTCGTTTGTTATAATGGTGATTTCGTATGTTTTAAGTTGCCTTAGGTTCGAGGCGGAGCCTATGACCACGTTTACGCGCGAAGACAAGCGTTTGGAAATACGCCCACCGGTCACATCAACATAAAACTTAATACTGTAGGGCTGTTCGGTCTGATATGTTAATTTTGCGATAGATAGCGCAGTCGGCAGCGAATGTAAAAATGTGACATGTCATATTAACAGGTAAGTTGTTGACATGTATTAGGAGTAAACGAGCACTCAAGGACATATCCCTTCGGCACGCAGGAAGTAAAAGGAAGTGAGGCACATTTAACATAGCAAGGAAATCAATTTATTGCTTCATGCGGCGAGAGGGGCACCAGAGTGCGGGCAGCGGGGCTCAGAGCGTAGCGCGTACTGGAGGCTCAATTTAAGCAGAAGGATGGCGTGTTCCAGAATGACGAGGAACAGGATGAGCTCCAGGTCCGTGAATAGACGGGACAAGGCGTTCAGCGAGTCGATATTCTCTGCGCAAATGAGCGCTATGTTGGAAGGCACGGCGAGGAAGCCGATGGCGCGGAAGGCCGGCTCCCAAATGCCGATTCCTTCGTAGCCGTTATTGAGTGGCCTCTGGAACACCTCAGTGAGCTTGTAGCCAACGATCAGCATCTCCAGCTGGTTACCAAAAAAGGCGATCAGAGGAGCGAGTGGCACCACCGGCCCGAACAGGAAGATGAAAGCAAACTGCGAGAACATCTTGTAATAGTCCATGTAGGTGCTGGTGTACTTGGCCATGTCGGCTTCGCTCAGGACGGAGTGCACACCGACCAGGTAGCTGGTATCGCGCCGAATCATGTTCCGGACCACGCCGCTGAAGTGACGGACCGCGCGGGGCATGACCACCTCGATCAGGTTGTCCTTGGTGAACGCCAGCACGAGCAGGATGTAAATCTGTTTGCGCAGTAGCTGTATGTCCTGGAGGTAGAAGGCGGTGTAGAAGAGGCTGCCGAACCGGCCAAAGAAGTCGAACACGATGAGCTTGCCGGTGAGGTGCTGAAGGTGCTCGGCGTGCGTCTGGTGGTTCTCCCAGTCGGTAAGGCGCTGACTCAAAGAGCGATACACGTCAGAGAAGGCCATGCCGACCATCGTGTTTACCACGCCCGGGACAGTGCGGATTACCGCGTTGCCAAACGTCGGGCTAGGAAATGCAGCGGACACGTACGCCTCAAGGGTCAGGTACTCGTACTGCTGCAGCACGCACAAGAACACGCAGAGCAGCACCACCACCTGTGAGACAATGACTCGAAATGTCCGCTGAACGAGCTTGTTCCCGTCGAAAGCGAAGAGGAGACGGTTCCTTTGCGGCAGCTGGGCTTCGTGCAGGCCCCAGAAGCACGACAAATGGTCGGCCCTCTTTCGCCACACCTCCAGGATGACCGTGTTCCAGAGAAGGTTGAACAGCACGCCCGCAATGCGCCACTTGAGGGAGTCCATGTGCACCAGCATTAAAATGCCCACCGTCATTGGCACCATGAGCGACCAGGTGTAGAAGCTGAGGAAGGCGTAGTAGAAGGCGACGCGTATGCCGAAGTAGGCCTTGATCATGTGCACCGGTATGGTGAGGTGCGAAAGCCACTGTTGCCGCATGCTGCTGAGCATCTCGTAGTCGTGAGGCGGGAACAAGGCCACCACCACGCCAGCCTTCTGGCACACGGCGAACACGCTCTGTCCCGGGTGCACGAACACGCGGCGCCTGCCAAAGCTTAAGCCGGTGACCTCGGTGAGCCGCGAGGCGCGAATGCCGTCCACGATGCTCTGGACGATCTCCTGGCGCTCGGCGAGAGAGAACAGCTCCTGTGGACGGTTCTCGTCACCACTACCGAAGTCCCGCCACTGCTCCAGCACGAACCTCCTCTCGTAGCCGGATCGGTGGAGCTTGTGCAAGCCAACCTTTTCGGCGGCCGCCGGTGCCTGTTCCACGGGCAGTCCGACCAGCAGGAGCCACTGGGTCCCCCTGCGCACGCTCATGCTCTCGACGGTTAGCGCCTCGGCGCGCAGCAGTTGGGCCAGCCACTCGGCCGTGGACTCGGTACCCTGCACAAGGACGCTGAACTCGACGGGAGGCAGGCCATCCATGGCAGGGGCCGCCGCGGCTTCCGCGGCACCGGCGACCGGCATAGCTCTGGCCAGAATGCTTCTTCTTTTGCCTTCTTGTGCGTGCACGCAACCCTCGCGCACTTTTCTCGCGGCAACTGGCCCTGCTTCCACCACATATCCATTTGGTTGGGTGGTTTTCACTTGGCAGTGCCTATTCTGTGGACCAGCGGGTAATGATGCTAATAACACAGGATAATGTGCACCATTATTTTGTGGACCAGACCGGAGGGTTTATTCTGTGGGCCGCACCACGGTATAGTTGAAGCTTATTCGTCTAAAGCCGCCCACAAAATAAAAATCCACACTTATTCACACAAACAATGCGTAGAATTCACTTAGAACAGATTTGTAACTTCTGGGACTCAAACCAAGGGCGTCAGCGACTAAACCCACGTCAGCGACTAAAACGGCGCCACCAAAGCCGACGAGCGGGGCCCTTTCAGCTGTAGTTCAAAACAGACGATAACCCTGTGGCTTGGACCACAGAATAAAGCTGAACATTATTTTGTCGTCTGGTCCACAGAATAGGCAGTGCGTTTTCACTTCTCCCTTTGGAAGCTTAACGCGCCCTCGTCGTCGCGCAGCGGCTGCACATTCTCCAGAGGCCTGTCAGGGCGTCTCCTTAAGAAACATAATCCTTGGAAGCCTTAAATGTTTTTACGGTGTTACGAAGGTGCATCTCCACCCGCATCTTGCTGGAGATTTCCAACAGGAGCGTGTGCCGGCGTCCGCTGACGTCGCAGCGGCAACCATGTGCCCTCAATCACCCCCAACCCGAGAAGCGCCTCTGGAGCTCTTGCAAGAGAACCGTCCGGATCACCTGCGCTCGTCCACTCAATGTCTACACGACACGCCGGACGAAGAGGCCGTCTAACCTGCATTTACAGAGGTCCAGGCGCGAGCCCCACTCGCGGAGGGGTCTGTATATAGTAGTGTGGTGGATGCCGGGGCGCAGTGTGCAGAAAGGTCCGGGAGACCGCCAGGAGCATGGTGGGGACATGCACCGCCAAAACAAAGCGGGAAATGTCAAGTGCGCACACTGGACGAAAAGGACGCGAAGCGATCAACCGTTATGAAATAGGCACAAGCCAGTCACTTCTGGTACAATGCAGAACGGTAATGAAACATGTTGACATGCTGCGCCCCGCCTTTCGCCTCATGTAGTCACGGTAATAAAACACCGGGAAACTCGCTTATGCCTCACGCTAGAACGTAACGCGTACTAAAAAAAAATGCCGGGACAGTCGTTTACGTTTCGCGCTAGTGATCTTCGTGCTTCAAAGCAAAATACTTTTACAGCAAAGCTGTATACCTCTATGCCCCCCAACGGTTTCATCTCCATTGGCAAAAACGCCAAGAACCCAAGAATACACTGATACACTGCATGCTTCGCCCTCCCCAGGTTTCTCGTCACTGGAGAGGGCCCGGGATTTTTTTAAATTTTTTTGGATGTAGTAGCGGCGGGCATTCTCGGCTAGTTTTAGACGGGTGCGATATATGAGCAAAATAAAAATCGCGCCTCGTTGTTCAGATGTTTATTTGTGTACATCCTCGGCTTGGTATGCATATTCAAGGCAATAAAGACGGCGGGTCATAGATACCGAACATTGTGCTATAACTGTTTCATTTGTTTCTTGAGCTTATCTTATTTAGAGACAAAGTTACGCTATGTACAAGTGGTCACATTTCGTACAAAATACGCAGTAGTTCGGACAAATGCCAGCGGCCCATATAGACTGTTGATAGCGAGCAGTTAGGCCCCCCCTAAACCAGATGACACTAGCACTAGATGGTCCACCGCGCGCTTGGCTGTCGGCTGGTTAACATTGTTTATTTCTGCAGTTTTTTCTAACCTGGCATTTAAAAATACCCAGACTGTCCGGAAAACTGTCGCGCACATGATGATGAAATAGAGTACATGATACTTGCAGAACAATTGAACAACCGGGTGCAAGAATGGTTTTCCCATTTGCTTTTCTTTTCTTACGTTCAGTTTATTCGTTTTATTACTTTCGGCAATTTGTTGGTAGCAGAAAACACTGAGTTAACCTGGACACGTTGTCCTATTTCTTTTCATTGTTGGTTAATTGCACGCCTGGCATTTTCCCAAGCTATTCAAGCAGCTCGCCAGCGACAAAAGCCAGAAGAAATGCAGGAAAGCCAACAGTCTTCAGACAGCTCGTCTGATTTCTGAAAATGATTTCGGTGCGAAAACAAGATTTCGTCGGAGCATTGGTAGAACGCCGGCTCGCAATTCCGTCTTGTGATGGCTTTGAGTGCGCCGACGGAAAAGGCAGAAGCGGATTCTGGTTACGCAGGTCGTTCTGCCACCAAACCCGGCTGGGTGGAACTTTCAGCCTGAAGTCGAAGAATTGCGCTGACCACTGACTTGGGGTTTCGTGCGTCCATTTGAGAAGGCCGGGACATGAGGAGCAATTTTCTCATCTGTTCCGTACGTTCCCGTATGGTCCGTACGTCCCGTACGTTCATTTGCTACGTAACTAGGTTGAATTTTTCCGCAGCCACGGAAAATATGACGTAAGTTTGTTTCCCTGTCGCACCCGGACCCTCAACTGCCCTGCCTCATTTCAACACGTGAGGTAAGCTAAACCACTTAGCCTAGCAGCTGGGCAAAGAAGCCAACCCTCACTCCAACGTCGCCGCGAAAAGTAAAGGGCGCATATCTGCATACATCGGTTGTCTTGCGAGAAAGCGCCCTGCAGAGCATGCGTAATCGAATGGGCATTGAGTCACTGAGTAGAAAAGCTCCGAGTACAGCTAAGCACTTTTAAGCGAGAATAATGGTGACGTCGAAGTGCCCGCACCACCCCTACCTTTTAAAAAAGCATACCCCCCCGGGCGGCCGGTGGCGATCCATCACCCTGCGTGCGGAACGACAATGTCAATGGTGCTCTCCCCCCTGGCCACAAAAACCGACCAGATTGGGATGCAGAATGCGCTTTACGTATCGTGACCATTCAATACTCTGACGAGCGCCTCTCGTCGGGCGGGTTGCCACCATGTGTAACAACCCCCATGAATAACGCAATACCTACGGCCCTTACCCGTGTGCGCCCCAACGGACCATGCGGCGGTCAGACCTTGACCCCGCAGAGGGTGCTAATGATCCTCTGGTCGCGGACCGTGCCGCCATTGGAACGTGAGCGCTGCACAACTACGTAGCACTTATCTACTGAAGAAGCAAGCGCCTCGAGAAAGCGCGGCAAAATGGAAATAGGGCTATGACGGTTTAGCGAGACAGGTAATGAATTGCGGTCTAAAAATAGAAGTGCCCTGAAGACCAGCACTTTTAAGTGAAGGCCACCGCTGCACCCCTGCACCCTGTCAATAAAAGCATAGCTGGCAACATAGAAGAATACTATAGCATTAACGAAAGGGCAGCCGGTCTTGTAATTAAGCCTAATAAGGGGTACAACTCAAGGTGGTACAGGGCTATGCCCCCACATCCAGCCACGACGACCAGGTAGTGGGAAGCCTCTATGAAGATGTGGAATCGGCAATGGCTAAAGTAAAAACACAGTATACCGTAGTTACGGGGGACTTCAATGCTAAAGTAGGCAAGAATCAGACTGGAGACAAGGCAGTTGGGAACTATGGTCTGGGCTGTAGGAATAGCAGGGGGGGACCTACTAGTTGGCTCGCAGAACGGAATAATCTACGCATAATGAATACCTTCCTCTGCAAGCGGGAGAGCCGCAAGTGGACGTGGAGGAGCCCGATGGGGACCATAAAAATGAAATAGACTTCATATTATGCGATAACCCTGGCGTCGTGCAGGATGTGGAAGTGATAGGAAGGGCAAGGTGTAGGGACCACCGTATGGTAAGATCTCGAGCCAAGATAGACTTGAGGAGGGACTATAACAAGCTAGTACAAAAGAAGCCGATTAATGAGCTAACAGTAAGGCGTAAAGTAGAAGAATTCAGGATCGCCACTGCAGAACCGATATTCAGCTCTTAACCGAGGAAGCCGAGCCTACGACACAGGAAGCCAGCGACAACCTTACACGCATTATCACGGAGTGTGCAGTAGAAGTCAGGGGCACGATGGCTAGACAGGATACTGGTAAACTTATCCAGGAGACAGACAGATCTAATTAGGAAATTGCAAACCATGACATTCTCCACCCCAGCTGACAGAATAGAACTAGCGAAGCTTTCGAAGTTAATCAATAAGCGCAAGACAGCTGACATACGGAAGTATAATATGGAGAGGATCGAATACGCTGTAAAGAACGGAGGTAGCCTGAAAGCAGTGAAGAGACGTCTTGGTGTGGGGAAAAATCAGATGTATGCCACTTAAGGATAAGCAAGGCAATGTTATCACAAATAGGGATAAAATAGTCACAGTGAGCCGAGGAGTTCTATAGGGATCTGTACAGTAGGCCGGACATACAGGATAATGCCGAACGAGACAGTAGTTCAGAGGAGATAGGGGGGCAAAACACCTGGTGAGGATCAGATAACAGCAGACCTCTTGAAGGATGGCGGGCAAATTGTACTAGTAAAACTGGCAAACCTGCACACACAATGCCTAATGACCTCGACTGTACCGGAATCTTGGAAGAACGCGAACATCACCCTAATCCATAGAAAGGTGGACATGAAGGACTTGAAAAATTACAGGCCGATCAGCTTACTGTCAGTCGTCTGCGAGGTATAAACCAAGGTAATCACTAACAGAATTTCTGCCACCTTAGATCACAGGTCAACCTAAGAACAACCAGGGTTCCGTAAAGGTTATTCAACAATGGATCATATTCACACGATCAATCAGGTGATAGAGAATTGCGCGGAGTATACTGAACCCCATATATAGCCTTCATAGATTACGAGAAATCATTTGACTCGGTCGAAACTCTAGCAGTCATTCAGGCATTACGGACCCATGGTGTAGACGAGCATTATGTAAGAATACTAGAGGATATCTACAATGGGTCTACAGCTACCATCATCCCCAAGAAGGATAGCAGTAAAATACCTATAAGGAAGGGTGTCAGACAAGGAGACACAATCTCTCCAATGTTGATTCACAACTTGTTTACAAGAAGTATTCAGAACGTTGGATTGGGAACAGGTGGGAGTAAGGGTTAGGGAGAATACCTCAGTAACCTCAGATTTGCTGATGACGTTGCCTTGGCTAATTAACTCGGGGGGACGAATTGCAAAGCATGCTTACCGCACTGGACAACAGAGTAGAACCGTGGGCCTGAAAATAATATGCAGAAAACTAAAGTAATGATCAATAACCTCGGACAGCACAGCAGTTTGAGATAGGTGGCGAGGCAGTGGAAGTGGTAATGCGAATATATCTACTTAGGCCAAGTTGTGACCCCGGATACCAACATGAGGCAGAGATAATTAGAAGGATCAGAATGGGGTGGGGTGCATATGGCAGGACATTCTCAGATAATGATAGGCAGCCTACCATTGTCGCTGAAGAATAAAGTCGTATGACAGCTGTATCTTACCGGTACTCACCTTACGGGGCAGAAACTTGGAGCCTCACTAAGAGGGTTCAACGTAAATTGAGGACGACGCAGCGGGCAATGGAGTCGGAAGATGATAGGTGTAAAACTAAACGACAAGAAGAGAGCGGAGTGGGTCAGGGAATAAACGCGTGTTAAGGACATATTAGTAGAAATTAAGAAGAAGAAATGGACGTGGGCAGGGCATGTAATGCGAAGGCAAGGTAACCGTTGGTCACTTAAGGGTAACAGAGTGGATCCCTAGAGAAGGCAAGCGTAAGCAGGGGGCGCAGAAAGTTAGATGGGCAGATGAGATCATGAAGCTTGCATGGATAAATTGGTCGCAGTTCGCACAGGACCGGTGCAATTGGAGATTAATAGGAGAGGCCTTTGCCCTGCAGTGGGCGTAGATAGGCTGGTGATGATGATGAAGTGAAGGCATTGATGTCTAATTGAACGCCAGCTCAGGCGGGGCTGGAAGGAAATGAAGCGGCTAACCTTGCAGCTCGAGCGCCAAGCGCCCGAGCCGGGTCAAGTCGCATCCCTTCCCATGGAGCCACATCAACCCGCGACAGCCTTTAAACTTTCCAGGAAATTACCGGCCACTACCGCTTCTCTCGCCGGTGATACCCTCCACCCCACTGGTCACTGTATATTACGGAGAAATGATACTGGCCCCTTCTCGAAATCAATACCCTCCCTGTGACACCAGACTATACGTGGTGTGTCCGTCCATATTTCCCTCTCTCCAATTCCCCAACTGCGGAGACCCTGAAACAGTCTCACATATCATGTGCCCTAAAAACGTTTCCCTCTCATCTTTTCTGAGGAGCACTGGGAGGCGGCGTTAGGCAGCTCGGATCCTCAAGTGCAGCGGGGCCTTGCTGAGGGACGATGCTGAGTCACCGGCGCCGTACAAGCGGTGGTCACCACTCGTCGCGCCACAGCGTCGCTTTTATATATATCTCTTCTCTCTCTCTCTCTCTCTCTCTCTCTCTCTCTCTCTCTCTCTCTCTCTCTCTCTCTCTCTCTCTCTCTCTCTCTCTCTCTCTCTCTCTCTCTCGAGTTTAGCGCTGCGATTAACGTTTTCGAGTTATGCTGCGGGTATCTGCGGCGGAGAAGCCTGGACGGCCACCATTTGCTATGCCGAGGATGCGACTGCGTGTAGATCCTGCAGACTCCGATAGCGGCACAGGTACCCGCTGCCTGCTGCTACTGAAATGGTGACTATTTCGCCGACTAGTGAGGGCACAGCGATGCGAGCTTATTGAAGTGTTGCTGCCGCTGGACGCAAAATGGGGGCCAGAGCCGCCGCTGTACTCTAAGCTTTTCAGATGGTTTTAAACTATATTCTTTCGCGAAGCATATGAGGATGGAAAATGGTTGCTGCTGTTACATTTCCGCTGTTTTTATTTCGGCAACCTGCACAGAGGCTGCTACTTTCTGTGCTTATCTCTGCTTCCGCTGCCAACAATAAATAAATAAATAAATAAATAAATAAATAAATAAATAAATAAATAAATAAATAAATAATAAATAAATAAATAAATAAATAAATAAAAAACCCGACAGTGCATCACTGTAAACGGGTAGCGATATACGTAGGTAGGATTCTCGTACACAGCATTATCCCGGGTAGCACGAAGTCACTATCTCGTTGGTGACCCATTGACCCTGCTAGCAATAAGTGGGACCTAGCAGATATGTTACACAAGAGGAGGAAAGCTTCGGTTTGAGTTGTTCAGTCAACCCCCTCCCTGCCCCTTTTACCCCATTTTCCACCTTTTCCCAGGCGCCGGGGAAATTTCGTAATGTAGCCCTCCAACGGAGACGAAAAACCAGCTTGCGTCATCTGCATGTCTAGCCATCGTTCGGTCGCCCTGAGGGCGCTCTTTCTGATGGGCATCTCTTTCGTCTCCTTCTGGTTCCTCTCAAACGTCCATTGATCCATCCCCTTCTTCTTTTTCCCCATACACCGTGACGCCAGTGCCTACGTACGTTGCCAAATGCTTGCCCAACATATAACTCCTGGGCTTTTTTTCTCCCTTGTTCAATTGTGAAAGCCTCTGGATAATCTGGGCTCCTCAGTTCATTGAACCTGGGTTCTTGTAGTGAACAAAAAGTGGATTTATTTGTGCAGTTAATTAAAAAAAACACATGCAGGTAAAAACGGAAAGGTTATAACACTGGCTTTGATTCTCAGGCTGTTAGAAGAAAGTACTGTAGCCATAACGTAAGCAAATCTTGTTACGAGAGTCATCCGACATAAATCACGCGCCTCAAACACCTAACATACGATGTTTCGTCTCAAATGATGTCTACGTCCACACAAAATTGGCAAAAAAATTAAATAGCTTGAATCATTTCATCACCTCAATTTATGTTGCGAATGCATACGTATTTGTACTCAAATCAATAAATGTGTTGAATTCTGCGCAGCATATTAAAAAGAAGAGATGTAAGCCGTCAAATTGTAACGAAGAAGACAGGTCCAGGTCACGGGATTCAAGCTCAGGCCGGAATCCAAGCTGAACCAGGACAATCTCCACGGACAATCCCCACGCATCATGCGCGCAGCATGCCCAGCGCGATCGAGTGCAGTTCTGGCTTCCCCCGCTTCTTCGGCTGCTCGAGCTTCTTCGGCCTCCGTGCTTGATCCTCTCGGTTCCTTGGCTCTCTGAATAAACCCCACTACAAAATGATATAACACTGCTGTTTCCTCTAGGTTAGCCCAAACGGGAGGTATCCCAGCAGCGCTGTGTACCGCGGGGCTGGTCTACAGCGCAGAGATTGAAAACGGTAAAACCAATGACAAGCTGGGATGTGATTACCAGCTACGGAGAGCGTACTTTTTTGAGGGAGAGGCGCGTATGGAAAGTGCGCGTGTTTGGTGTACGTTCACTTTTCTTTTGCGTATTGCCTATTGCCACGACGTATCTTCCGCTTGAACTTGAACTTGTACGCCACGGCCGTTGGAAAGCACCACAATCAGCGTTTGTACCCAGGTACCAACTGGGAGATTGCTAGCATGCAAAAAAAACGTAGGCTAGGACTAAGAAGGTGCGCAGGGATTAATGGGGAGGAGAGGAGAGCGAAGAAGTTGGAAGATCGGCTGAAGCCAGCCGTTTGCTCAGGGGTGCACGTTCGCTCTTATAAAGGACTCTGCAACACTTCCGATAAACGCTTTCCCTCTTTCCTTCGCGTCTGGAAGCAGTGCGAAGGCTATAGTAATCGCCAGCACGGAGCCGCACTACGTACAGTCGAGCCCACGTATAACGGCCCCACTTAAAACGAACTTTCGCTTATAACGAACAAAACCAGCGTGACCGTCAAAATAGACGTTATTTCAATGGCATAAAATCTCACGTACAACGAACGTCTTTGAGCCCTGCCGATCGGTTACAGCGAACGGCCGGCGCCGCGATGTGGGTTGAAATGACTGGCCTCTGCCCAGCTCTGCCGGCGAAAAGTCGTTTTCCCGAACCTCCTCGCAGGCAAATTGGGTGAACGGAGAAGTTATTTCAAGCTATGCGAGAGCGTGACGTCTATAGCGCGGATGAAACTGACGGCTATTTTACTAGATGTTGCCGGATAAAAATGCACGCCATGAAAGGCGACACATGCAATGTCGGGTAGCATAGCAAAGTGCGCGTCACAGCACTTCTGTGTACTAACATGGATGGCAGCGACGGGCGCGTGCCCTTCGTCATCGGAAAATCGAAGAAGCCGCGTTGCTTTAGGAGCTATGTGCCTGTGCGCTACAGGCACAATGCTAAGGGGTGGATGACGCGCGATTTATTCGCCGAGCGGTTGAGCGAGTTTGACCGGGATATGCAGAGGCAAGGCAGGCGCGGGGCCATGACCTCGGCTGGGACGATTTAGTTTGTGCCGATGAAGATGCTGACACTGCGGAACCGTGCACGGACGAGGGCATCGTTAATGAAGTCCGGGGCAAGAGCGATGCAGAGGAATTGGACGCGGATGACGACGAAACTTCTGAGACTGCGCCAATACGCGCGCCTGTTGCAATGCGCTACATAGAGGACCTTAAACAACTTGTTTACGCCAAGGGCCTAGGCGAAGTGCACGCGGCTGCTCTAAATAAACTAGAGACCGCCTTCATCAAGTCTGCACTGCAGAAACAGACAGCCATCACGGACTTCTTCACGGACTGTTTTGACTTCTGATTTTTTGACTGGGGTCTATTTACTGCGAACTTCGTGATATAACGAACGGAGGCTGCGTGACGCTCAAGTTCGTTATAAGCGGGCTCGAGTGTATATGATTTGCTCGTTGCAGCAGATCCGCCTTCCGTTTCTGATTTTGCTTTCGTGACTCCCTACATAGCTATCGAAACCGTTTATTTCTGCAACTCAAAGAAATGTGGTCAATGGCTCATGCATTGCTGTAATGACGTAATTCCAGCGGTCGAAAAACGCCAAAATCGGGAGAGATAAAACTCTTTTGAGCAAGTTTCTTGTTGGGCATAGATGAGTGATTTTTGGCTGAGGTACTTTGTGACCCCTTTTCAAAGTACTGTATGTGTTTGCTGACTACGTTCTGAAAGCATTTAGGATTTTGAAAAAGTTGAAAACAGCGGTGCAGGGTTCTTTTAAATAAAAGAGTATATTGGCAATGTTGCTTCAACCATGACAGAAGTGGAGGGGTGGCTAAATACATGATAGCCGGTCCTACGAAGGCTTCGAATGCACGTCGGGACGCCCAGCTCACGCCCGTTCACGAGCGGATCAGCCGCCGCCTCCTTGGAGATGCCGGTGGAGGATGTGCCTTTGGTGATTCGGACACCCAGAAAGACAGGACGCAAACACCAGGGCCCTGTCTACGACTTACACGCCCACTGGGTGCGCAGTTCAGCAGCTGCAAATAGTGAAGCCCTCCCATGGCGATTCTGTGGCATCTACTTTCATCCATGACGTCCACGTCACTCTAGGAGAATCCGCACGTACATGGTTGGAGAACAATGAAACGGCAATGCCTTCTTGTGAGGATTTAGTACAGCTTGTAGCCGGTATGGTCATGTGAGCATCGCCCATTAGGAAAGTACTGAGCCGTAAAAAAGTACTGAGGCACTGCAAGCAAGGAACACTGCAATCCGTACAGGACCGATCCGTCCAAGATCGATGACAATGACTAACGGCACCTAGTGCGCGGCGTCACACAACAAATCTTTGCCGGACTGATAAGAAATCCTCCACCCACAGTTCCCACTTTTGTGGTCGAGGCCGTCGCGATAGTGAGGCCTCTGTCCCGAAGCTGCCGTTTCAAGTACGAACATTCTTACAACGCTAATTTCGCACAGAACATTGAGTGCCTTAACCACCGCTTCATAACTTTAGAAGTCCTACTTTGACCGTGACCGTCTCCTCCATCTCAGCGGAAAATTCTGGCCGCATTCTATTTTAATACCCTGCACGGGACAGGCGTCGCTAAGAAGATTTGGACTGTATCCTCAATCCGTCAGACCATTCGGACTTCAAGTTACCGACTCAAAGTTACGTGCTAGTTACTTTTTTCCCTCTTCTTTTTTTAACTTCCTCTCTTTCTCGTGGCGTCCCTATTAGGGCCTTTTATCTTCCCTCCCCTTCCGAGCAGGGTCTAGCATGCATGTGACGAAATGCCTGCAGACTTCTCTGTTTCTTTAAGACATAGCCTCTTCCCTCTCTTTCCTTTCTTCTCTCCTCTCTCTCTCTCTCTCCTCTCTCTGGAATGCTACGTGGACGGCCTTCGCGAGCTGGTCCGGACTATTGTACAAGTGCTGCAAGAAATGCGTCTGGGTGAGGTGTCTCCACAGCCTGTACCCATGGCTGACCTCATCAGGAGATCAGGAGAGCTGTGTTGGTGCCGGAGCCGGCCGACAAACCACGTTAGAAAGAATCAAAATCTTCGTGCGCATCGGCCCGAGGCAGTTGTAATGCGCTCCGTTTTCCATCGCCGAGGTTTTACCGCAACCCCCAGAACATGCCCGCTATTCGACCCCTTCAGGCCCTCGCCTGTTTTTCTAACCTCGCCTAATCTCATGGTATCTTATATGGTGCGTGAGAGCTCCTCTAAAAGCTCAGTGAAGCTGACATCGCGTTACGAAGTTGTACCCGGGCTTAATATTGCCACTTTCAAATTGCAGAGGGGACCTGTCCAACCCCAGAAATTCTGAGCACCCTCGGCTGTATTGCCGACTTGACCACCGCCTTGGATTTACTGGAATAAATGCCGTGAGTTGAGTCTTCGGTTCACAGGCAGGCTACGGGAAAAATCTACACCATGGTTACCAGGTCCTGTGCTTGTGAAGGAATGCTTTTTTGTGCCCCAGGGTTGTACCTATGGTTGAAATCCTGTATGGTATGCATCGTACACCACAAACAGAAGAACGACGTTGACGCTACAGTCACCTGGACGCCGGGGCACGTCTGGGATCGCGGGGGTGGTAACGAGGTGGCACGTGGTCTCGCCACCTCACAATCTGGAGTTCTACCTGTTTATCTCCAGCCTCTCCTGCTCGGATCTCCCTACTTCCGCGACCACCCCAATGCGGACTCGCCTTCAGGCGGCCCCTTCGAAATGGCGCGAGTACGACGCTACCTCGGATTTCTTCACCGCGAGAGATTAAAAAGCATCACCCCTCCCCCATCTATATGGACTTACCCTTCAGCCGATCTCAAGAAATATTTATCAACAAAGTACTTGTCAACACGGCCACAACACCTCATATTATCCATAAATGGCACACACTTGCAGACCGGAAGAAGGGCATTGACACCACTGCCCCCTGCACATGTACCTTTTATCACACTGTGTGTGAAGCAAACATGGAACATCGTGTTCTGCACTGCTCCGCTTTTGATCTTCATAGACTGAATCGTAGTGATTTTCAAAATTCAGATATAGAAGCATTGCATAGGGACATCCTTGAACATCCTCAATGACTGGTGACCTTAGCCCAGTTCGGCGTTGCCAGCGGCCTGGTGAGAGTGATTTAGTGGGCGTCTACCTCCTCACCTATTCCTCATCTTCCCGCACCAGCGACCTTCGCCCTCCCCTTCCTAATAGAAGAATTTTATCATCATCATCTAGTGTAGTATCACCGGCATCCGATATGTTGTTTTCTTCTAGCCCAAGCGTCATTCCAAATCTGGGTATCGAACTTGAGTTCAAAGGTCTCTGATAAGTACTACTCGGAATGTGAAAATAGCACGCAGAAAACTGCGATGAATTAAGCTCTAGTTCACGAATAAGAATTACAACTGCAGTCGCCGCTGCCAGCCCTACAGTGAACTTAGCAGGGACACATTTTGCTCAACTACGAGTTCTCACTTCCTGCGTCGAGCAGACAAGTAAAAAGAAATTAAATAAAGAATAACCGCCATCGGAATGTGAAAACTATTAGAATACACACACAAAAAAAAGCACATGAATTGCGCGCATATTTGTAGAGAAAGATGATAATGAATATCGTCGCCCTTAGCAAAATAACTGCAACCTCTCCCTCCACGCTGTATAACGATTGCCTCAATCGTACTAAGTACCCAAAATGCGCTATCTTAAGCACACAGAGAGAGGACACTGGAATTCTGATTGTTCTGATACTCTCAGAGCACACTGAGGGCTCAGCGCGGAACCAACGCGCATCCGCTTACCGAGTACGGCTACGAAACATCACGGTCACACCACGCGCTATTGCAGATAATCTCGGCTCACTACCACTTTAAGCCGCGAGGCTCCTCTGATAGCTCAGAAGCCATAAGATACCGTGCTTACGCCAACTGAGGATAAGGTATTTCATCCTGCGAATTTCCGATTGCAGAATTTAAGGGCGCAGTTCTTTAATACACAGAAATGGCGCAGGCACCGCACGACAAGTGTGGACAAGCGAAGCAGCGACATATTAGTTGTGACCATGTATTTTTCCTGCTTCAGGTATGCTGCCTTCCGTTGGCCCTTATATATCCTCGTGACTCAATTCACTCTGATTGACTGACTGTAGGGTTTGACGCGCCGAGGGAACGTAGGCGATGAGGCGCGCCTAGTGGAGAGCTCCGGGTTAATTTTGACCACCTGGGGATCTTTAACGTGCGCCGAAATCTCGTGCACACGGGCGTTTTTGTTTTTCGCCTCCATCAGAAAAGCGGCCGCCGCGGCCGGGAATCAAACCCGCGACCTCGTGCTCAGCAGCGCAACGTCTTAGCCGCTGAGCCACCGAGGCGGGTCTCAGTACACTTTGCGTTAGAGCCAGCGCTGGTTCCTTCGCTTCTGCTGCACCATGCAGGTACCCCCAAAAGTAAACTGAGCACGGGTTGGAGACTCTGAGGGGATTCCTCCGCGATGTGTCTAGCCAGCAACCTCCAAGAAAATTTTCAAGAACATCATTCCAGAATAAAATCCGGCCGCCCATATTCTATTTATGCTAGCAGCCGCGTAAAATAGAAATTAATTTAATTTCACGACACCAGGCTCCGGTTACTTTTTGGGGCACCTGCACCTGCGCTATTTCCCTGTTGCAGGTCATGTACCACCTGCGCGCTATCTAGCGCAGTTGTAAAGCCCGCTATGCACGAGCGTAGCTACTCTTCAACGTACCGTGTGTACAGCAACGAATTAAACATGAAAATGGCACAATTCACAATAGAAGTTGCCGTAGATCTTTTTTCTTACCGCACTGCCGCGGTCACGGAAGGTAACCTCCTCTGGAAATATGTTAAAATTACGTTGAGCCAGACGTATTACGGATCAGACAAATGCAGACATTCTTCTTCGTTCTGAAGTACAAGGTTTCACTGAGTCGCCTTGTGTCCGAAGAGCGCAATCACAGTGCTGCATTCCCGCCCAAAGCGGCACATAAAGCAGTAATAAAAATTTGAAAACCCAGCAAAGATAGTTTATGGCTAACAATGTGGACCATCTTCTTTGATGTAACTCACCACCGAAATAGACGGTACGCGCTTGCACTGATAATTCTGTACATCTGAACTGCGTGAGAGAACTGAGAGCATGCGTTGGCATGACTTTTTTATGTCGTTAAACTACCGTGCCGAGTTTATATCTAGAGAAGAGCGCTGCTCCAACCTACGCTAGAGTCTGCGCTGTGTTTTTATAGCCGTCGTAACGGCGGCCGTCGGCGGGAGCCCGATACGCGAGGTGTGTAGTGGTCGGGAACTAAGTCATGTCGCGTGGACCCGTTTCCCCCCGCATTTTGGGTAGTAAAGCTATTTCCCGTCTTGAAACGAAAGAAAGTTTCGGAAAGCCTTGCACTGTTCTGATTTCTTTTGATTTTAGCCAGGAATGCTGACAGGCAGTAAATATTGTGGGCCTTCCTGAAGCACCTCTCGGGGGGTTCTTGTGTAACCTCGTGCCGAGTACCGCTACACGGACTGGACAGACACTATGTGATTTACTTCTAATGCAGCACAATTTACTCAGGCAACCAAAGATGTCCGCCAGACGAGATGGCGTATGTCTGTGTGCTCAGGGTCATAAGGTTCGAGCAATAGCCGAGGGAGCAATGTTTGTGTAGTTTATGAAACGCAAAACGTCCGTGTACTCGTAAACCACCTTGCCCTCGGGTTAAAGTGCCGCAGAGGATATAAATTCTAGACTGGAGTGGGCTGTGGACTGTGTTCTAAAAAAATCATGCACCCTCGGTGTAACCACGATGATGGTTGAACCCGCAGAAGGCAACCGTATGCGCACGACGCTGCCAGGGAGAGGCTACAATCACCTCCTGCTTTGCCCCGCCATGCCCGTCCCCCCTCTCCAAGCAGACTGGCAACTCCAGCTTCGACACCTAAGTACAAAAGAAACGCACACACCACAAGCAGGTAGAGCGTTACAGAGATCAGTGAAGCGATATTTGGCAAAGAACAAAAACATAATATCAATAGAACATGAATAAACAGAGATATATTCAAAGAACGGGATTACACCTAATAAAACAAGGTTCATTGTAATACTGGTCATTGATTAACCGCAAACTGTTGACCACACGTGATTTTTTAGGAATTATGAAATAAGCGTTCAGAATTGATGAATTTGATGTTTGTGGGCAATGAATTCCAAAGCATTATTCATGAAAAGAGGACTGTTTCTTTCCCGTAATTAGTGCGCACTTTTGGTGGTAGCATATTGTTTTGTTCCGTGAATCTGGTATTGTTGAGGTTTAGTAGTTGTGGGGCAGAAATATTATTAATGACAGTACCTTCGTTTCCAATGCGATGAATTAGAAGGCCGAGCTTTAGATGTAGTGAGTATGTGAGCGGAAGAATTTCAGATTCCGGTAGATTGGGAGGGCAGATCTCTGGACAGGATTGAATGTAATCAGGCGTACTGCTTGATTTTGAAAGTGTTCAAGGTGAGACATGTGAGTTTCGTACGTGTTTTCCAGGAAGATAGGCAGTATGTGAGGTGGCTGTGTATGAAAGCGTAATACAGTGACAGAATAACATGCTGCTGGAAATAATTGGCGAGATTTGATTAATACATGTATACCAAAACTGATATTTTTAGCAAGGGACATTGCATGTTTGTTAAATTTTTAGAGAGAGTCAAGCACAACGCCTAGAAACACAGCCGTATTTATGAATAAATCACGTGGTTACCTAGAATGATGCTCGGAACTGAAAAGGTTTGCTTATGATGGGTATGAAAAACCATAAAGCATGTTTTTGTGGCGTTTATGTGCAGCGCATTATCGTTACACCATGACACAATGTTTACCAGGTCCTCGTTAAGTCGCGTCGTTAAGTTGTTAAGATTCTTATCACCAGCAAAAATAGTCGTATCATCAGCGTAAAGAATGCAATCAGAACTGTTAAGGCAACTGGGTAAGTCATTATATACAAAGAAAAAGACGCGGCTCTAAAATAGATCCCTGCGGAACACCTTGATTAATTGTTATTGGCTGTGATACGGCATGGGCTAATTGAACAACCTGAGTGCGGTCACGCAGATAACTTTTTTGAAGGGTTAGAGCCGGTCTACATATGCCAAAGGATTCTCATAACCTAGTTTTCTGGCAGATCTGTGCCGTTCATTGGTAGCTGTACTGCAATTTGAATCATCTACGTGATCTTTCTTCGGATAGCATCTTACAGAAATCCATTTATTTTAAAATTCAGCCAGGGCGTCTTTCATCATAGTTCGGAGACTGGTTCAAGATGTCCGCCTTACATATTCTCAACCGTACACGGATACACCAAGAAATGTCTCGGAAGGTTGTGTAGCCCCAACTTTAAGATAAGCTTGTTTTCGTCAGTCATGTCGTTGTACACCTTGCCACTTTCCCTGAGGAATGGTGGGTGTCGGTGGCTTCATGTAGTGAGCAAGATGTAAAACAAAAAAGAAGGGAAGTTAATACAGGGATTCAGCTGTAAACTTCCGCCCACCTGTCGCATTCCGCATAAAAACTTCTTGCAAAATTCTATCCATCCCTTGACGCCAACTTCTCTTAAAAATGGCCATACAGTTCGTGTGGGAGCAACTTGACAGTCCTCTTGTCACACATTTAGTAAAAATCTTGGTTACAGTATTCACACACAACCCCATTTTTATCCAATAAACGTTTACGAACTTAACTTCTACTCATGAAATAAGCTAGGCGGACTTAATTTCATTACTTCACAGAGGAAACCGCTGAACACTTCTGAGCTGGAAGCTGCTGGAGCAGCTTGACTAGAGGGACCGCGGGCACCTGAACGAGTAGCGCTGCCTGTCGGCGCTCCACTCGTTACTGGAATGGGCCAGCGCACTGTGAATCGCAGCCTGCCGTTGGATTTTGTCGAGTCTGTCTCGTTGCCTTTAATGTTTAGGTCTTGCTCTCAGTGAATATATCCGGGTAAAGGAAGTCTGTGCAGACGTGTTGTGTCGTTGGCTGCAATACAGCTACGGGAACTCGTCAAGCGCTTCTAAACCGATTTCTTTCCATCGTTTCCACCAAAAGTGTCCGAATCAGTATGAATGACCGACACCTCGATACGGTTGGTTCGAAGAGAGTGGGACCTACGCACGAGTTTTATTACTGTGTGTTCTTAGAAACACTGTGGCAGTTTACAATTTTTTTTTCTGTAATCCAGCGTTGTGCCTGCCGTTTCCCAGTAGTGACAACACTGGAGCTTTGGACAGACGCTGCACTCCCGCGTGTGTATTTCGTATTTTATGGGTAAACACAGGAATTCGTTGATTGATTGATTGATTGATTGATTGATTGATGATGATTGATTGATTGATTGATTGATTGATTGATTGATGATTGATTGATTGATTGATTGATTGATTGATTGATTGTGAGTTTTAACGCGCCAACGTTTACACAGGCGATGAGGCGCGCCGTAGTGGAGGGCTCCGGATTAATGTTGACCACCTGAGGATCTTTAACGTGCGCCGAAATATAATCCAAAGAGTCCGACAGCGTAAGCTACAACCACACTTCTCCCATTTTGTACAGGAAAAGGCTGGCATCGATAGACAGCCAAGCGCGTGAAAATATGTAACAGCAGGGCGGAAACGAACGTCAGCCTAAGCTCTTAATGCGTAAACATCATTTGCCTAGTAATTCAACGTGATTTGTGCACACTTGTTAAGATAATTAATCGTTATTATAGCGTAAGTGCTGAAAACGCCATTTCCTCTTAATCAACGACGTATGCCAGCGCGGCAGCCTGCTTGAATTGGCCGTCCGTGCTGGCTTTTCAGGTTAATTTAGACTCATTGTGTTCCTCGGTGCGCCATACTGCATGCTGGCAATAATGCAGCACGTAAACTTTGCTTTGTCCATTTCAACGGTTAAACAGAGGAGTGAATTTGCTCTTCCAGGTTCACATCGTAGCTTGTCATAGAGTTTCATACTAATATACGCTAAAGGGGACGCTGGCGCTAGTGTCTATGCGAGCCGCCGAATGACGTAGTCAAACACCCAGAAAACGGCCACGCCTGGAGTATGCGGGATTTCCGAACTTGGCTTGACCCAGCGCAATCTTGACTTGACTCGAAATGTTTTTTTTTAATACGAAAGCTATAACTAATGTTGATTAGTGTATAAATTATTAATCACGAAAACAAATTGTTCTTCCTGGTAATTTTATATTGCGCTAGAGTGTGAAGACGGGCTAGTTGCTTCATACTGAAGGCAAAAAACAGCGCAAAGAAAGGGCCACGGAAGACGAGAAAGAGACAAACACGGGCGCCAGTGCTTGTCTCGCTCGTCTTCCGTGCCGTTTCTTTGCGCTGTTTTTTGCCTCCTTTATATTGAGGTTTAGAAGAATTACTCTATCAGACGGGAAGACATTTGCAAAGAGTATACACGGCTGAGCTTAGCGGAGCCAACGATTAGGCCGATTAGGTGGCAAAGCGTTTTTTTTTTTTGCGGGCGAGTCGGCGTTGGCGTGCGGCTGAAGCAGGGCGGGTGCACTGTATTCCACAAGTTTGCAAGGTCACGGGTGGGGGCAACGATTGTGCGTATGCGTTGTTCACGCCAATAATTACGGGCAGCTGATTACCAGCGGAAAAGGGCAGCCTAGCAGATGACGGTTGCATTGGCGGAATCTTTCTGTGCATGCGACCTACCGTCGCTTGTCTTCGTGATAAGGTGCGAACCACGACCAACTTGGTGGTGACCCACCTGCCGGACGAAGCTACCGCGATATTGTTTTGTGAAGAAAAATTAGACGGCTTTATAAATATACAACGGGAGTAGGATGGTACAGCGTGCTCGTACCGTCTACCTTGTGCGGAATCTTGAGTTCGCGTCAGTTTTCAGAAATGCCGTGGAACATGAATAGTTCTAGTGTAGGGGCTACACGACGATGCTACTGCTTTCCGCATCCGCTTCATTCCAACCGAGCAGTATTTGATAATTGCAGCCACTGGAATCTGGCGCTAACAGCAATTCTGCCCTGGAACGAGCCCTCGACGCTTTCGACGCCGAAACCGAAACTGATGGTGCAGGAAAATCCGAAGCCAAGTGCACATAACAACCGCCAGCTTCAAGTTGAGCCAAGTTCAAAAATCCGGTGTGTATGTACGTCACACAATCAGCCCCATGGTGGTTGAATGATTGCAGCGCCAGTGTCCCCTTTAGCGTATATTAGTATGAAACTCTATGTAGCTTGGTGCATTGGGCATCGTTTGCACTGCGGTTTGGTCGCACTGAACATCTGTGTAGGCTGCCTTTGGCACCCGCGCAAATCCCGATATTTTTCGATCGGCAAAGCCCCTTCTGATTGTTCAGGCTTTGCAAGCCGCACCGTAGAACAAGAGACAGGGCCACTGACAGGCGTTGTGCCACAGGCGGCGCTGTTCATCGAAGTGACGGTAGCGCCCTACAACGGGTGCGCGGTCCCTATACTTGGGTACAAGTTAAGAACGGCGGTAGCATGGCGGTAGCTTATCTAGTGTATCCCTCCGCCGAAGCGACGGACCCCGATGTCAATGTGTGCGCGTTTTGAAAGGATATTGCGCTTATTGCGTGGCATCGTCTGTTTTGTTTTAACGTAGTTTTTTTTTTGTCGTAGCAGCAATATGCAGCAGATAAAGTCTGAAAAATCTTACGGAAACAAGTCGTGTCAAGTTCAAGGTATACTCGCAGTAACGCGTTCTTTTCGCCGTGCGGAGGAACAGCCGACTGCGGTGATGTGGCGCAGCGGCATCTTCCGTTGTCGTCATTAAATTGTACCCGATTGTAGGCCCAGGAATCGCTGTACATGACAGTAAATGACACAAAAACACGTTCCACACCAACTTAGACGCACTGAGCTAAGTAACGCTTTAACGTGAACTCTACGAAACAGTATACATAATCATGAAACCTGAGAAACATACAAATCCCCGCGTCAAATACATTCACATAATTTGCGTTTACGAATATACAGTTAACCAATGAGCATAACACCTCAACATATGAAAATTTGTCCCTATGCTTAATTAATTTTATATGCAAAAGAAAAACGCTCAAATATTCCATCCACTTTATGAATACATCCCATTTCAATATAAAAACCAGCTTGTGGTCTCCGTTTTTTTTTATCCGCTGTTATAGACGTTCTTTATTAATGAGAAAGCATTAAATGGGCAATTGAGTGAAAAATCAAAAGCTTCTTTCGCAGGATTGATTGATTGCTTATTAGGTTTAACGGCGCCGACTCTACACACATAATGAGGCGCGCCGTAGTGGAGGGCTCCGGAATAATTTTGACCACTGGGGTCTTTAATTAACGTACCCGCCGCGGTGGCTTAGTGGCTAAGGCGTGCGCTGCTGAGCACGAGGTCGCGGGCTTCGAGTCCCGGCCGCGGCGGCCGCTTTTCTGATGGAGGTGAAAAGCTAAAAACGCCCGTGTGGTACGAGATTTCGGCGCACGTTAAAGATCCCCAGGTGGCAAAATTAATCCGGAGCCCCCCACCTACGGCTGCCGCCTCATCGCCTGCGTTGAGTCGGCTCGATAAACCCCACAATCAATCAATCTTTAATTAACGTGCGCCTAACTAGCGAACACACGGGCGTTTTCACTGTTCGCCTCCATCAGAAAAGCGGCCGCCGCGGCCGGTAATCGATCCCGCGTCCTCGGGCTCAGCAGCTCAACGCCTTAGCCCCTTCGTAAGAGAAAAGGTGGTTAAAACACGAAGCCTTCTCTCATGCAACCTGAGTCAAAGTCCGAAACCGAAACTGCTTAGACCGTGACGGAATGGTGCAATCGGATAGACGCCGGCTACCTAACGCGAGGGGCCCACCTTTGATTCCGACCACGGGAGGCGTTTTCTTCTAGATGCGCTTGATGTGTTTTTTGTAGGGTAAGGTGCACTGGCCGAGGTTGAGCTGTTTCGCGTGGACCTTGAAGGGCCGTGCCGCGCAAGCGCGAGGAGCATTGGATCGGATTGGATCGGATTTGGATTGGATTGAATAAATTGTATTTGAGTACGGGTGTGTAGAGAATTGGGTCAGAACATTCGCAAGTGTGAGCATTCTAGAGGAGGGACGGCATAGCCGCTGCGGACGTACTGATGCCGGCGCGTGCCCAGCTGCGCGCCTCCGTTTCGCAGTAGCCAAGTCTGACGCTGCGCCGGAGTCGCTTGATAGCCGTTTCGCTTGATTCCTGGAGAGCCGTGCTACGCATGCGTGAGGAGCAGTGACTGGACTGGACTGGACTAGACTGGATTAAATTGTATTGGATTGGATTGGAAATCATTTTAGCAGCAGTAAGCACGATAATCGGCTAGTCCTAGACAACCGGGAAAGTAAAGAATAACCAGCTGAACCTTAGCTCACGCTACGTATATCCTGGCACAGCCGAGCTAAGCCACTGCTAATTTTTTCGCTTGTCATCATCATCGTTATTTGAAACCCACTGTGTGAGGTTTTCTTTCCTGCAGTGAGTTTTAATGAAGCGAACGATGCCATCAGCGAGGCGTCGAAAGCTTCGCTCTAAAAGAGCCGGCGCTGGCGTTGGCTTTTCCGTTGCGCGCCCCGGTACGGCTTCCATGTGGCTGCGAAGTGCTGTTGGACTAGCTTCACAATACTAGAGTGAATTAGAACAGTGAGTGGTTCAAACGAGCTGCGAAAAATGAAGCCAAAACAGGATAACGACAGGGGAATACCCTGAAGTCTTACGATATTCTCACTGTCACGCGGTGGTCAGTGGCAACTTCAGCTTCTGCGTGGATCACTTAAAACACACAAACAACAAACAAACAAACAAACAAACAAACAAACAAAAACACACAATCAATAAATATGAAATTATATAAAAATATAAGCAAGCAAATATTTACTTACATAAACAATTGCGCTTTACTATTACTACTGCAAAAGGGAAGAGGAATTCCCTGTATTCTTGCGATGGCCACCAACAACTCTCGCATCGTCTGCTGCATGAACTTCTGCGACGCGGAGCCGTTGCATGAAAGATAATGCACCCCGAGGCTTGAAGACAGCGCATGCATGCATGTTGAAAACAGGGCGCGAAGCGAGTACTCCTCTCGGCTAAAATATGCACCGGTAGTGCATCATTCACCGAATATATGTTTCTTCGCCTAATCTATCTTCGGTTTTTAACGTTTGGTGGAAAGCGCTGCCGGGCTCTGACTAGCACCTCGCTGCATGAACACGCATTTATCAGGCGAGGATTCAGCAAATGCGACGTCGCGTAGAATAAAAGCATGTATAGGCATAGAGTTTCATACAATAATATTTGTGTGAAACTCTGCGTGTATAGGTAGGCGTAAACAGGTGTATGACGTATTCGGTGCTAAGAAAATTGCGGTGCTGTTTTAAATGCGATGCCGAGAGGAGCATCTCTTGCCGGCGGCCCTGTCCTGCGTGCGTCCGTCGTCCGCGTCTGCGCAGCTGCGTCTCTCCTCCGCTCACCTCATCTCCTCTCTCCGATAGCGAACACTCTCTTCCAATATTTGCGGTCGCGCTGCGCGCGGCTGCGCACTGTGCGCACTTTAACACGATTAATCCCTCGTGTTCAACTTGGCTTATGTTGTTAAACGTTTCTAAAACTATGTTTGTGTCTTTTACTAACGCTACTATCCGTTTTCTAGTTATTACTCACTGAAAAATGATACACGGGTTCAAATCTACTTACAAGTACCCCGGCCTTCACTTTCAATCAGATCTAACACGGCACCATCATACTGAACTCGCCCTTGCATCAGCTAACTGGTCTCTCGCTTTATTAAAACAGAAACTAAAACAGGCTTGGTCGCAGCTAAGAAAGATTCCTTTTATCACTTTAAATAACAGGGTAACAGCGCACATATGAGGACAAGAAAAGGAGGGAGACGAGGCGTGATACGTGGCATGCATGGCATCCTCCCGCGTCCCACTTGCTCTACACCCGACTGCCCTTCCTACCCATCAGTACGACACCTTTACTGGGAGTGCCATCCGCCAGACCTACCAACACATCTGCGTTCCCGCATCGCTTCCTGGGAGAACTGGTTGAACCCGGGTCCTGGCGTAGATGTCAAGTCGATGCAAGAACTTCTGGCGGCCCACTGCCTTCGTGTTAGTGCGAACCTCTGGGAGTTCTACGGACCAGCCGTCTCCTAATGAAGAGAATGAGGCACGACGACCCAGACTAGGGCTGTTTAAAGAATAAAGTTTTCTCTCTCTCTCTCTCTTCCTTCTTCTCGTCGTCTTTGCGCTCTTTTCTCGTGTTTCCTTGTCCTCATCTTTGCGATGTTGCCCTGTTATTAAATATGCACCAACATGCGCAAGTTTTACTCTACTAAAGTTCACCGCTTTAATTTACTCTAAAATATAATATACGCCTGCGCCATTTGGGACATCATAAAACCTGCACCATATCAAATATTGAATCCTCGCAAAGCCATGCTGTTCGTTTCATTTACTCAGAAGTGTCACTAACTTGAAAGATAATGCTTAGCTAGAGGATTGGCCCATTGCCGGAAATATTCCTGTTTATCATTCTTCCACAAACCACAAATAGCCTGTATTTATGTTTTAAGTGCAGAGCACTTTAGGCGCCCGCCTTGTCATCCTAGCTCTCTCGCTGGAATCAAGCATATCGCCACGGCGTTACGGTGTAGCCTGTCACCGTCCCTTCGCCGCGGCGTAACCCACAGGCTTCGAAAACCAAGCGGCTATGCCAGGATATACGTAGCGTGAGATAAGGTTCAGATGGTTATTTGTAGCTTTCCTGGTTATCTAGGATTAACTGATTATCATAGTTACTGCTGCTTATCATCCAATCCAAATCGATTCCAAAACCAATCCAAAATCAACCTAATCTAATCCATAACCAATCCAATCCAATCCAATGTAATCGAGAACTCCCACTGGCGCAGTTTTAGGCGGGGGGCGCGCGAGCCCTGCGAAGGCGGGAAATTTGAATTGCATTGGGGTGGTAGCAGTAAGCGGATAACGGCGGTACAGCCCATTCTGGCGAATCACTGCTATGCACTTCCGACAGCTTTCACATTGAGTGGGACGGTTTTATTTTTTTCCCTTTAGTTGGGGGTTCATTTCTGGTTGCATGACATTTTGTTGTATTGTTGTTTTTTTTCTTTTTTAGTGGGACCGATGGCGTCCTGTCAGAAAATAATGCATTTGCTCATAGATCGGGCGATCGTCCAAAAAGCTCTGAGAAGATATCTCTGGACACACGCCGCGTGCGTGGAAGCGGGCTGCCAGTGTGTCAAAACGGTTACACGAAAATCGCGAAAACGGAACGGTTGTCGCATGGGTTCGTCGCATGGGTTGCATGGGTTCGTTCTTTGTTTGCGATGTGGGACTTTGAAGGTTTGATGATAGATTGGATGCACTTTCAGCGAAGGTTGGACGCGTTTATAGCTTCTGCGCTTCTCTCAACTTTCTGTATGAAGGGAGGGTAATTGTTTCTCTTAGGCTGAGTTCTTTATTTCTGTTTCAATACGTATCTTTGAAGATTCCGGTGCTTATGCAGTCTTTGGAGTGATTCAACATCACGCAAATTCTTTCGGCCCGATTCCGATAAAACACGAGTCACAGCCGCTTTTTGTAACCTTGCTCCTCCCGTAGAAGCCCGTGTATTTACAGCAGAAGCCAATTAAGAACTGTTTACAACTCCTCGGTGAAGTAACAAATTGTAGCAAGTAAATGAAACTTAACATTATGCTAGAGCCCCTTTAGCGTCCAACTAAAATATAGTTTCTTTCTAGATATAGCTCGATATAATTTTTTCCTAGGACCAGCGGTGGTCCTGTTGGTCTCTTCTTTGTTGTCCGGTCTATACCGGACAATACTGGTCTATACCGGTATACCGGTCAATACCGGTCTGTACCGGATCCATACTAACCCATGTTGCACAGTTCGAACCGCCACTTCGCGCACCCGAAGGTGTCTGAGGGCCATTTTGTTTCTGGCTTGCAGTGTTGCCATCTCTCCGAACGAAACCGCCGCCGGTTGTGACGGGCAGAGTGCGACCGGCCGCAGGAGAGGCACCCAAAAACAAAATGGCTGCGCCCATACGTAAACAAACATCACGTCGTGCCGACCGACCAATGGAAATCCCGGCGGCACATAACAATGAGAGAAAAGAGTGCCGATACTCTAAAAGCCTTTATTTAGTGACGCTAGATATAGCCATATTAAACTGGGAGGTACAAAGCTACGGAGGGGCATACAAAGCTACGAGAGTTACGGGAGAAACCCCGAAAGTGAGCCACACAGAATGCCTCTCTGCAGAAATACTGATTTCTCCTTACCTTTCCGGATTACTCCGACTGAGCAGTGACCCAATAATAAAACGAAACGAGTGCAGTGTCATGAAGTGTTGTTGCCTGTCTTTGCATCTCGCATATAAGGTTAAACCCACTTTTGGTTCACACGGGGCGACCTTTGACGTCTCACAAGAGGACGTTTTGGAGCCGACCACTTCTCCGCGTTTCGCCGTCACGTTTCGCGCGCTTTGTCTGCGGACGCGGGCGCTACGCGGCGCCAGCGCTGGCCGACATCATCGACGAATCGACAGCGGACAGTCCAGCCAGCGTGCCGTCTCCCGTGGCAACGGAGTTTGGCGGGCTAGCCGGTGCTGCTGCGGCGGCCGGCCCGGGGCGAAAAAAGCTTCGGACCGCGGCGGAAGAAATCGAGCGCAGAGCCCGGGTTCGCCGGCACCGTGGCGCATCGACTCATGTCGCCGAGACGGCCGAGCCGCCGAACCGCGGAGCAGCCCGGAGAAGCAGACAGCGGCGCGCCAGAGCCGTGCAGACGACATGAGGACTGCTCGCTGCTGCTGCCGCTGGCGACATGCTGCTGCTAGCCGGAGGTTACGGCGCCGGAGTCCAGCGTCGTCGCGTGCTTCCCCGAGTGCGTGGCCGATTGTCGGGGACGCCGTTGACGGACGTCGTTGACGGCGTAGACATGGTTTCGTCGTCGTCGGCGGTGCCGCCGCGCCGGGACGTACTGCTGCTGCTGCTGCGGCGGCGATGAGCGTCGCCTGGCCGAGGACTTGGTCGTCGTGGTCGCGCGGCGCCGTCGTGCATCTCTCGGGTTGTGCTCGCACCTCGGCTGAACGGCGGGCTTAGCGGCCCCGGCTTGTCGGCCCGGCGGCATGCCCGGGGGCCGAAGGGGCCTGGTGGCCCCCCAAAACACCTTCCTCGAGAACATCATCCGACGCTACAACTCGCTGCGTAAGTGCTCGCTCCCCTCTCCGGACGCTGCTGCCGCGGGTCTCGCGTTCGCACGCACGTTGTTACTAGAGTGGCCTTCAAATTACAGGGGTCTGTGAATCGTTGCGGGAATTATTACCTACTCGCGTAGCTCATCTTGTATACTTCGATAAGAATGAACTACTAAGCGCATCTATGGTCTTACCATTCTTCGCGCCAAGACACGAGCTCCGGTTTGGTCTCGCTTTCATTATTCACAGCGCGATGTGGGGCCGACGGACGTACAAGTTCGCTGCCATTCAAGCAAATGTCAATGGTTAAAGCTTTACTCACGTCTTCATTTACGGGCAACAGGGTTAGGGGCATTTTAACGCGATTATCGCGGTTTTGCGTCACCATGAAGATGATAACTTCCTTTTAGCAAACGGGGCTGATTGAGTACAAACCACGGCGGGACGGCTGATCTTCCGAAGTGACCTTTCCTCCCACGACAAGGCGTCCTTGTACTGGCTTTCCTGTGCTTGTTTCAATCGTGTTTTCTGTGTTGCCACCTGCTAATTCTCAGCGCCGAACAAAAAGAAATCGCGCTTTCGACAACTTGGTCCCGAGTCTCGCGCTTGTCGCACCCCTCGGCGGCACCGTGTGGCTGGTCGGCAGGGTCCGTCGATCGACGGGCAGCTCTCTCGCCACTGGCGCAGTGGGCGCGCCTACACTTTTGCGGCACTGTAGCGGTACAGGCATAGGTGCAGGGAGTCGGCCGGCAAATTAGCGACAACCTTGAAGGCCTTCCGCTCAGCGACTCCCGACCTTTGCGCAGAAAAAAATCAAGAGCCGTTCTATACTACTGTGAAGATTTATGACCAGCGACGCTGTATGGGTGGATAACGATACTGAATTGTATATGAGAACTTACTATATTGATTTAATAACGACACATACGCATAACGTTTTTAGAATTATTGTTACAGGATTTGTTACAGGATTGTTTCGATAAAGCATGAGTCAAAGCCGTTTTCTGCAACCGTACTGCCTCCGTAGACGGCCATGAATTGAGAGCATACGGGAAGCCTTAAACGTTTACAACTTCACCGGGAACTATTTGTGGCAAGTAAACGAAACTCTACGTTACGATATAGAGCTGTCCTAGTGGTAATTTCCGGATAATTTTTTCAAAAATGCCTATATTTTGCGAAATACCTAGATACAGTCAATTTTGCAATGTCTAGGACGAGCTCGTGTGATTCGCTGTCGACGCTACCCGAAAGACGTGCGCAATTTCGGGCAGAATCCAGCGCAAGACAGCCTCTTTGAGGAAGAATTGTATTTGTTTTCTTCACGCAGAGCATTCATTCGGAACCAGCCCGTCGAAAATACTTTGACCATGTATAACAATTACATACAAAACACGGCCAGGTCGGTACGAAGCAAGGCGGAAAATGCAAAGATTAATGACGGATGGTTTTAGCGGGAAAAATATAGTTGATTCTTCTTTTATAGGAATCGGTAAAACACAAAAGTTAAATGCAGTGAAATCTGCAGCTAAGCGTGGTTTGCGGGTCTACTGCTGTATTGTGGGTGTGCTTGGCGAGCGACGTCTTTCTGGCGGGTCGCTTCGGCAAAGGTGTACTGGCGTCATTTCCGTGATGGATATGACGTGGGTGAAATCTTGGTGTATCCCGGCATAAAACGCTTTCGTGTTAAAATATGCAACCCGAAAACGAGCAACCCTAAGTATAACCAGAGTCTTTCAATGAAGGACTCTGGTATAACGTACTCTTTAGTACCGAAGGTTGCTTCCCCGCAAGAAGAACCTGTGTGCAGGGGTTCACTCTTTACAGGCCGCTTGCTTCGTTGTACTGGCGGCATTTCCGTGATGGATATGACGTCACTCAAATGTTTGTGTATCCCGGAATAAATCACTTTCGTGTTAAAAGGACGAACAACGAGAAGAAACATACCGCTATTCATACGCACGTACGCACGGAAAAGCATGTAAGCTGTCTTTCGCTCGCGTCCGTCGCTTTTCACTGAACAATATGTGTGTAAATTTGTCTGCAAGGCACTTCTTCAGGCTAGTTGATACATGGTACTTCTTTGAGGTAGTTGCATCGTTGCGTAGTTGGTACAAACATGGGATAATTGGTACAATTGTATTGTGTTTCCTCGTCTCCGTTCATTTTTGTACGGCCTTAAAGGCGCAAGTATTCCAGCCTATATTCAACAGTCCTATGTTCATCATCAAACGATGGGATATTGAGATGAGCTGTCCGAACATGACGCTCGTCTGATGATTGATGCGCAATGACCAACAGTAAAGTTTTGTTGCTTCAAACAAATATAAGAGAGAGAGAGAAAGCTAGCAGGTGGGGTCAACATGCCTTGAGTTTTATGAAGGAGCAGGACCTAGATTAAAGGACGTGAAAAATCACGACTCTTTACACTTTATGGAGGCAGATGAGCAGCGAAACCTCTTAGCACATGACGTAGAGGTGACAGAGGAATGAGGGGAAACGTATAAGAAAATTTCATTTCTTTTGAGCCTTGACGGCGCAATCCGTTAGCAAGACGCATACATGCGGGAAACACCTGACATTTTATTCTATTGATTTAGAAACTGGTTTCTACGGAAGCTTGAGGTCTATGCAGTGTTTTAACTTTGGAAATGATGCCTATTGATAATTAATCCATTCAAGATGTGTATGCAAGTGACGAGGCGTATAAGCATGAGGTCAATATTATGTTTGGCCGGTGTATGACTTTGGTTGTGACCACGTGCTAATAGCGCGCCATGTCCCAATGCCTCGCTCTTCAAAGACACGTGGAGTATTGGGGGGTTTTTGTTCAAACAGATGAAAGATACAGTTAACCCTAGCCATATAAGCTTCCCTTAAACGAAGATAACTGGGAATGTAACTACCTATGCTTTAAAACCTAGTGCGAGCGTGCGACACCGCTTGCGAAATACATGACAGTAATAAAACGAAGAAAGAACAGGTCGTGAGGAGAGGGAAGGGGAGAGCATCCTTACGCTGCGTCAGACAAGTTCAGCCGTTTGAAACCGATTTTGTTACCACCGCTGTCTCTACAATCTCAAGTTCTGGCTGAGGAGAAACTAACACATACGCCATGCGAAATCTCCCGTAACCTTTCCCAGCCTCTTGAACAGCTTCCTCCGAGTCAGGTGAACCACCGCATGAATCTCGAAGGTGTCCGGAAATTAAAGTTTGGTCCAAGCTCTCTCAGGTTCCCGGAACCTATCATCCGATTTATTGTGGTGTTTCGCGCCCCAAAGCTACACATGGGCTATGACGCGCACCGTATTGGAGGGCTCAAAGCTTAATTTTTACCACCTGCGGTTTTTATGTGCGCCGAAATTTCGACACAAGGGCGTTTTCGCTTTCCGCATCCACCTGAAAAGCGTCCACCGCGGCCGGCATCGAACCCGCGTCCTCGGGTTCAGCAGCACGGGCCTGTCATTCAGTAATTGGCTAATTTAGACAGTGCACAGCACATAATGAAGATGATGTATTTTCTAAACCACGACGACAACGTATCGTAAAAATGTATTTAGTTGTTTTCACTTCACGCGTCACGTTGTTCCACGAAGTCCCTACACTTTCGTGCGCGCTCCTAGCCAATTTTCACGCAAACTACCCGGTCTTTTCTGCTTCAGGTATATAGCTTGAGGCGTGCAATGACCACTGCGTACTGCCACAGTATTTTTCTGTTAAAAGACGCCGTTAAATTCACCGCCTTTTTTTGTTGATAGCGGTGAAATGGGCGGTATGGGCGCATGTCGACAGACACCACCAGTGGTGCAAGTCAGGCACACCCCTAATAGCTGTCGCCCAAATACACCTGTTAATCCGTGAACGGCATGACTTAGCTATTTCTAGTGACGTAATATTTTCGTGAAGTGTAGGCATGAGAATTTCGGCTCCCGTACTAGAGCTAAATTAATCCGTAGACATCTATTTTTATTTCTAACGCGAAATATTGTACAGCAAGCTTATACAAAACAGTGTACCTGGCAAGTACAGCAACTAGAATTTTTTTTCGATACTTCCTCAGTGTACCGGAGTCTTACGCGGTGATACGTTACAAAGTCCCATACCTTGATCCCTGTATGACTGTACATGCCCATATCGCCGTGCAGTTTTTGTTCTACGTTTTTAACCAAACACACGCTACTCCATTTTCTGTAACATTGATAAAATGTGTTAAATGCATAAGAGACTGACTTGCCGTTTAGAATTACTTCTGCCTATCTCTGCCTCCAAAAGTATAAATTTACACGTTTTACCTGTCACCGCAATGCACGCATGTTACTCAGTAGATCCCTGACCCTCTGGGTTGTGCCGTTTTCAGATATGTGTTGTTGTTTGGCATTGCCAGAATTTTTTTTTTTTGTAAATTTTAATCACTTCGGTGCACGCACAATCTTCTTAATTTCCTGCATCTAACTCTAATCGCAATTGTTATACGATTTAACGAATCTCAAACCAAATTTAAATAATGAAAATTGTCGTTGAAAAAAATCAGAAATTCATGCTAAGGCTCCGCAGCCGCATAAAGGCCGTAGGCAAAGTGTAATCTCCAAAATGACGAGCGCATCCATCTTATAAACTCTTTAAATTCAAAACGCACAAACTCAACAATGTAGCTGCCTCAAGGCGTGGCTTTACTTGGATGAACGATTATTTGACGTCCAACGGGCGCAGACTACTTGAGTGCAGCATTGGATGATACTCGTGACTAACCTGCGCTCTTTTTGCGCGCACATGTTCCTCAACGGACCTGGGGATCTGACGTTTATGAAACACAGTTCCTGTACACTCGTCAGACATTTTTCGCAGTTGCGTGTCAGATATCAAATAGTGAAATGAGGCATAAGTTACTGCTGAATGCCTGCTTAGTAGTGCTATGGCTTGCTTTTGAATGGAAATCGAACGCCGCAGCGAATCACGAGTCCCAGCTTAGTTGTTTATTAGCCTAAAATACGTTTAGAACAATGAACTGATCACATCACGAAGTGACTATGAGCATCCGTAAAAAGGCATGCAAAGAAACGAAGGAGCTGCAGCTCTGCATTCATGTTAGGCGAAATTTCTGCGCTGACACTTAGCTATAGCGTATCCGGAGGGAAACACTACGTCCTGCAACCCTTTTAGGCACAAACCTATTAGTGCGCGACGCGATGCAAATGCTTAAGAACACGCAGAATTAGTGCTGGAATAAACGAAAGTCTCCTCTCTCTTCCGGCACTTATCCACTTACAACCGTCGGCAACGGCCCGGAATTTCCTCCTACCGTTTGGGTTCCTGTGTTTTTTTTCAACCCACCATGCGGCGAATTTAGCGAACGTTACGCGGACATGAGTTGGGGGCTGTCTCTGGGGCTTCTTCTAGACAATCCTTCAAAATTAACGTTGACATCAGACGTCTAACTAGTCGCTGATCCAAGAACCAGTTCTTCGTATTCTCCTTTTCTGATTGGTCTGTTGCTTTTTCGCCAACGCATTGCGCACTGGTAAACGCCTCTGTGCAGGAATACGGGTGTAAGGAGATGTGATACAGTCGCATTAGCATAAGCCTAGTTTAGGTAGTGTAATTAGATATTTGTACGCGTTATTGTCACTTCTGATGGCACGAAATAACGGCATTACGCTAGAAGTAGTGCGCTGTTAAATACACACAAAATGTTAAACAAAAACAAGAACAGGTGGCCCTACATAGGTAGATTAAAGCGCCATAATTACAAATACACCGCTCGCAGCAGTCGCGATTGTTTATTAACGCAGAAGGTGCCGAAAGCGTCGAGAGAGCAGCCGTTGCCCCATTATTTTTCTACACTCCTATTTGGGACATCATGAGTCGCAAATCCTAATGTCGCGGCATCATAAGCTTGTGTAAGCGTTTCTCGCCCGTTTGGTTTGGTCAAAACAAAGTGCAGGAACTTTATTAAAAATACTAAGGACATTTATGGGTAAAAAACATGTACCTCACAAAATTTTGTCTAGCAAACACGGTAAAACAGGATGTCCTGATACAATCTGCGATTGGCGAGCTTGTATAGCGTGGATGTTTGGTCGCGTTGGTACGCCGTGATGATGTGAGAGCACCACAACCATACCAATACACGCGGACAGGAACGACACACAGCGCTTAGCTTCAGTTTCAGTCAATTTTTTTTCCGTAGGAACATGCACCCCTCCGTATAACGACGACGATGGTCGAACGCGAAGCTCTCTCGTGAGGGATTTCTTTGTTGTCGTCCGAGTTTGGACTTTGACTCGCAGACGGTTTGGAATTTGGCTCGTTGATCTTCGACTTTGGCTGGCACGCAGTTTGGGCTTTTGATCGCCGCGGCTTTGACTTTGACCATTCGCCATTTGGGGTGGCGGTGGTACCAGTCAGATGGCTCTTATTCACTCAGGTGGATTGGCCAGGAAATGGGTGCTTTAGAGAGAGAAACTATATCGGTTTTACGGAAAAAAGAAAAATCAGTATTTAAGTGTGGAAATGCAATAAAAAACAGGCACCGAGAGATATAAAAGTGAGGAGAGAATAAACAAAGGTAAAACGTTAGACAGAACAATTGTAAGGAAAGTAGGAAGCAAGTATAACAAAGAGGGAATGTAATGAAGGCGAAGCAGTGCAAAAATGCGCGTAGTCTTGAAAGGAGAGTCCCACAGGGCCACACGACAGCTAGCACGGCGAACGACTAGATTCCAGAATGAAGAAGTGTACCCCACGGAAAGAGTATTTTGAGGTCCTCGCGAATTTCAGCAATTAAATTAGCCCTGGCCAATCCCCCCTTGTGGTACGTGCCAAAAACTGTGAGGGTATTATCATCATAATTATCATCATCATCCCGGTGGCAGAATTACAGTACGCTCGTCCCGAACGATGAAGTGAAGTGAAGTGAAAGAGGCTTTAATGATCGCCGGCAACAGGCGTAATGTCTCCACTACGCCCGGACGTAGCCACTCGTCGATCCTGGTAGCATTCTACTAATTTTCGCTACTCACTGCGGGGGTGGACACCCTTGTCCCCGAAGGGAGGGCGTCGGCCCGCAGCTTTCTCTCCGGTGCTGCCGTTCGAGAACCGTTAGGACCTGCTGGACGGCTGAGAATTGAATGTCCTTGTCGTAACTGCGTATGGCGTCTTGTAACCACGGCGGAAGGTCGGTCCTGGTTGAAGCTTCGTCTGGTCGCACTTCACAATCCCATAATAAATGGGCGGCTGTTGCCCTGGAGTTATTGCGCAACACACACTTGTCGTCCGTGTAGAGTTCTGGTTGGATATGTTTCATAATCACCGGGGTCATTAATGGATTTGTCTGTAGCTGCCTGAACGTGGACGCTTGTTCTCTAGTCAACTCGGGGTGAGGCGGTGCCAGCACCCTCCTGTTATTCCTGTAATACTTAGTGATACCCTGAAAGGTATCGTACCTATCCTTTGTCTCCGTTCACCACTCTTCGACGATAAAATTAGCGGAAAAGACAGTGGGAGGCTTAGTCTGCTGCGTGGGACTTCTAAGTACCTCCGTCGTATGGAGGAGAACCGTTGACAGGAAAAAAATTATCAATCGTTTCTGGTTCGTTGCAGAATGCACATAGAGGTGAAGGGGCCAGCTTGCGGTGTTGCAAGTAATAATTTAAATTTGGCTCCCGACACCGAAAGCTCGTGAGAGTGATTGGCAAGCTCGCGACTTCCATGAGTACTTCCTTGAGTACCGGACCATGAGTACCACGAATGAACTTCCATGAATACCGGAGGTTCTAGAGCTCTGAGTCGGAGTAAACGAAATCAGGCATGCTGCGAACTAGGCACAATCTACGAAAGCGAGCCGAAGTGATGAGGTTCATGGGCGGCAGAACCTCCACTACTGGACCACCCAATGCCATTCCCGGCAGAGCATTTGCCGATTCATTAAGTCAGATGCCTGCGTACCCAGGCACCCAAACCATACGAAGTTCTCGTCAGGAGGAAGGCGCTAACAAAAGCAAGAGCTCGACGTAGGGGAGATGAGGTTGTGGAAGTAAGGGCAGAGCAAACAGAAAACGAACCCGTAAGAATTATTGCCTGTTGTTTAAAAGAATCAAGCTTACCAAGGCCTAAGCCAATCGCGAGAAATTCTCCTTTGAAATAAGTAATAAAGTTAGGCAACCTGATAGAAAATACCCAATCTAGATCAGGAAAAAAATACTGATGCCCAACTTCTACCGGACAGATGCATCGGTTGCAATAATCGCACGGGAAGGGAAACCGTTCTGATGATCTTGTAGGAGGCCTAGCAAAAGATTCGAAGGGTATAATTTAGCATTCATGGAGAAAGTTTCATCAAAAGCAATATCTAAGGGCGAGGCTTTGTTAGGTACGGAATTCGACAAGAGGGCCACATTTAATGGCCCGAGTAGAGACTGTAAGCAGGCCGCCTGTGGCTGTTTGAATCAAGGCCATGGACTACCGAAGAACAACGAAGGTCATGTAACGAAGGCTGTTTGTGACCTGGATATGGGCGATTTCATAACTCTTAAGAATGCAACTACGGTGAGGGCATGCATGCGAGAGACTAACTGAGGAATTCGGATCTCCATGTTTAAAACGTTAATTAGCGAAGAATAACGAGGCATAGTCCTAGAGCTTGTCGCTCGAGCATTATCAACGGGCGAAGGGGGCTCTGGAGAAGAGCGCACATCCAAATTCTAGAATGGAGGGACATGGATTCTGCAAATAATTAGTAGTGTGTCACCATGCATGCCCGATCTCTTGTGACTTAAGCTTCTCGAGAATGAGACAGCCCCAGCCCCTTATGTCGTAATTATATCGATGTGTGGATACCATTTGAAAGTATGTTCGCATAAAATTCCAATATATTTAATTGAATTGACCCGAAAAATTACCATTTGCCAGCAAATCAAGACCGGGACGCTCGCTGGAAAGTGAAGTAGAGCACATTTACTCACATTTAGGTTCAAGCGGAGACCATCCAGCTAAGCATCTAAGGCGCTTAAATAGGACTGCAGACGCAGATAAATCGTGGAAATATCTATGACTGAGGTTAAAAAACAAGATCATTCGCGCAACCGTACACCTGAACGTCTAGGGTTATCAGAACCTAACTCATTAAAATATTAAAAAGCACAGGAGACAGAACAGAGCCCTGATGAACGCCTCAGGTTTGGCTGTATATCGGAGAGGACAGGCCTTGCTGTGAACAAAAGAATTTTTTATTTGACAAGAAATTATTAATGCACGAAATAATGTAGTCCCGAAAAGAATAACGCTTGAGCGTGTTAAAAATAATTTGGTTTCGCACGAAGAAAGCTTCGCGTTCAACCGTCGTCGTCGCGAGACGAAGGGATGCATGATTTTTCTGTGTAACTTTGCACTTCCATGCAGCCCTCTCCAAATCTAAACTACTTCCACAGTTTAAACGACAATGCCAACATAAGTCAGGCTGGTAGACGTACTTGTGATTTTGTACATCTTTTATGTGCCCATTGCTACGTAATGTCGAAGTGACGGAATAGTGCAGTTAGACGTCGGCTTTAGAACTCGAGGGGCCCAAGTTCGATTTCGGTTATGAAAAGCGTTTTAATTTTTTTCGCTTCACTAACGATCATCATAAATAACTATTAGAGAACTTGTACCATCCTGCAGTGCGTTTTGGGTGTACTACAGACGGAATCAGTGAGAAAGTGAAATCGTCGGTTTTACAAGTTCAGCAAAAATGTTGGCGGCGGGTGGACGCGAAGAGCCATCGTCCATATTTTCCGCCAGCGCATATGTACGACAGCCTGAGGTAAAACTTATTAGCCCAATCGGCTACGCTTTCGGGTGGCCGTCAACATCGGGTATTTTCGGCGCCCACTCATGAGTAGCCGCATCACACCAGTTGGCTCGCTTTTTCATGCTTCCAGAGGAAACAATGAAGGAAGAAAGAGTCTATTTTTATTATTGACTTCCAAGCAAACGAAGCATCACTTGTCGCAAAAAAGGCCGACAGAGGCACGAAAGGCATGATCTTTCGCATAAAAAAACGTTATCCAGTATTTAGTGCATCCTTTAAGATACTCGAACTTCTGTAGCAATGACGCCCCATTTGCTGCAGGAAGAAAACGTATATTGCACTTGACTATTCACTGTATAGTGACGGACCAATGAAATGCGAACACGAAAATCAAAACCAGAACACGCAAAATTGAAAAATACTGTTCGTTAGGTCCAATAATGCGCGCTGTTGGTATATTTGGAAAGCCCCATTTCCCAACTCTGTTTTTGTAATTAAGCCACGCGTCATTTTGACTTACATGGAAAGAAATAGCGGTTCATATTTCAGTGTTCGCGTTTCATTTGTTCATGACTGTACGTGGCTGTCACTTTTCACATTGTTCTTTGTTGGGAAGCTGTTCGCGATTAAATCAGAGCAGCTCGTTCTCAGCTTGTAAATAGCATTGTCAGAGGTGCATTCAAAGTTACGTCACAGGAAGACAAAAATGCAGGTGGGTGGAGCGGATACCGTGAAGCAAACCTGGATGGGTGCCATCTCCCCCTCTTTCCTTGGGATACGCCACTTCATTTAGCTTCTCTTAGCAAAAAATAATAATAATAATTTAGTGGAGATCAGCAGTGCCTTCAACGTTGTCTAATCTGCGTGCTGTCCTAAACTTTGTCTCCTTCAAGAAACAAACTTGCCAGTTCGTGAGTTGTCACCTGTCTCAGCTCAAACCTGCGCACCGGAAGAGATAAACTAGCAAGCGGGCCCGGCAGATGTCTGGGGAAGCGCCATGCCTGGAAGAGGCCAATGCGTCAATGGAAGTGCCGAAAGGGGGAGAAAGTTAAGGGACACTTAAAGGGTGCAGGAAGGCGCGTCGAACGCCATAAACTGGCCTCATCGCCCAGCATTAACTCGTTTGTAGCTCAAGCCTTTCTCAACGTCTGCTAATGACGCAGTGATTGAAGATACAGAGCGGCTGAGGAGCTCCGACCGTTCACAAGTCTTAACGCGAAGCACGTGTAGCAGTAGTTTAAGTTGGGAACAACCTTGGAAGCTCACTCATGCGACTATACACGTCAGTCGAGACAATGACGTCATCTAATGACGTAACTATACTTCTTTGCTACGTTATAATTTATGTCTTCGTTTTTGAGCAACACCCGAAGGCATCGATGTTTCCGCCTCACTTATAACAATCGCATCGGCCCCAATTACTCTCCGGGAAGTTTGCCATTCACACAAATATACAGTCCGAAAATCTACTATGTTTCCACTAACAACCTCATTGACTTCATGTGCTTTCGTGAAACGAGGCAATAAACAAACATTAAAACAAAACAAGGTGATAACACTACAAATTTAGGCGGCCAATTATTGTGGTCGGAATGAAACAGCTGGATAGAGCTGTACACGTTAGCCAACTTTACATCGCACGAAAGCTCCCTCCTCTACGGCTTTTCATCCCCGCCCTCCTTCCCCTTTTTATTATTCATTCGAAAACTGTTTTCCGCTCCAGTGAGAGCAAGCCGGCGCTTACGCTGCGTAGCGATGTTGTTTCTGGCCGGCAAAGCAGCGCGGAGAAGTCTTCCAGCGCGCCGGGGATTAGCGCTCAATCCCCGGCGGATAGAGAGCGTCCTGGTCTGCACGGATTACGCGCAGTGCGGCAGCGCGATCTGTCGGCTTCTCTCGCGCCGAGCTTGGCTCCTTTGTTGACAGGGCTACGTCGGCGGAAGCCTCCCTCTTATAAACACAGCACTCTTCCCTTAGAGTCCTTGCGACGCTGGTCCACCGCACTCTAGTACTTGAAAATGTCGCGGGCGCTGGATTGAAAAAAAAAAAAGATTCGGTTGTTATTACGGCAGGTAAATCTCCTTTTATAACAGCATGTTTCGAAAAACCCCGCAGTGGTGGCTCAGTGGCTAAGGCATTTTGCTGCGGAGCCCAAGTTGGATTCCCGGCAGTGGCGGCCGCTTTTCTGGCGGAGGTGGAAAGCGAAAACGCCCGAGTGTTCGAGATTTCGGCGCACGTTACAGATTTTTAATCCGGAGCCATCATCTACGGCACGCCTCATCACCTGTGTAACGTCGGCGCGTTAAACCTCATAATCAATCAATTAATTCGTCCGTCAAGCATGTTATGAACTATTCGCGCGCAACTGCTGCTTAATAAGGATTTACTCGGAAGCTTTAGGCCTTCAGGGAACTTTTCTTTTGCCAAAATAATTTCCTTACATCCTATAGCATATTTTCAGTCTATGCATATTTCTGTGAATGGCAAACTTCCCAAAGAGTAATTGGGGCAGATGTGATTGTTATAAGTCCGGCGGAAACATCGATATAATGGGGTTTTGCTCAAAAACGAAGACATAAATCATAACGCAGCAAAGGAGTATAGTTACGTCATTAGATGACGTCCATTATCTAGACTGACGGGTATAGTCGCATGAGTGAGCTTCCAAGGTTGTCCCCAACTTAAACTACTCCTACACGCGGTTCACGTTAAGACTTGTGAACGGTCGGAGCTCCTCAGCCGCTCCGCATGTTCGATCATTGCGTCATTAGCAAATGTTGAGAAAGGCTTGAGCTACGAACGAGTTAATGCTAGGCGGAGAGGCCAGTTTATGGCGTTCGACGCGCCTCCCGGCACCCTTTAAATGTCCCTTAACTTTCCCCTCCTTTCGGCACTTCCATTGACACATTGGCCTCTTCCCGGCTCTGCGCTTCCCCAGACATCTGCCAGGCCACACAGGCTCAGGTCAGGTTTCCCAAGCGTGCACTGGTACGCCCATTCGCTCTTAGAGGACGTCTGGGAAAGGTGGCGAAATTTCCATCTTGGCCGCCTGCCAATTGGCGGGACGCGGGCTCCGTTTCAAAAGCGAACATTGTGCCGCCACCAGACACACCGTCCCCATTCGCATAAAACGGCGTCTCCATCTACATCCTCCTTCCGCCCACCGTCTCAAATGGCTCCAGATGCTCGGCCGTCAATTTCCGTTGAGAAAGGGGTTTTATTGGCTTTGCGTTTATCTGGCGACACATTTAAAGCGCAAAGGTGATTGTTAGCACATGGCTTATACCTTAGCCCGTGGGTAAACAATTAGAAAAAAAATATTATGAAAAGCCAAATAAGAGAGAAAATTCTACTGTTTTAGGGGATTTACAAGTCTGTGGGCAGAGAAAGACGAAACACGACTTTTTGCTGTTTCGACTAGGCTAGCAGTAAACAACACCAACAAATACTCATACAGTAAATCCAGACAAGCTGAGGAGGAAAATGACAGCGTGATCAAAATACAAGAGCTGCGAATATGTAATGCTGCAGTAATCCAAGAAGATGTAAATGGAACAGTTAGAAAGCGGGGCTTGCGCCCATCTCTGTGCTTCTCATTCCGTCCTTGGAACTGGGCACAACAAGGAACTGATTAAAAAAAAAAACTCGTACAAAAGAGCGCCGTCACGCCTCCCCGATCCCTAGCCGCCCACAGGTCCTTATGGCCACTCGTTTTTATTGAAGCGTTTCACTCAGTCACTCACTCAGTCACTGTGCCTACGCTCGTAAATGTTGCCCCACCACTGACGAAAGGCCGGACGGGGTGCAGAAACAGAAGCCGGAGGAAAGTTTCTGCTTTTGACAGTACTACTCGCATCTACCATCTGCCGCCACAGGGAAAATGTGGTAAGTGGATATGCGTTTCCTAAAAATGGTGTCTCGGCCAGAATGGAAATCACGGTGAGAGCGTGCAGTGATTGACGTACGTGCATAGACATATGGTAAGCAAAAATATAGTTTGTTTGTGGCCACTAAACAAATACGTATAAAGTGACCCTTCTGGTTGCTCAAAGGACGCCAATCGTATATTGGCTCAAACAAGTCAGTTGCCGCCGCTATGCTTGCAGCCGTATCGTGAGATAGCTTCCAATAAAGTGGCCGTGGTCAGTATGACAAGTGGTATTTCATTTCTCTGACCTTTTTGAGCCACAGGCCTTTGGGTGAGCGTTTCGACGGAACGTTAGTGCTAATAGCGAAACAAAGCGTAGTCTTCAAACAGCGAGTACCACATATTCTTACATGGTACGCTTCTGCACGCGTTTTAAGTGCAAAGTACTTTAGGGGCCCGACTTGTCGTCGTAGCTTGTGCGATGTCACGCTGCCTTGTCACAGCACTCACGTGGCGTCACGCGCCCAAACAGAGGCTTCGAAAAGGTACTCGCTTGTCTCTCGATTCAGCAAGTTCCGGTCAAAAGTTGAGAGGATACTTGAAAAAGAGGTTTATATAAGCAGAACTGTTCGAAACTCCTCGTACCGCTGGCACTTGTCATACAGGTCCCCATTATTTTGCGCAAAGAAAACGGCTGGTACATTTGAGGGAAAATATATTGCCGCGAACCATGCATCGGGTTTGTTTATTTGTGTTTTGCTTTTGCCGCTCGGCTGCGCCGGGCTGTGTTATCGGTGTTGTCTGTGTGCCAAGGGAGGCGTGTGTTCCGTTCTTTCTTTCTGCGCCGCATCCTCTTCTGATACGGAGAGCGTTCCCAACTAACGTGAGCAGCCTAGAATAATATTCGTTGATCTACAGTGTTCTGGATACAATTCGACTATTCGAGAAACCCTCGCGCCGAGTGATAAATTCCCGCTGAGCAGATGCCGCGGCATTCGAATCGTCGACGCTCGCTTTCGCACGTCACTTTGTTGACTGCTGCTTCGCCGCCTGTGTACTTTTTGAGTTGTTAGGGGAGCACAAGTTCACTCCAATAAACTTGTTTTCCTTGAAGACGACTGTGTCATCTATGACTACGCGACAATACTATACTTAACCGGCAGTCCGCGCGTCCAATTAGTTGGGAATGCTCATTGGGTTGGTTTTTACGATAGTAAACGAAAACAGTGGCCTCTGAAGAAAAAACGAGGCGTTCAGAACAGCACAGAAAGGCTCCAGAATCTGCGAGATGAAAGCAAGCACAAAAAAAAGAAAACTCCCCCTCATGCGCTTCCAGGCCGAAAAAGAAACAAAAGATGAAAAAAAAAAAGGATGCTAGCTGTCCCAGGAGAAGGCGCGCGCGCACTGCGAAGGCGGGAAAACGGAACTGCACTGAACAAACGTCTGTTCAATTCATCAAGAAAGGAATGAGGCAGAGAGAGTAAGAGCGTGACAGGTGGTAGCAAAGAGCGGAGAAGGGCGCCACAGCCCCTGTGGCGAACCACTGCTCTGCACTTCCAATAGCTTTCACGTTGAGTGGAAATGCCTCAATTTTTTTTTTTGTGCTGACGCTCTTTGATAGCAAGCCATAATAAATGAGATAGAAAGTACACTCTTAGAAGTTGAGGAGTGCTGATGCGCTGTTTAAAAGTAACATTTCTTGTCCTATATTTCACTCCCTTTTCCGGAGTTTGGCTACTCCCAACGCCACGTACTCACGCCGCTTCCGCTGCCGTTTTCTTTGCACTAAATAGTGCAGACATTCGTAAACCTATCCTAGTAGTTAGAAAGATTGTTAGCGTATATACACCTATTATTTACATGACACTACTGTAAACGAGTGTCCCTACACATCTGCACTCTAAAATTCGGGTTTGAAAACGCTACAGGAAAAGCTCCTGAAACGACTACACCAATGTCATATAATGATTCAGCGTTAAAATTACTTTACAGTTTCTGCTCCCTCAAGTCTAAAATTGCAATTATCCTTAAATTATTCTATTACAGCTGACTCTGTACAAGTTTCCCTCGTTGATAACTACGTGTTGTTGCTTTCACCGCAGCATGAGTGTACTTGCGGTGAAGCACCCTTTACAGCCCGGCCTCGTGACTGGCGAGGACGCGTTGAGCAGTCGACGTCGTTCGCCTCACAACCAATCGCTGTCGATAGCTACAACAGAAAAAAAAACTTAATCAGCCCTTCCTCCATGTGAAGAAAGACGAGCAATGAAGATGTGCTGCGTTTTAACCCAATGGGTAACCCAATTATATGAGGTATAATTGTGGGATAGATGAGGTGTAAGTGAGCTCCGACACGAGCGGTGATACGCGTTGACCGGGGCGCAGTCCTAGAAGTGGTGGACATAAAACACGTTTGTTTGTAACTTCACACTTCCTAGTTAATTAGCTGAACGAAACTTTGAAGGACTAGAGTTTTATTCTAGTGGACGCACGTGGGGCTGTCTATTTCCCTCCGTTACGAGGCCATGTATTGACAGGAGACGGGAACACCTCATTATTTAAAACTTCACCGCAAACTACACAAGCTATTACAAGTAAATGAAAACCGGCGTAATATTAGAGGCGCTTGAGCGGCCAATTATCATATAAGTTGTTTCGCGATAGTCTCGATAAAACAAGATTTACAGACGTTTTTTTTTGTAACTATAATTCCTCCGTAAACGGTTGTGTATTGACAGAAGAGGTGAATTCTGTAACGTTTACTACTTCACTGCGAACTAATTATTGCACGTAAAGGAAACTCGGTGTAAGGATAAAATCATCTTATCGGCCACTGTCAGTGTGATGTTTTCCGAGAAACCTACATTAGATTAGGAGCTACAGCGCATGCGCGAGATACTGGAGACGAAATCTTTTTCGTGTGGATGGGACGCGTAGGCGGATGGACAGCGACTACCACCTGAGGGTAGCTAAATACAGCTTCGATGTAAAATGGCCGTTAAAAAAAGACACCAACAAAAAATCAATCGGTGCCAAAGATAACAGGGGTTTGTATAGGTAAGCTTCGCAGGCTCGATATTTAGGGTAGCCTCGTCGTTACGATTCCGTTTACCTAACGTTCATGCCATCGTATGTATGGCATAAGTGAGTTGGTACCCGAAAAAAAAACAAAAAAAAAACGACACAGGTTTTTTAATTGCTGCCAGTGCTGGTCGTGCTGCCTGCGGCATCGACGTGCACCCTTGCATCTTAATTACAGTACAAGAAGTGATTTAAGCCCCCCAAGCTTAGGGACAGATGATAATGTGACTACCGTATTTTCGTGCGTATAACCCACCCCTACATATAACACCCCCCACCCCCCTCCAACTTTCCGTCGACGAATAAAAATAATATTCCCGCATACTTCCCGCATTTTATACATGAAAAGGTTGACTAAAGCTACTACTCAAGCAATATTACACATTTGTTTATGCAAAAGAACTTACCCTAGCTGACTACGTAACTAGATGACTTGCCGCATACATTTTTTTTCTGGTTGATATATTGTTGAGCTGTGTGTGCAAAATAAGCACTGTCAGTGGGATAACAGAGGCTTAGTCTCTATTACTGCTGTAGGGGCATCACGGCCCAACGCGCATTGCGGTGAAGCTGCACCAAAGGAAATACCTCGCATATAATCCTCACCTCTACTTCACCCCTGAAATTTTCGCATTTTAGGTGCGGGTTATACGCGCAAAATACGGTAATATTTTGCAGCCGCTTATCATTTTATTGTTGTGAGGAGCGCAAAAATCACCTGATGCCATCGAGCACAAGCAAGAATGAGTTCTACCAGAGTGGGGAGATGTATGGCCCCACCTACTTGCACTAAGGCTCGTCTGCCTGGAATTGTTTAGATAAGTTGCTCCGTATAGTGGGAAGAGCGGTTAAAAGTATGTGGTCCCCTGCGAAGCTGTTTTGTAAGCGTACGTTACAAAATGGCGAATGTGGTACGAGTTAGTGTGGATCGGTGCAATGTAGAAGCACATTGGGGATAGTGCGATTAAACCGTTTTGTTGAATCCTTTATCTGTGGATGGTAGGAAGCAGACGTACGGCTACTCAGCAGCCCCCTGATTTCACCGCGACAAGGGACAAAACAGGGAAGAAGATAAAAGGCGACGTCGTGAGCCGGGGCAGTGCACCAGTTTCCACGTAGCGACTAGGGTAGATCAACAGCGGCGGTTAACCAAACGACTGCTAACAGATGTGCTCGGAAGTGGCCTGTACGGATCGATTCCAACCCGATCAAGAGTGCGTGCCGGGCATGGGAGGGCCTGTAGAGGCCCAGTGAGGTGCTTTGATGGAAACTTCCCGCGCTGACATTCTAAGCACGAGCTGAATGAACGCGGACGCAGGTGTACATGTCCCACCAATAGCCGCGTCGGCGTAGGAAGCCGCTAAGCCTCTAAGTACCCCAACGTGGGAACACTGGGAGTCAGCGTGAGCACAAGAGCTTGACAAAACCAGCAGTTATTTGTGGCTTTCAGGCCATGGTTTCGGCACAGCACACGGCGGGCTCGTAAGAAATTCCCCGATGGAAGTGATTCCAGGGATCTTTCTGCTGCTCGGTAGCGGTGCCACACATTTATAGTGCCGCCATGCTACAGTAAACGGGGCGAATAATCCCTGTCCCCTGTTATGGCAGAATGGAAAAGCATCTGCGTTCGTGGGCTTGCACCCTCGCCACCAACTGACGCTACCCTCTCGAGGGCGTACAGCCAAATGGGAGGGGGAGCGGACGGGTTTTTGAGTGGCGACAAGAATAAGACATGACGGCCTGTGACGACGTCGAACGGACGACCGCAGAACTAGGAACAATATTGGTCGATTGCTCAAACAATCGCGTGGCATTCATTTTCGCTAAAGCAGTACTTGGACTGATTGCTTGATTGCATGGTTTAACGCATCGACGCTACGCAGGCGATGAGGGGCGCCGTAGTGGAGGGCTCCGGATTAATTTTGGCCACCTGGGGATCTTTAACGTGCGCCGAGATCTCGTACACACGGGCGTTTTCGCTTTTCATTTGCACCAGAAAAGCGGTCGCCGCGGCCGGGAATTGAACCCGCGTCCCTGTGCTTAGAGGCACGACGCCATAGCCACTGAGCCACCGCGGCGGGTACTACTAGGACTCCGCTTTCATCAAGTTGTGGCTCGAGTTTGCAACAACGTATTCGTCGAATCCAGATATGCGTTGTATATCAGCAGCGTCCGGGTCCACACTACTTGCATCGGTGGGAACTTGAACGATTGAAACGATGCAGTGTAAGCGGGGATTTAAGGAGGTGGGGTAGAGTCAAAAGAGCATTTCCAGAAGTAGGCGTTAGTCCACATCTTTCTTACTTTAACTGAGAAGTTGCGTCAAAGATGCAATAACGGAGGCAAAGTTGCGCATGCATCGGCGGAAGTAGAAGTAAAGCTTGATAGAGATGCGGGGATGTTTCACTGTTATTAGTGTTTGAAAAGCCTGGCTTGGTGGGAAAGGGCCCCTTGTTGGGTACATTATCACTCAAAATGGTAAGCTTGCGGGAATCAAAGCGACACTTTGTCAGATTCAAATGTAGGCCATTTGAGGAGAAAAAACAGGGCTCGGTCGGACGAGGTGCGTCGTGAAAATCAAGAGGAAAAAACGACGATGTCGATTAGGTTGCACGAACACGCACGGAAGTTGGGTTCACACAAGACGTTGTCCATCATAAGCTCCAATGTAACCAAAGAGAATAAGATTCAACTCATGAAGGCAGTTGGGCGTGATAATAGCCGCTTTAAGTCGCCCAGACTCCGTCAACGGGCACATGTTAATATCCCGATCCTATAGAGCTGAGAAAGAAAAAAAACAACTCGATCCCCTGAAAGCAATCGAGCGCCTCATCGATTGGAGGTAGCGGGGGAAGACGTCTTTAGGAGGGATCTTATTTAATCGCCGCTAGTCCACGCCAAACCCGATCGACCCATCTTTCCTGTTCACAGGCGCAAATGGAGAGACCAAAGGGCTTGTGGAGGGCCGAATGACACAACGTTTCAGCATGTCACTGACAAGCTCGTCAAGAACATGGCGAACACAACGCAAGGGACATGTGATAGAGCAACCGCCACACTTATTCGTAAGAGCCGGTATTTTGCCTAGTGACAGACAATCGTCGTGCGCCCCAAAGATGTTTGTCGACAGTCGAAGGACTTCTTGAAGCGCTTGAGATAACTGAGGCGCTAATCTTGTTTCCGTTGAGTCAAGTTGGAGTGAAAAAAAAAATTCATATCCGAAGCGACAGCTGAGGACTAAGCTGTTTGGGGGATGGAGGTGTGTTCATTGGAGATTGTGATGACTTGGGGTCGTATACACATCGTCGTCACGCACACTATCCGTGCAGTCTTGACCTCACGACTAGTTATACACTGGCGTCTTCACCACTGGGACTTGCCATTACTGAGTTTCAGAATAAGTCCAAAAAAGCAATGTTTACTTTATACGCTCCCTGAATCAGTGCAAAGCGCGATGCTGCCAAGTAGCTCGAGAGCACGGGCTTCTCTCGAGAACACGAGCACGCTCTCCTTTTATTTACCTTAATCGATTCCTCTTCTGGCACTGTTATAGCGCAATATGGCAACTGGCTAGAATCAATTACACCCTTCACATAAAACCTGCCTACCAAATTACACCTTGTTCCTACACAGCAGCTTCAACGGAAAGCAGAAATCTTCTGCAGCACAGTGAACCACTGAGGCAAATGCTATCCGCAAACGTCCAAAACGTGCGCGTTGTGTTTGCCGAAAAGTTGTCCCTGCAACGTTCCACGTCCCTTCAGGCAGGCGAGCCGCTTTTAAAAGGCGGTGCAGAATTGTATAACAGGACGCGCCCCTCTGGCCTGCGTGCCTGCGACACGAAGATAACGGAAGAGCTGGGGTGCTAAACACACTGCTTTGCATTTGTATTGGCTGAGTTGAGGCACCGTGTAAACAAGAAAATTTCTGAGTCATCTGAGCGCCGTTCTTGTTGTGCTGTCGTCTTGCCACCAAATGACGCGTGCGCTGTTAGGATGCTTCGCTCTCTTGCCTTTGAAACATTTCACGACCCCGATCTCGCAGCCCATGTCAGCTTTGGGTTGTGAGCGACTTTAATAGGTGATCAAGGAAAGACAGCGTAGAGTGCACTATGCACTGGGATGCGCCACTGGTATACCGGCCAGGGGCCCCTGCTCGAACCCCGTGTCCGCGCTGATGACCACACCTGCGGCAGAGACCCCAGGATCGATGGCCCCAGAGACCGTGACGCCGACACAGCCGGCCTTGAAAGCCACAACCCCAGCACCAGCTGAGCGCCGCGTCTGTTCCCTCGGGTCCGCCCTCCCTCTCTGTCAGCGGACGGGGCAACTTCCCTTTCTCACTTCCCACTCACCACGTCTTTCTTCCTCCGTAGCGACCCTCCCTGCGTTGCCCTTACCCATCGAGCCTTCACACATGACTGCATCTCCGTATCCCGTCAATGTGCACGCTGTAGTCCAACCCCTCGGGGCTCCCAGAGCGTGTTCTTTAAACCTGCCGAACAAGTACGATTCCTTCTCTTCACGTTACACTCTTTCCACTCACCCGGTGGAAACCTATGTCCCAGACACACGAGCATGCTACAGCGTCGCCGCTCCCTCGATTTTCCTTTTTTTTCCCCCTCCGAGCGACCGTGCTGTCGTGGTTCCCTTACAGCAGCTGTCGCCAGCCAAGCTCCTGCCTCCTTCCCCTTTTTTCCCAACGCACGTGAGGAGAGGCAGGCTTTGTTCTCGCGACCTCGGCGGCGCACCGCTCGCGTGTACACGCCAAACACCTCGCACGTTGGTAGGATGCTTCGTTACTGCGTCCTCGCTACGTTATTCTCAAGGTTCAATGCGGATTATTCAATTGCGTTTCAGGGATTTTTATTTAGAAACCGTGCACTGAGAGTGGGAAGGCCAGCAGTTGTGCTGCTTCGATTAGACCACCTTCAGGCATTGCCACCTGAAGGGTGTTGAGGCAGCTCGTGCGGGACACGGCTCGCTCATCCGACGCAATTCCGACTGCGTGACCTCCACCGCCGCGCGACCACCAGCGATGGCGGCTGCGCACCTTGAAAAAGGAAAACAGCTGACCCTTTATCTTTTCTTTTCCATCTATTTCGTACTTATTTTGCCAGTTACGCCGTACCAGCCGTGTTTTTATCGTGCAGTTTCGGCGATTGCGACGTGCAGGCGGGTCGAAGCACAGCTTCTGTTAGATTGTAGTGGAATAAACACAAACTGGGGAGATTTTGTCTGGCCTCACTCATGTTGATTGTAGCGCGTTGTGATTGCTTCTTTGGGTGAACTGAGAGTGAGACCGTGAGACAGACTGTTGTTAGGGGATAGCTTGCAGGGTACGTGTTTCAGGGCCGGTGTCCGTGGCCTGGTATGAACGGCCAGGAGAGCTTGGACTACAAATGCATAAGTGTCCTAATGTCCTAAATTGATTGCGAAACCTTGTTGCACAGAAGCGCTACTTTTTTCATCTCGCGCGTTGTTATATTCTCGCTCTGGTGCAACACCTAGGAGGATATTATAATTCTCAGCAAAAAAATAAATAAATAAACAAAGTTGAGAATATGAGTGGAAAACGGCTGTAATTGTATCAAGTTGGCACGGACCGAGGTTTGCACGGGCCTCTACGGCATGCAGCTGACGAGCTTCTTGATGAAGTGTGTGACTTTGGGTTACGAGAGGCACGAGAAAACGCACATGCGGCTTAATAAAGCATTTGCCACAGAACGTTCGTCGCAATGCAGAGCTGCTTCCTGTTTGAATTCACTATACGTTTTATTTCCCCGTAACACATATCGTTAGTGAAATAACGGCCCATCATTGTTTTATCGATGTCAGTAAATACTCCCACCTGTTTTTATTACTCCGTAAACAGGCATTACACTATGATTGAAAAATAGAGTGCGACATGGACACCGACCCAAATGAAGAACGACGGGTCAAGCGCTGCTTAACAATCACGCGCGCGCGCATTCACCCGTGCATTTCGAAGATTGCAGGTCCGTCAGTTCTTTGGGAAAATGTTGACCTTTCTTTGGGCAGATTGGAATTCTCTGCAGGAGTGATAGTACAGTAGTGAGGGAGCTCTTGGAAGCGTTTTATATTAAGAAAAAAAAAGGGGGACAAGTGCGTCACTGATACATGTGTGTTTTGCGTGCCACCGAGTTTGAATTTTTGGAAACCTCACTTTGATTGTGTCAATCATCTGCTTGGTGCGTTCCATTTATTGTATTCCAGTGCGCATGCTCCTAGTGATCCTATTGATACATGTATAAATATGAGACGATGTTTCAATAAGTGTTAGCTACAATACTATTTTTCAATCATAATGCCCCAACTTGCCCAACAGCTGTGTTTAAGACGTTGCACCTTTGACTTGAGTACAGCACACATCATGAACATTGTCCCGATAATGTAGCTTCCAGATGTGTAGATCGTAATTACTAATTTGCCACTTTCAAAACTATGCTCGGCAGCAGAATTACGACAGGCTGGAAACATGGTTGTACTCTGACTAAAGCGGTCGAAGTCCTCAACAATCTGAATTGTTATAGAAAACTTCGCTACTCCAAAGGCAAAACACCACCGCGGTTGTCTGTGTCCTACTTTGTAATTGTGTTATCGCGCATGATAAATTTTTCACAATAAACTCTTTCCAACTCGCCACGCTGTCTCTGATTCTAACGCACAAATTAAGTCATTGCATAACAGCCGAAGTGGCATCTGCTTTGCTGTCGAAGAAAGTCGAGATAGGTTCACGGCAGATTCTTGACAGCATTCTTATTAGCACATAGTGGCTAGCTCACTTGTGGAGAAAACGCTCGCTAAATTTAAAGCACTGAAGCGCGCTGAAAACAATTAGCGCACCCAGGCGTGGTGAACACTGGAATAGCATTACTGAAGAGCACTTGGTGTCCCTACATAATCACGCGATGTTTTCTCGCATGAGAAATTTGGGCTGTTCATCTCAGTACGTCGAGCACAGTTGCCCCGTTACAGAAAGTGGTATATGTCCGCCATAGTGATCGATATACAGCGAACTCCACATAAAAGCAGTGTGCGCTCTTCCCACACGAAATAAATACCCGCTGTTGTACGCACGCTGCTTGCGTCGCGCTGCTAGCTTGCGCCCAGAACGCACTGTCGTGGTCCGGGCTAGATGCGTGACAAACCATTGCTCATATTCTTTTTGTGCGGAGCGGTCACTACCAGGTAATTATTCCCAGTTTTCATGGTCTGGGTGGCTTTCGGGCCTCCTATCACCGAATTTCCTGTAAGGGGTGCACCGCAGCACAAAGAGTGGTGTGGCGGCAAAGCAAGCGTTCAAAAAGTCTACCATCTTCCGCGTTACAGATGGCCGAAGAATAAACGACGCAATCATTGACAAAAGCCTTAATTTAATCATTATGTTACGTGGAAGCTCGTTTATGAAGGTTTAACGTGGTCATCATCATCAGCCTACTCAGGTCCACTGCTGGACGATGGCCTCTCCCATTGACTTTCAACCGCTCCTGTCCTGCGCCACTCGAGTCCACAGCTAACCGCCGAATTTCGTAATTTCATATATGAGCTATATGCATGAGCTCTAGTGGGTGTGACACACACACACACACACACACACACACCCTGGAGGACACCTGGAGGGAGTGTGGTGGTTATTGGCGATTGAGAATAGCTTCCGGGTTTGCCAGAAATTTTTTTAAAGTGATTAGCCTAAGAGAAGCGCCGAAGTAAGATAGCTTAGCCAGTGTAGTAGAATGTGCGGAACACGGTCAAATGCCTTGCCGAACCCTGGAAAGATGGAGTTGAAAACGAAAATGTGCAGAATAGTAAAGGGGGGGGGGGGAGGCATGGATGAAAGCGTCACTGTTGGGTAGAGAAAGGTGTCATCCGCAGCTGTCCAGCTGCACGAAGTGTAGCTGCACGAATTGTGGAAGCTTGCTGGTAGATTTTCTCTCACTGCCTTGCTGGTGCCCCACGCTGGTGAATTCGTGCTGACTCCAGCTCGGCATCACAGGACACTGCAGCCAGCCGCGTTTGACGCCTGCACTTGCCGAATGCACGAGGCCTGCGCCCTTGACATTCGCGTGAGCCGTAAACAAGGCTCGCTTCATAAAGGCGCCGCCCATTCCTAAAGTTCGCGGCTCCGGAAAAAAAATGAAAGCTTTATGGCCGGGCCGCAGGGGCGTATGCTGCCACGCGGACTCCCATGCTGCCGCCTCCGAGCCTCGGTCCTTTCACCGTTGTCAGCTGACGCTGTGAAGGCGGCAAAGCCGCACTGCAGGGGGCTCGCAGTTCGCGCAGAATGTACCAAACAGGAATGCACGCAAGAGGCGCTCTGCGCTAGAATGTGCCAACAGTACAGCCTGCAATTGATCACTGATTCTCGGGATAACATGGCTCTTAAACATTGCAACGTCTGCACTCCTTGACTCCACAAATCTAGGTTTCTTTTTGAGTATTCACCAAAAGAAGCACTTCGATGTAGATGTAACAACAAATCCGGTTTGATTGATTGATTGATTGATTGATTGATTGATTGATTGATTGATTGATTGATTGATTGATTGATTGATTGATTGATTGATTGATTGATTGATTGATTGATTGATTGATTGATTGATTGATTGATTGATTGTGAGGTTTAACGCGCTGACGCTACGTAGGTGATGAGGCGCGCCATAGTGGAGGGCTCCGGATTAATTTTGATTACCTGGAAATTTTTAACGTGCCCTAAATTTTCGACTACACGGGCATTTTTGCTTTTCGCCTATATCAGAAAAGCGGCCGCCGCAGCCGGGAATCTAACCCGCGTCCTCGGTCTCAGCAGCAGAACGCCTTAGCCACTGAGCCAGCGCGGCGGGTAACGATCCGCTTTGAACTTGTTTCCTCTATTATGAGGCAGTCTCTTTTTTGTCTAAATGACTGAAGATTGAGCATCTGGTAGGCTGCTTGCTTCATGAGTGGACACGCGGTAGCGCTGTTGAATGCCTACGTCAAAAATACGGCCATGTGGCGATCTTGACGGCTTCAGTTGTTTAAGTAGCGGTACGCATAACTACTGATTCCTTCAATGAAAGCATTGGGACGGCAACCACGTCTGACGTGTACTTTAGCGTCGCTGAAATTACATAAACTGCTACGTGAATCCTCGAATTTTTCCTTCCCTTTACGATATAAATTGCGATACGGATTTATTGGTGGAGCTTTAGGATTGCGTGGGCATCCCGTTCCTCTCCCTTGCAAGCTTAAGGCTGAGTTCGATGCGCACGCTTTGCCCAGGCCTTAGAAGCCCGCAACCCGGCGTTTCTCGCACGCTCTTCGCACACCGTGCCAGCCGGACTTTTATTTATTTATTTATTTATTTATTTATTTATTTATTTATTTATTTATTTATTTATTTCACCCTAAAGGCTCTCCGTAGGAGGGTATTGCATTGGGGGAGCATGCGAATACAAGACCATAAAAAAATAGGTGCTAATAATATTACAAATTACAAATGTAATAAAACAAGCAATAAGAACTGTAATGCGATAAGAACAAGGCAGAAAGTGATAAGAGAGCAAAAGCAGAATTAAGTCGCTTCATTTCTCAATAGATGTTGAAATTTGGTTACGTTAGCTTCCGTGGCAATGTGCTGTGGAAGGTTATTCAATTTTATTATTGTGCGTGAAATGAATGAATGTGCGAACGTAAACGAATAATGCCTGATACGCTGAACTCTGCATGAATGATCGTGCTGTGGAAACGTAACAGTGGGTGAGTGAAAAATGTCGCGGAGACGCTCATGGTGATACAATTTAAGAAAAGTGTTAGGCGAGCTTGTTGGTAACGAAGTGATAATGACACGAACTCGGCACGATTGTTTAGTGCTGTGACATTTGAGTACGGTGAATACTCAGAAAAAAAAATTAAATGAAGAGCGCGATTTTGCAGGCATCCAATGTCGCGTATAATTATATTGACTGGAATACCAGATGGCAGATGCATATTCGGTTTTAGTGCGTATAAAGCTGAGGTATGCAAATTCTCTCATGTGTGACAGTGCCTGCTTTAGGTTATGTTTCATTGCGCCAAGTCTGCGATGGCCAGATGCGAGCGTCCGATTAATTTTGCGTCGTCATGTTAAATTCCACTGAAAATGCATTTCAAGGAACTTGTAAGTAGGAACTAGTTCCACTGTAGTGTTATGTAGCTGACATTCTAGATGCGGAACGGGCGAATGACATGCGCTTCTTTTTACAAAGGTTAACAGTCAATAGACAGTGACAACACCATGTGCTTATTGTGTCAAGACCAGCATGCGTTCTAAGTTTGCGTTCTAACCCCCCTGAGTGGTCATCTAGGCTCGCTTTAGCAGCACCGCCGGCTGCCTGCCGCTCCCTTTATGGTCCACCAGTATTGGCATACTGGTACCAGTATCGGCCACCAGTGTGGGCATACCAGTAGCGCCTTCATTTCCAGTTCATCCTCTTTTGTCGCCTGCTCGGCCCGGCGTTTGCGGTACATTCATTTTACGCTGGAACGGCGGAGAATGGATGTGTCAGGCGGAGTGGAGGCGCCTCTTCCTGAGCACGGCCGTCACCTGTGCGAAAGCAGCGCCGCCACTGCCAGCCCGGCTTGACGTCACCTCTGTCCGCACGCGCCCGGTCGTACTATCTCGTTCTATAGTCCTCTGTCATCAGATCAACGGCGCGAGCTTTTGCTGACATGGGCCAGCTACCATCCACGCATTATTCAATCGGGAAAATTACAGGAACCCTAAAACATGAACCACCGGACTAAGCACTGTACTATAACTGTTTCAATTCATTATCTATTTTAATTCTTCCCTCCAAAAGCCTACGTTGCTGCTGAGCACAAGGACGCGGGTTCAGTTCCCGACCGCTGAGGCCGCTTTTCTGATGGAGGAAATAAGCAAAAACGCCCGTGTGTTCCAGAATTCGGCCCACGTTAAAGATCACCAGGTGGCCAAAATTAATCCGGATCCCTCCACTACGGCGCGCCTCATCGCCTGTGTAACTTTGGTGCGTTAAACCCCACAATCAATCAATCAATCAATCAATCAATCAATCAATCAATCAATCAATCAATCAATCAATCAATCAATCAATCAATCAATCAATCAATCAATCAATCAATCAATCAATCAATCAATCAATCAATCAATCAATCAAAAGCCTACGTTTACCGGGTGGACCAATGTCGTAATGAACGGCTAAGGGAGCATTGGTACGGATGTGCCAAATTAACTGCTCCAAATATAGCTTGTCCTCGCGAGAATATTTTTCGCACGCCAAAGTTCAAGAAGACCTCAGGTATTGCCCATTCCAAAGACTTAAGGGGAGGAGACATTATCGAACCCTTCATGATGTGCGAACTTGGATCGAATAAGCTAGTCATTACAGCTTCATATTGCCTGTCGAAGAGAGAGGCACAGTTCCTGAAAACAAACAGATACGTGCGAAGACATCATTTTTATGGTAATGTTTATTATTCTATTTTGACGTTTTGACAATTCATTCTTGGTGATTACGTGCTGATATGTAATTGGCGCTTTTGTGTGACGCCATGACATCCATGTCACGGTTTCAACAAAGCGAAATAAATATATTGTAGTACAGCGCTTCGTCGTCGGTTTTGTTTCGCAGTCCTTGTTCCTTGCAGCGTTGGTGCGGACGTTTCGCAATGCACCAAATAACCCGCATTGCAGTGTTTTTGTGCGACACATTGAAATCGCTATGTGCACACGCCCAGAGGCACACCTGCACTCCGCCTCGAAATACTCTTGCATGGAACGGCATATAGCACTTCTTTGCAAAAAACAGTGTTCGTGCACGCTACACTATACTAATTTCCGGCGGCACATTCTGCGCACATTTACCATTTATTCCACGTGTGCACCTGTACACGAGGTTTCAGCGTGAACGAATAAAGATTTCTATGGAGGAAAAGGTTGGGGCAAAACAATGACATTCCGGCTCCAAAATAACGTCGACAACGGGAGTCTTAGCTATAAGTAAATACAGTAATTATGAAATAAAGAACTGATTATAAGCTAAGGAGATGTTTTGAAGCGTTTAAGGTTTAATTGTGCAATAGGTAGACGGCGATGTATTCAGGCTATTGCCCCGGAAACGTGTATGTCATCCAACGTACATACAATGTACTTACATCAGGCGCACTGGCGATCTTGTTTATATTTCAGCGATGTGTAGTCTCTGATACGAGCTAGAGTTGCATTATATCTTACCGTAGCCGAAGGTTATAAGTATGACAACCAAAATGCGTTTAAAGGTTTGCCGGACTCGAAGAAAGAGCGCATTTCTTTATATTTGTGCTGCTTAATTTTCCTGCTGCACTTGCAACTTTCCCTAAGCTCTCATACTCCTTTACTTATCAGAGTAGCAAGCTATCCACTTTGTCCCGGTGGCCTATTTGCGGTTTTGTATGAAAATTTCTTTTAGTTGTGCCTAGAAACGTTGAATTTCTGTTCACTCACATAATTCACTGTGCCTACATTTTGGTCACTGCACCGCTTTTTTTCCCTCAGAAATCTTACCTTTGCTCAAGTGTGGTGCACTTACACTTTTAAAAGAGTTAGAAAAAACACAAAGTAGAACGGAAATGCAAACAGGCACAACACGCACCAGCATTTTTTTCACGCCTTCACACGCACTAACCGTTGCCTTTGTCTCGCTTTCTTTTCATGTCACCAGCCGTACACCTGAACGGTATGTCGAGCCTGTCTCTTATTTCGTGTCTCAGACTCTCCCCTTCCCGCTACCCTGGCTCCCTTACCCTCCGTACAAAGCAGCCGCCCCTGTGGTCGTGATTGACCTCGTCCCCTGTGAGAAAATGTCGTGACTTGCCCAATATTTCATCTTAGTCGTGTCCGTTTCCCTCAGCACGTCTTTTGCCTGTCTCTCTGTTTCCGGTTTCGTCTGCTATGTCCGAAAACGTCGTCTGCCACGTTTGAAACTTGGCCTGCCCGCCCGTCCCTGTTGTCTGTCTGTTGTCTTTGTCCGTGTCGTCTGCGATTGAAATCGACAGAACGGCGCCGTTGTACCCAGGAGTGTCATTCATTCAAATATCCGGGGAAGAACTTTCACTAATCAAGGAAGTAAGGGCCGTTATCTGGATTAATATTTTCCTGATTCAGAAGTGTTGATCATGAGGGCACAACTAGATAGATGTATTGCATGGGGCTGCTGATCTACCATTATGGCACATGTATGAAATAGTAGGGATAAAATAGCAGAGCGAAAAATCGGTCCCGGCACTGCACCCGGTACACAGTCGGCGTACCTGCGCATGCGCAATGGCTCCGTTCGCATACCGGGTGCCGTACCGGGACCTGTTCTGCCCTCCGCCATAACTCCATACTGATCCACATTTTCGGCGCCCCTTGTTTTTGGTGATGGATCACGATGTAATTGCATATTGGCCTGCCATCTTTTGGCAGCGTGCTTTGCTACTCTTAGGTTGTTATCTAAACCACCTACAATTGGTATAATGACAAATCGGGCGTGCCGTTATTGCTAAAAGAAGTTTTTTTTTTATGTTCCGAAAATGGTAAAGAATTTTTATTGCTGTTTCGCGTTGATTTTGTCACCGGAAGGCGCCACACCGACACAAAAAATGCCAAGCGCGAGGTCACACTCCGAGGTGGATTTTCACAATTGGGGTATATGCACGAAGCGATAATTAAATATTCTGCGCCAAATCTTGAAGAAAACAATGGGCACCTATTCCTACTATTGCGAAGAGTTAAACGTAAAACATTTTTCGCACTAAAAGTTTCTCTCAACAAACAGTACAAAAATTTATCATTCCCCAATTCAAACCTTAGAGCCTTCGAGAAATTCATCTTCGATTAGGAACAGACCAAAACTATCGCTATCAAAATAGTTTCAAGTCGAAGTAATGGTGAAAAATGTCGCTTAGGAGACAGCGTCTCAAATCTTGAATTCTGCAATCCAGACCATTTCTTCTTTTTTCTTCAAAATAGGATAAAGTTAGCGGCGCATAGCGGTCGTTGTCTGATGAACGATAAAAGTATCGAATGAACTAATTCGTTATTAGGAGCTAAAAAACTAATCAACATTCAGCTTTGAACAGTGCGACACGACTCGTAGTTCAAACTAGATAGGGTGGGTGTACGTTACGGGAAAGGCCCGGGTCGATGGCATATTCTTTCGAGTCGTCGACATTCTTGCAATGAATACGAAGCGGAGTTCTAACCACGAGTACACGTCGGACAATCTAGTATGTGGCTTTTTGCTTTTCCCTTTTTTTTTCTAGGTACGACGCTATAAGCCGCCTCTGCATAGTGTAGCGATTGCGACCATTCCGCCGTCCCTCTTGTAAGTTCTGAACGACGCGTAACAAGCGTAGTCTGGGACTTTTTCGCAATCACATCTCCGTGTGTGCGGTCGGTCCAGCAACGTGCAATCACTTTGAACGCGCCCTTTGTCCAGTAAACAGTTGAGCTGGATTTATGCAGGCTGTTAGTATTTTTGTAGCGGTGCGCGCAAGCACCCAATCTTCAGTTAGTAGCCGTTTTGCTCTGCCCATCAGTATCCCTGTCTCACTTACTCTTACACTTATTTCTGCAATAGCAATCGGACTGCAATTGTAGTCTGACTGCTAGTCCGACATCGTCAATTACCTGCCGCACTCTGCGCCGAACTCCAAGTAAAAAACGCTTGTCCACGTACTCATTCCCCAATGGTTCGGTTACCTCCTCCGAGCCCATCTAGAATTATTTGCCATATTTTTTTTTTCAGACGCAGTAACATTTCTTATTCATACCCCCGCACATTTGTAAACACCTCTTTGCACTCGTGGTATAAATTTCCCACCGCCGCCGTCCTCATCGCTCTACTGATAAGCCGTCCAATCGAACACCCGAATACACATCACGCGCTGAATGCGACTTCATAAAACTAACTACGATAGCAAATTCGCCCTAGAGAATTGTCAGGGCCAAGGGCTACGCTTTGTCGATGCTCCGTGACATAGTCAATCAAATTCTGTTTTCGGCCAACTTAAATTTAAGGCAGATTTTGTCACAGTGGGTGAAGGTGAATGGGCAGCATTAGATTTCACAATGATCTTCTTCAAGCCGCTGTAACCTGTAGTGCAGGGAATCCGGGAATAGCATCACAATTCGTTTGCGCAAGTCCCACGAGTGGAAGAATACCCCGGCGTCTTTATTTAGTCAGTGCTAGATCGTTTCTCGTCAAGATATGCTCTTCATCACAAACGAAATCGACATATTGATCTCAACGGAATTTCCATTTTTCAAGGAATGAAATAAACACAATAAGTTCAGTGGCCCGGAAACTATAAAGGACGTGGTATGCGCTTCGAACAAAAAAGGACAGCTGAAGCCCCACGAGCGTTGTATATAGGTTCTGAGTGCGGAGTGAAGTGCACGTTTCTTTTTAATACTGTTACAAATATTATAGAAGAGCAAGCCCAAAGATAATAACACGTGTTATATAATCAACTATATCCGCTCTAAAATTTATCAGTTCACATAAACTTAGCCAACGTGGGTTCACAAAGCAATTTTTAACCAAGAAAACGACCGTTATTAAGGCCATCGGTATTCTTTAGAGAACAAACGGGCAGGAGCAGCAGTTTAAGCCACTGAAATCAACTGGAACAGCCCTCGCTGCCCGCTAGCAAGGGTTTCAGAACTTCAAAGTTATTTATCTTAAAGGCGCTCGTTTGCTTACCTCCCATTGTGCCTAGTATAAAACATTTATAATCCCGTCACTTAGTCATTGCTGTTCGATGTAACTCTGTGGTCGATGGCATTTTTTTTTGTTACATAGCTTGTGTATTCTGCTCTTACCGCCCCGCTTTTGCTCCTGCTCTATTTTAATTCGTATTCTTGAGGATTTTTGAGATAACGCATCATTTAATTTCCTACTGGTTTGGGCTCGGTGGGGAAGCAAACGCAAGTTGGGCATCCCCTCAACAAGGCTGTTGTAGTGGGGAAGCACCCTTCGCAGGCGCTGCTGCCGTGGCGTGGGAAAGGAACGGCTGTAGCTAGCTGCGTCCACGTTGTAAGATATGCTGTTTTAGTAACGACAGTGCTTGAAATACGTAAGCGCGAAATTTGGTCTATGTGTCAATCGGATCGGCCAGAAATGTTGCGGGTGAGCCTGCTTTACTGGTTTACTGGGTTACTACCCGCTGGGAATTGGTTGCTAAGTGATTGGGGGAAGGAATTGTTGCAAGAGGGCGGGAATAAGGAAAGAGGCATATGCCTAGAAAGAGGAATGGTTGAGTGAAAAAGGGGCAGCAAAAACTGCGATGGGAGGCGAATGGGGAGAGTTAAATGGAGGTATAGAGTGGAGGGAGGTATAGAGTTAGGGAGTGAAGTATTCAGGGGAGCGGGAGGAGGAAAAGAAACGCGAATGGGCATGGTGAGGGAAATGAGAGGAGGAAGAGGGAGACATTAGGAGGAGTGTAGATCGTGGGGGAATGGGAGGTGGGAGGATAGGATAGAGAAAACAGGGAAGAGTTGAGGAGAGGATCAGAAGAAGAGCGGTGGAGATGGGTGGAGTGGAGGGGGAAGCTTAGGGGGATGAGAACGACGAGATGCCGGTGGAGGATGGAGACGAAGAGGAGGGAGACGAAGAGGAGAAGGAGGAGGAAATTATTAAGTGGGATGGCACTTGTCCTGCGGGAAAGTGGGAAGGGAGGAAAGCTACGTAGTCTCACTAAGGCGGCTTCGGAAGCGCCATGAAGGCAACAGTCTCGTCTTTGTTTGTCCGTCGGGGTAGTCCATTTGTCTAAGGTGGTCACTCCTTGAGAAAGTTGTCTGCCGTCATTCATTTGGGACCATCGCAATCACACAGGGCGTGAAGAATCGTGGGGAGATCGGAATCGCGCCAGAAAAATGTACCGGCGACTGCGGTCGTGGGCGAAACTGGAAGTTGTGAAGTCAGCGCAGTCGTTCTTCCTGGCTGCATTTGGCCAAGAGAGAGAATTGGTGAGTTGTGATGACGCGGAGGGGAGTGTATGGGGCAGATGAACGATAATGGTGTGGGGGTAAAGAGGAGGGCAGAGAAAGTATGATTGGAGGAAGGAGCTGGGAGGTGGAAGGTAGTATTGAGAGAGGTGGTGTGGAAGGATCGGAGGAGGACGGAGAATAGAGGAGAGAGAGCGGAATGAGAGTTGTGGACGTGGAAAAGCGGCAGACGATGACATGAGGAGCAGGAAGGGCTGAGGAGAGAGGGATCCAAGGGGATATTTGGGAGGAGCAAGGTCGGGCTTAGACAGAATTAAGGAAAGTGGAGGAAACCTGAGAGGGAGGGAAGAAAAAGATGCCTCTTATTACTTGTATTGAGAAAATGGAGAATGAAAGCGCTGTACCCCATTGCGCTTTCGGCCCCTAAACACCTCAAACACCGGGAAAAATGACTGCGCCTAAAATTCTAATGTGCAGTATATATACCTGTTACTTTCTTGCAGTCTTACGTATGATCTTAAAAATGCGCATCTGGTCGACGTAGCAATAAAGATTTGCCTACCATAAAACTCTGCACCGCGAGGCCTGTCTAAAATATATTACTGCTCTAGGAAGGGTTTACACACAGCGTTTTCATCGGCACTTTACCCTATTTTTCACTGATTAAGCAGAAAAAATGAGCCCCGAAAGCAACCGGTTGAGAAGAAAGCATTAGAGCGATTGGGTATAGCTTACGTAAGGAGCGGCGAAACCAGCTTTGATTCGAGGACGATAAGCGCGCACGTTTCGGCGGGTGGGCAATCTATCACCGCTGCGCATCGCAAAATGAGACGAGGGGCGGGGGGAGCGCAGCGCGGTTACCATCGGCGTTTTCCTCATTTGCACCTGTGGGACGTGATGAATATTAGCGCACCTGCGAAATACTGGAGAGACTAAAATACAACGCTAAATCTGGATCGTTTGTGGATAGCCAATCGGTTATTTATACATGAAATAAAACCAAATAGATTATTTTTTAGGCTATCAGTGATGCAAAAGGTAGCTAGAAAAAGCATCAACAAGTGTGAAATGATGTGCTAAGTAAACAAACTCCTATTCGTAACGTGGCGGCGCAACCACCTGTATTTTTTGCGCCCGCAAGAAGTTAGTTCATGTTGTGCTCTTTATACTGTTTTCAACGTTAATGGTACAATCTTACGGTTTGATCGCAGGCATCCACTCATGGGCCAATCGCTCTGAAATATGCGGTTCTAACGTTATCGCCCAGCATATTTGCCACAACACTATACAGGAGAATGCACGCATGCGGGGTCGACCAAATGAACGTCTATTCCAAAAATAACGAGTATCCGTGGGCATATGTCCTTATTTAAACGCAGAGTTCGGCAAATTGGTCGCTGCCCACATTCGAAACACAGCTTGTTAAGAGCAGTGGAGGAGTTGTCTGTATTATTTCTCGTTTGTTGTTAATGTGTTTTCAGAGCGCATGTTGACCGAAATGTGAAAGCAAGCCACCAAGATCGGGAAAAACCACCGAGAAAAGCAATTACACTTGGGAAGAGGCATGTTCCTGTCACTATGACGCACCTGGGAAGAAGAAAAAGCAGGAGGTTTGATAAATCCGCGGGCAAATAGTATCACCTGAATTATGAGGAGAGGACACTAAAAGCTGAGCAGCTTTCTGGCTTCCAAGCTGTTTTCGAGCTTTTTTTTTGTTTGCGACCTAAAGGGATGCTTTATTTAATAGTTATTAATACAAGGTGTCAATATTCTCCAAAAAGTTTTTTTTCGGCTTGTATTTCTTGCAGGCGCACGTGGGGGTACTGAAAACGACAGCGTGACAGGTTTTACAAGAAATAACCGTGTGGTGTTGCCATCTAAGATAGGCGCGGTAAATATACCACCTGCAAGTGGCGGTCGGTAAAATCGACGGCGTATGTGGTAATGACCTCCCGCTCTTGCCAGTCGCTGGCGTGCCGGATACCGTTTGCAGCAAGCGGAAAGGGTAGCTCACATGCGCGCCGTCATCAATCTTTCAGAACGCTCTTGTATACACCGCGGCCAAACATATCGCCAAAATCGAAGCCGAAACAATGGTGCTACGACATGCATTCGAAGAGGTCTATTTGATAACTTTGACTCCGTAATCCGTGTACTTCAGGGCATGATTTGGATTCCGAGAAAAGTTGACGGTAGTGTTTATTTTACACTTGCAGGCACGCATTTTACTGCTTGATTCGGAAAAAATTTGTACTATAGGTCTGTCAATAGGTGGTTACTAGTCAAGCATTGGAACTCGACGACATCACGAGCCCCTCCTCCCGTAGTGCCAGAGGAACAATCGCTGTTACTTTTTGTAGTGACTTTAGCGTTAAAATCTGTATAAATTGGAAATGTTTGGCTCTACATGTCCGGCAAGGTGCGGCAGTTAAAACGCTTGGCAGGCGTCATGCGCTCAGCTGTTCTATCGCACTGATCTTTCTTTCTTTCTTCTTTCTTTCTTTCTTTCTTTCTTTCTTTCTTTCTTTCTTTCTTTCTTTCTTTCTTTCTTTCGTTTGTTCAAGAGCAAAATAAGCACGAGTAATGCGTTATTTCTTGAGTGAAAAAGACGAGGTTATGTACTACACAGACACAGACCGAACGAATCTGCCCGTGTCGGTTCTGTCAGGAATTCTGTCCGTTGTACCATAAGAACAGGGCATTAATTTGGTGAGGTGTATCCAAACCTCCGTTCAACTTCGGAATACTGAAAGTTATACAAAGTTGCCCAGGGATTCTTCTAACTTACTCGATTATGAATATAAAACCTAGACGCTTGAGTTTCTGCATTTTAATCCAGCCTCACGTAAAAAAAGCTGCACATCTGTTTTTTTTTTCTTTTTTTTTAAGAACGGAGGTGAGTGGTCAGGTTGAGTAATGCAAAAATCTTTTATATCACACGCGCAATGGTAAATCGCACCAGACGCGCAGTGCAAAAGAAAGAAAAAGGCAGAAACAGTTTTTAATTGGTATGCTGGTCCGGACAAAGGCCTTTCTGCGACGGGTCTAATAGTGGCGTCGCGTCGAGAGGGCTCGCTAGGTGTCATTCGTCGGGGCTTTGTTTGGCTGCTCTGGCCTGGCTCCTAATCTCCGCCTTCTGGTCGTTTTCCGAGAGAAGGGTCGTCGTTGGCCGGTCGTCGCCTCGAGCATTTGTCGATGCGGCCCGAAAGGGACAACGACCCTGACGCCGGCGGCCAGTCTCTCGCGGCCAAAGGGTTTTTGCATGATTTCCACTTTGCTTCGGGGCGCGACTTTCCATTCCGCCTACGGTACAGCAGCGGTCCTTCCTACGCGGCGAAAAGCACGAATTATGCACGGGGATAGCCTACACACTGCCTAACGCGAACTAAGCATAACGAAACACTATTTTTTACGAAAAAAAATGATATTGATCCAGAACAATATAAAGAATTCCCCCAAAAAAGAAAAAAATGCACTCGCGACTACTGTACTCCCTAATGCCAAATTTGTGCGCAGCGCGAACTGCGTTCTTAGTCGCGGCGCATATCTGCTGTCTCAAGAAGTGATCGCGGGATCTGCGGACGCACAGCGGCGCTCGCTACTCCGCCGTTATCTCGCCGTGCTTCGTCGCCACCGAGTATGTTGTTGCAAATCGTGTTTGAACCTCCCGCGCAGATATCACGTGGTTCGGGTGAGCAACCAACGGCAGAGGAGCACCTGGCGAAAGTGGGAAAAGGCGGGCGCTCCTCGGCGGGGACGCATGGCGAAAGTGCGAGGGGGAGGCAGTGAGACATACTGAGCCGTGGCGACACGCTGAGAGATGACGCCTGAGCAGCGCGTACCGTCCTCCCGCTTACACTTTTGCCAGAGGCTGTTCCTGTGTTTTCTTTCTGCCTGGCGTGTCTCGTTCGCTCGCTCAGTTACGCAACAGCGCCTTCACCTCGCCTTCGCAGTTAGTTGGAGAGCGATTACCACTAAAATTTAACCGCAGGCTGATACAGAGACACCCCGCACAGAGCAGTTCTTACCAAGAGGTGTCACTTCTTAAGAAAACGGTTTAGAAAAGGGGGTGAACGGTGCGTTTACTCTTTCACTATAGCGCATGTGCGGTGCGCATGAAAGTTGGTACACCGGGGGTGTACATGTGATTTGTTAGCAAATGAAGCTTCCAGCTGATAGTAAGCGGCGGTGTCGTTTACCGTTAATATCACTGTTTGCACCTAAATTTCAATGAAAGAGGCGGAAGGGGACAAAAGATACCGCAAGCCCCACAAAGATGCTAATTTTACATTTTTATTTTACCGCGCGTGGGCCTGTCAGTTTCGTCTCCGACTAATGTGCATACCGCTGAGGAGGAAGGGGCAGACTACATCAAGTTTGATTGGCTGGAAGCTTCTTTGCCACACCCCTTACGTGTATTTGACATCACAGATCGGCTGAGGCGCTGTTTCCAGGCCACTCAGAGCTGCGGCGGTAAGATATAATGAAAACTGGTTCCAAGCTACGTTGGACACCCTTACGGGAAGGGAGGTTTCTTGGCATCTCCATGAAGTAAACCATATGACTTTTTAGAAATAGAGCTTTGGTTTCAGTATTAATGTAAGGAAAAAGCCCTTTTCCGCTTGCCTACACCAACTATTTACTTTATACGGTGCAGTGTTGTACGGAACTAGTTCCTTCTGGGAGGAGCGGAGGAACGCCACCGTTCTATTAAGAGTGTGTGGAATTGTAACGGTAACTCGTCACGTTTACTAAGGAACGGCAGAAAGAACGGCGTACCTTCTGTGAACGTTCCATCTCTAGTACTTGGCTGTTTGTGATTCCAAGACTTTAGGGCGCTGAAGCTAGTACAAAAAGCCACAGACAGTTACTGTGTTTATCTTCGTATATGCTACCCAATTTGCCCGCCCTGCCGCAGAACGTGTTTCCTCGAAGGTCAAAGACAGAAGAATAACCACGCACCGGTCCGCAGCCTGTCGGCTGTCGGCAGGCTGCACCGTGTGCGCACGGCCTTGTCCCTACGTCGTGCGCAGACGCACGTGAGACGCGTTCTTCGGCGCCCCTTTGATTCGCCTTCTGCCGCGACCTCTTGTTTTGCGCTTAAGAGAGGAACGCGAAAGACGAGCTGGACAAGACGTGCCTGTGCTGTGTTCATCGCATAAGTGTTATCTTATCTACAGTACAGGCAGCCGTGCCAGCCGAAGGGGACGTACGGGACGTACGAGACTGCTTTCCTATATGTCAATGAACACCTGGGTCACTGGCGTTGCGCTCACCGCGTGTACAAACTAGGCGTCAAGTTCTTAGCCTCAGATTCTTGAAATATTGCCGCTGCAGCCCAAACCTAGGCGAGAGCTATCTGATCTCATGCGCAACAGCAACCATCCCTGAGAGCTGCAAGCCGAATCTGACCCCGGACGTTCTATCGCCCTACGGCACCGCCGTGGCGTTCGAACGCGCCGCCGTAAACTTTCTCACGCACTCGAGCGGACCATCGGCTTCGTGATGCGCCCACTGTAAGGTTTGCTTTACGATTTGTTTTCGAATTTTTCTGGGAGTTATTCCGCCATCTTTCCTTCGCATCATAGCAGTGCGACGACTGTGGTGTATTGTCACAGACCGGTTCCGACCAGAGCTTTAGCCGGTCACCGATGGCGATCCGAGTAGCGTATACTCACGTAGGGTTACCAACCGTCCCGGATTATGCGGGACTGTCCCGACTTTTCATAAAACGCCCCGAGTCCCGTGCCGTCCCTGAAAAGACAGCTATATGTCCCGGATTCGTTCCGGACCGCCCAGTTAGTAATTTTTTGTGATCCAAAGCACGCTCAACAAGGCGCGTCATGCTCTGGAAGACAAAGTTAGCGTGAACTTGTCCAGGCAGAGCTTCAGGTAAAGCTGAACTTGCACGTGAAGTGCGACAACATTTACGAGTACATTTTCCAGCAAGAGCAATTGTTGCGAGCAGCGTGTATTCAGATGAAGTACCGTTTCACGAGGCCGCAACAATAAAGAAACAATAGATTTGCCTGGAAGATACCGCCGTAAAGAAAGCTGATTTCGTTGCCTCCCTATGTTATGGTACGCTACTCTCCCCTCCCCCGTCCCGACTTGGTTCATTGAAGAGTTGGTAACCCTAAGCTGGTGGCTGTTGCCGTGCGCAGAATTCCTCCTATCCGATAACGAGAAGCCAGAGAGCCAAACTTAAAAACTGTAGCATAAACTTACAGCAGACAAGGCTGCGGCAAAAAGGCAGCCATGAAATCTGAATCCGGCAAAGTAACACCCTGAAGCTCTGTTGTTACGCACTTCCTCTGATGCTCGCGCGTGCGAAAATTTAAGGAGCAAATCCTAACGGTCAAAGTTATGCACACGGCACCACACAGTGTTTCAACGGCCGTCAAACAAAATATACCCAAAACAACCACTGTCCGTGAAGAGCGCGGCTTGTATGCTAGCACACGCCTATGAGGGCATGCGGAGACAGTCTGCTGAGCCTGACGGGCTGAACCAACTTATCCTCAAGTACAACACGGTAGTACTGTCAAAAGCATTGGTGGTACGGCTCTTTAACACTGCCAACGAAGTGTTGAAGAAGGTGGGTTCGTCTGTCCGACACCAACATCGAGATGGAACTTTTGCTGAGTTCAGACAAAGGACTCTACTAAGTTGCGAATCTGTATTCTGGACCTTCTTTGTTTTACTCATACTGTAATATGGAATCAGCATTCATTACAGGCCTATGTATTGTTCCTTTCTGCCAGGCTGACTTGTCCTCATCATTAAAGGCATTCCTCCTCCTCCTATTGTTCCTCTCGATGCGTTTCTTGTGCAAGACATTTATGTGCGTGCATGTGAGTAGCTTTCTATTTGCACATCTGAAGCGCAGTATCCTGACTGCGCATTTGGAAGCACCATATGTGTTGCACTTGTAATCGACGAGCCCCACACTTGCAGTTAAAAATGTCCGGAATATGTCCGGTGCTCCCTGAAAAAGGTCGTCTAGGAGCGTTTCGTTGAATTCTTTTTATCTCCAGATAACCTGCTGCCGGCGGTGTTCACATTCATATAATATACGAAGTTTGATGTCAGTGTTAAATTGCTCCCTTCATTTCGCCTCAGGATTATCCCGACACCACATTTTAATTAAAAAAATCAAATGTAACGTAAATGTAACGACACGTTACAATGTTAGAAGCGTAACTGGAACGCGTTCCTTTCTCAACTTGTAACGGGAACTCGTTTCAAAATTGGGAAGGAACGAGGAACGAGCTTTCGTTCCTATTTTAGAGGAACGTGTACAACACTGATACGGTGTATTAACCATACCGAGTAGTACTAAGCATTGTATCTCATACTGAGCCCTATATTGCAATAATTTAATTCCTGTGAAACGTATTGGAAATTAAGTAATCCGATTCATGGCTTTCAGCTGTTGTAATTCTTATGCAACTTCTTCGCCCTTTAGATGAACTCGCATTACATAATTTCGGAATGGTGGCTTGTGCCTTACAGAAGCCTTCTTTTCATATTTCATAGAAAAAAAAACTAAAGTATCTCAGTGTAGCGCGAGTTTCGTTGGAGCGCGACTTTTTTCTCCTAAAGTTAGAATTATGATAAACCGACTGTTGGTTCCATCGAGAAGGACTTACCTAATAATGTAAAGCATCGCGCACTTTTTCCATCATGCAACACTTCTTAGATTGATCATTGAAAAATCGGTTCTAACGGTGCACTGACTAACACGACTTCCTTTCCTGTTATTTTTCTTTCTTTTTTTCCTTTTCGCTTTGTAGTGTTCTAATTTTCGGCAAACGTTCTGAACTAAACATTTTCACATTATTTTTGTTGCCAAATTTATCAGCTCGTATTCCTCACAGATAATTTTTCGTATAATGTTATACTACATTCGTTGTGAGTTCTTTCTATTGTGGATCCTACTCTGTGTTTATTAGGGCAAAAGCCTGACATGTCTCACCAAACGCCATAAGTGACCGTCCTCATCGGTGGCATCAAAACTAATGGTACCAAAAGTCACGTGACCTCAGCAGCTGCGAGAACTGCGCAGTGGGAGAGCGCGCGGCGATGCTCTGGCGCTGTTGCGCAGCTTTCGCATTCCCGCACGTAAGCAGTGTTAAATGTCTCTGCCGAATTTTATCATTGTTTGATCACAAACGCTCCCACCACAGGGCCACACCTTGTCACTTCTTTCTGTACTATCTATCCATTCTATGTACATGTCACAGGAGTATACAAAACCGCCACGAAACACGCATTATCTTCAAATCAGTGCCAATCGTTTTTTAAGAAGGCTAGAAACTAGCTTCATGTTTTCATCAGCGTTCCCGTGTTGTAACCTATAGATTTACGGCTTGTTTACAACTTAGTATCGATGTCTCCTTTTCCACCTTACGGTATATTCATGTAGCTCGATGGCGTGCTTTGCTGGATGGTTCCACATGTCGATTTCTTTTATGCATAGTTTGTTCTTTGCCCAAACTGGGACATACACGTTTGCATGGTGTCGTACTGCGCTTCGTTCTGGCATATTTTGCTAAAGTAGGGCACATTAAACCGTCTGATGCTATTCGGTTCTCCGCTGTTTGTTTGCAGTCTGCGGTGTCAGTGCTGCGTTCGCGATCGTTCGTAGTCGTCGCACCGTTTGTATACAATTCATTCGTGTAGCTCCTCCCTCCCTCACCAAGATTTGGCGGCACCCATTGCAGTTTCGATCTGGCCTGCGTTCGTGGCGCCCGTTTCTGCATACACATTTTGAGGAGGGAACGTCTGGTGTAGACCTGACGCCCTCTCCCCTGACGTCACGAAACTAGGTTATACTCTTCAAAATATCACTTGTCTAGTCAGTGTTACGTTATCGCTACAATTCGTTACCGGTATAGAAAGCAGCCAGTGTAGATGCTTTAAATGGATGAGGACTGGGGGGTGGGGGTGGGGGGCGTGTCAGTTGCCTTACAGCAGCTATTAAGAAGGCTCTTGAAAACACCCGACAGTGAAACAAAAAGTCGTGGTTATGTGGTTAGCGCTGATGTCAGCAGCAAGGAAACAGGCGCAAGGTAAGGAATTCTCGACGAATTACCGAGCAGTCCTGTAATATTGTCGCTGCGGGGCCGCAGCAAACGAAGGTGACTAAGCATGCATGCCAACAAAGCAAAGATGAGCTTCGCTTAAGTCAAATATATAAAAGTAAAGGATTTTCGTACCTAATTGTTACAGCATCACGCTAAGGCAAAAATGACGAAAAGCAGCCCTTATGAGAAGCTACGTTCCCTTCACATGAGTGAATATGCCGCCGAACTCGGAGGAATGGAAGAAGGGTTGTGGTGCTTTTCAATTCATCATCATTATAATCGTCGTCGTCATCATCGTCGTCATTGTCATCGTCATCATTATCATCAGCCCCTCAGGTCCACTGCAGGCCGAAGGCCTCTCCCATTGACTTCGAACAGCTCCTGTCCAGCGCCGCTCAAGGCCAGTAACACGATGCAGGGATGAAATGAGGACTCGACTTGAGCTTTTCGATTACCAGTCGCTCATTGGAACGGATAGTCCGCAATTATCCCAAGGAGTCTTCTCGCAATAGAATTATATGGGTAAAAATGGAATGCTGAATTGCGTTTCAGACAATGAACGGTGGGTTCAGGAATGATAAGCGAAGCGCCCCAGTTTAACCGACCTCGTCCTCAAGCTGTTTACCTTGCGGCGTTCGTAAAAATGAGAATGCCCCTCAAGTTTTCAGCTGTTGGTGTTGCCGTCTGCTTCGACAGTTTACTTAAAAATTCGCAACACACAACAGAATCAAGTGAATTCGCATTAAAGCTGCCTGAAATGTTTCAACGTCGAATCACTGATGATCTGTCACGTCTCTGCTGCTTTGCATTGCAGTGGCGTTTGCTAACGTGGCCTGTAGTGATTACTTGCCTACTTTTACAAATATCTGTGTTACTTTTTTAGGCTAGAAACTTCCTAATTTTGTTTGATTTTTTCACAGCACCTGAGGTAGACGATATCGCAACGTAAATTGCGCCAAGATTACTCCAGTACTGTATCGTTACAATGTTTCCACCCGCCGTCTCCTGGCCCATGGGAGTCGGGTGGGGGGTTACGTGTTCGACCGAAACGTCACCGATCCCGTCAGCTTGACAGGCTAACATGCCCTGGCCTGACTCGGTCATCTATTAACGATGGGCTACAGCCGACTTTAGGTCCATTTGGAGCCCTTTCCGCTTGTTGAGCCAGCCTCACCCACAATAAAATGTCTGGAACATTTTTTTGCTCCTGTTCGTTAGTAAATTCGCCCGAATTCACAGATGGTGCTTTCTGGACCTGTGAACTGCATTTGGCCATTATGTATTTACTAATAAATACTGCGTTGTGCTTCAACACAAGATTGGAATTGCTTTTTGATTTCAAAGACGAAGGACTCGCTTGTTTCGCTTTCTCAGTTATGGGTTGCCGTTAAACTTGCTTTCACTAAAGTTGATCACTGGCCTAGTTTGACGCTGCCCTAATGTGTTAAATTAATTGATTTTGGGGCAATCTGAGTGCTTCTCAACATATACTGGAACAAATGGTCAGATTACTTTCCTGGACGCAAATGTTATCTTTTAGACACCTCACCTGAGGTTTTTATTTTTGTGTTTTTATGTTGCAGCAATGCAAGGCTCCGAATTAATTTATCAGCATGTTTCTTTTTCCGAAACATACAGATGCCATTTTATAGAGGTAATTGAGGGTTATTATAATGATGACGACCATGAAGACGCCGTCAACGACGTTAACATGTACACACCAAGTGTTTACAGCTGCGGTTAAAACGCGTATTGTGGGCCGGCTGCTGATCATGGTTAAACTGACTTACACGTGACATAAAAATAGGAACGGGTCATAAAAGAAGCTGCTACGTAATTAATAACGACCATATCACCTAGTAATTACGGCCACCTTAGCTATTCAAGCGGCCTGTCACAGAAAGATAAGCGTGCATAAATTTGCAAGCCTCCGGCTTTGCACACCCACATTAGCGGCCCCAATGGAGATAAAACGTGGCGTAGAGTTGGGGAGCCGGATGCGGTTAATCTTTTCACCGAAAGCCACCGTCTAGCTGCCGAGAAGCGGGGGCAGTTGCGGAAACAATGGTAGCCCGATTCCTTCCGGGACGCGCTTTTACAACTACTGTTGTTTGGTCCACTTTAGGTTCGTTTATTCTGCCATTGATTTCAGTTCGGGTGGTTTTGTGTAATTTAGGTAGGTTGCTGCTGTGATATAACCCCCGTATCTAGCTCACTTGACGGCTGTCTGGGCTCACTGGTAAACGCCCATACGCTCCTGGACACACAATGCAGTTGCAGGAAAGCCGTATCCGAAGAGATAAATTGAGCCGGATGGTCCGATCACCGCTGTCATCGTTGCCAGTTTCCGGGACACACACTCTCTTTCCGTGCCAGGGTCTTTTGTACCAGAGAGGGAGACTCTCTCCGCTCTCTCTCTCTCGCTCTCTCCTCCTATCACAGTGCCACCTCTGAGTAGGACTTAGAATGAAAGCTCATCTGTCCCTCTTGTTTTGGCGCTTATCTTACCCGCAAAGCATAGATGAATGAGTACGATCAAAACTGAGCACTTCGATGGCTCGTACCCTGGAAGGGAATTGGCTGGGAATGCTTAATGCGCTACATCTAACGCACACCTCCTTAAGTACACCTTTCAACAAAGCACGAGAGGCTGACGCTGTCGATCGCAGCATCTGTTTCGAATGGTTGCCTGTTTATTTCGCCCCGGCCACTACAGCGTCGACTTTAAGCTTAGCGCCAGGAGCCGCTCATCAGTCACCGGAGACCACTACTGCCCCGAAGCTTTCCCTTCCTGCTATTTCTTTTATCGTTTGAGCGTGCGCACGTAACGACTTTTCAGTGCTTCCCCCGCTCTGCCTGTCGATTTCGTCCTGACGTTATCGCATTTTTTCGGTACCTAGCGTGCTACGAATTCTTCGCATGTTTTTATGCGGGAATCTGATCGGTTTACATAGTATTGTACGTAAGAGACAGCACTCGCCTTCCTGAAACCCGGGATTTCAGCATAGCACGCACAAAGTCAATTGGATAGCCACGGAGGGAATTACAAGGAAAATAAAGTAATTGCGGAGAGATAGAACAGCTTCCAGAGAACATCTCCCAGTTATGAACGAAATCACATGCCTATAAAGCACAATGACGACCAAGTCGTTAATATAATGAGGGGGCCCGATGGCTAAGTGGTACAAGCAATGATTCTGATACGGAGTGGATGCTAATATCATTCATTAATTCAATCAATCAATCAATCAATCAATCAATCAATCAATATCAATCAATCAATCAATCAATCAATCATCAATCATCAATCAATCAATCAATCAATCACCTACATGCTTCGCCCCGCTACGCAGCCGTTCTCCTCATGAAATCCGCGTTGGCAGTCTGTCGGCCTACCACCTGCATTATAAGCCTGCAACGCCTTACCCACCGAGCGAGCAGTTTATGGCTAATAAGCGTTAGGCGCGTTTCCGCGCTGGCGTGCGGCCTGACACATGCAGCGTGGCCGCAGACGCGAGGGGAAAACGAGGAGACCGGGGAAAAATAGCGAGGAAAGGGCACAAACCGCGTTCAGAACCGTGACGTAGAAAAATGTGAATCGGCCGTAATTACACTTTCGATCGGGCGCCAGAAGTTATGAGACGGGACCGAACGCCTACTAGGTACGATGAGGTGAGATCGAGGTTGCACCATACGAGAGGACGATAGCGGACCTCTTGTGCTTGCATTTCCGAGGTTCAAAACAATTGTCGCTTAGTTGTTTATTATGGGACAAAAAGGAAGAAACGCAGGCAGAAGCGGCCGAGGAGGCTGTGACTAGGCTTCCTCATCAGGAGGGTGTATCGCCAGAGCGTGCCTGCCGCAGTTCGTTCGCACGCGTGGCACGTAATCTTGGGAGCGAGGTCGTTCAGGGGGCCGCCCCCTTCGCAGCAGCCCCGCGTCGAATTCTCCCGAAAGCGAAAGTGTAGCGGGAGAAGGGGAAAGTCTCTTCCCGTGAAATCAAGGTCCCGTTTTATACCTCCCATTTTTATGGCTGCTGCATACGCACTTATATTTTTCTCCGGTCTGTGTGACGATTGGTGACGCCTGGAATAGCTCTTTCATTCCGTAATTGCCTATTTTCGAAAGACAGCTTCGTGGCAGGTACACGAGCGACATAGTGACTCAAATTGCAACGCAAAATGGCGGGAAGTGGGCAACGGGTCGAACGTAGCAACGAACACTTACGGGCGATTTTATACCAGGAGCGTATCTGGCCGAACCCATGGTGGGTTTCTTGGAATCGCTTTTTATGAGTTCGAAGCCTTAAAAGGGAATTTGGACAAAAGATTCATGGAGGGCGCAGCGACTAATAATAACAGCGCTGCGTTTACAGCAGGAAAGTATCGCTCAGTGCGGATGTGTGAAGAGCATTTATTAAAACTAGTAACAGGATCCCCGCTATAGTTAAGTACTACACGGGTCGCCAGGAAGCGGTATATATGTAGTGTGCTTACTGAAGAACCATGTTCGCAATAACATGATCCACCAGACAAAAGCTCCTTACATACAGTCCCATTTCAGGGCATCATGTCGTTGGAGAAAACACCTTAGTAAGCGAGGTGCATTTGTCGGTTTACCATACGGACTATCTTACTTTGAGCGCCACTAAGCGAATTCATTCGTGGGGTACGTTTTTCAGCGCAAAAGAAAAAAAAAACTGCGACACAATTCAGGCAAAACACTGCCGCTTAAAATAGGTTGCGGGGACCTGTCGGTTAGACATGCGCGCTGTGCCTGTTTAACAAAAGGCCGCGTTACGCAAGAAGCCACCTGTCACGCGCTCATCACGTGGCCCTGTGGACAGCACAGTGGCGCCACTTTTGAAACTTCAACAATTGCGATATCTATTTCGGTGCAAAAAGCCAGCAGCACTGAGAAAACACCCGAAATCAAGCAAAACTGCCTGCTTATAAATGAACGCCAAGCGGGAACACTATATTATTAGGTAGCCACGGCGTGATAGACGGGAGAGAGACAAGCACGTGCGGTGCATGTCTCCTCCTCCTTCCTTTGCAGAGTCTGCTGCAGTGTTTCATGATTCCTACCGTCACGCACCAAGGAACCCAAGTTTCAACTCTTAGAAATATCTGCCTACTCAGAAATGGCGCGGAAATTTCGGCAAACCTGCCGGCTCTAAAAGCTCCATTACTGGTGTAGACGGTTGCAGCAAAGGGCAGTAACTCCGTCCTAACGTAGCCTCTGTTAGAAATATGAAGTTTGACCCAAAAATCTTATTATGCCCACAATAAAAAAACGCCTCTTGAGCGCAGTTTGCAAACAGTGTTTGATTGATTGATTGGTTTTGGGGTTTAACGCAACGAAGCTACACCGGCCTGTGACGCGCGCCGTAGTGGAGGGGTCCTCCGGATAAATTGCGAACCCTTGGGGATCTTTAACGTGCGCCGAAATATCTACACACTGGCGGTTTTCGCTTTTGGTCTCCGTCACAAAAGCAGCCGCTGAAGCCGGGATTGAACCCGCGTCCTTGGAATAACCAGCACAACGCCTCAGCCGCTGAGTCACCGCGGCATTGTCATTCTCAATCCATAGTCCCCCCCCCCTTCCAGCGCAGCACGATTTGGAAGGGTCATTGCAGTCACGACACTCGCACTGTATGGAATGGGAGCGATGTGAACATACGATTTGTTACCATGCCTACCTCTAGATGTAAATAATATTTCAATGGTTTTCCGGTCACTGTGCGTTCTAGGAAATGAGAAGGCCGATGAAGCTGCTCGCAGGGGCAAGGAAATGCGTAATGTGAGGAAGATTTTCTTCACTAAGCGTGATGCCACAACCATGACGAAGGCGCTTATTTTAACGGAAAGAAACCGCGTCTGGTCCCTTTCAGAGCACCACCACGCCTTTCTACGCTACATAGACCTGAGCTCAGGATGAAGCTGTCAAGGTACTTCCGCGCCGATTGGAGATGTTATACGACCGTCTCCGTCTCAATGCAGCGCTTACGAAGTCATACCTTTTTCGACTTGGTGCAACCACAAACCCGTACTGTGACAACTGCGGGTCGCTTGTAAACGTGCAGCAGTTGCTGTTGGAATGTACCGCATATACACACGCAAGGAGCAATCTCGTGCGGGAAAAACGCCTCAGCCCAGAAGCAATGACCTTGAAAGTACTTCTTGATGCATGGCCACCTCCATTAGACCAACGCAAAGTACTGGCGGCGTTGTTCGACTATGCGGACGATATTGGCGTCATTGAAGGGATTTAGAGTTTAAAAAACAGACTCTTTAGTCACACTACTGAAACAAAGTGAATGTTCATTTTTTATATTTTTTTCTCTCTTCTTTTATTTCTACCCTTTCTTCTTCGCCGTAATCTATCGGGCCTTTTCTCTCCTTCCTTCTCTTTCCCCGCCAAGTAGCATGTCGGTGTCCGAAATTCCGGCAAAAATCTCGGTTTTCTATTCTAGTAAAGAGCCCTCTCTCTATCTCTCTCCGTCGGATCAGCAACCACCGAAAAGAGACAGCTTGAGAGAAAACCTTTATTTAGAGCGACAGATGCCCGGGTTGAAGAAGGCGATGTCTTGGAGGGCCGTGAAGGAAACGCAACGGCAACTCCGTGAAATTGAGGTCACCGCACGTGGTCGATGTGTAGGGCGAGGCGAGGCCATTGAACTCGGCTCAAGATGTGCTGGGTAATGTGATCGCCAATGAGGTAGAGGGTCCATGCTTTGCAAACGTATGTACCTTCGAGGTGTGTAATGTCCGGGGGGAAGGAGTGAAGGTTGTGGCGGGAAAAAAAAAGGTCCCTTAGTTTTCGTTGTTGCCTCCGAGCCCTGCGATGGGCGGCGAGTTCTTCTTCGGGGTTGTAGTCCGGTGGCCAGGGTTGAGGATCGCTCGGAACACAATTTGTGCGAGCGAGGGCATGATTCTTTTCATTCCCCACAATGCCCTAGTGTTCTGGGACCTACTTCAAGAAGACGTGAGGATGGCTGCGGGCTGCTATGCAACATGTCAGGGCGTGATGAATGTGCGTGGGTATGGAGTTGCTAGCAAAGTCTGGGAGGGCTCTTAGGCTCACTGTACGGAAGGTAATGTGGTCAGTAGAGTGCGGTTCAACAGTGGATTGGGTCTTGCCCTAAGTCCACACCAGGAGCAACAATCAGAAGAGAGAGTGGTGAGCGCCGGCTTGAGAGCGCGGCAAAAGTTAGCTTTACCGGCCACTTCTGGCCCGTACGAAGGCCGCGCGGAAAAGTTTACGGACCGAGAAAACGGCAATTCTAGGGAATTTCTCTTCCGGCAGCAGCCCACAAACTGTGGTATGCATGTGAGACGCCGTATAATTTTTAAAGTATTGTAAAATACCGCACATAATACCCTGGGCTGCTGTGTGGAAGCGAGAGAACCCCAAAAATTGCTGCTTTCGCAATCCGTAAACTTTTGCTCTTGACGGTACCTCGACTATGCGCTTCTTGTTCTGAAGAAGGCTATTAACGCGGGCCGACTGACCATATTCTCTACGATCTGGAATCACAGATTAGTATTTTACGGGCCAAAACTACATCTGGGTATGAGGCGCGGCGTATCTGTCTCGTTGAAGTAAAAATCGATGAATTTTGTTCATGCGACGGTCTATTTAAAAAATGATGGCCGGGAAAAACGCACGTAAAGATCTAGGCGTAGGCTGATACCGTATTTTCGCGCGTTTAACCCACACCAAAAATGGGAAAATTTAAGTGGCAAAGTATGGGTGCGGATAATACGCGAGGGTTTTCCTCAAGTGCAACTTCACGGCAATGCGCGTTGTGCCGTGAAGCTCCAACGCGGTAACAGTGACTAAGCCTTCCATTCCAGCACTGCGCAAGACATACCAGGAGAAGAAAGAAAAAAACATGGACGAGCGCGCGTTAACTACTGAATTTTATTAGTGAATTGGGACTTTTGCCTTGAAGGAGGTGTATTCCACTTGTAAATATGCGCTTTTTCTAGCATGGGATGTGTTGCTTGAGCAGTACCTTTGGTGCAGCCTTTCCTGTACGAAATGCGCGGGCAATACCAGAGGATTTTTTAAAGCAAAGCTTTCTAGCTCTATCAGCCAACGGGTGTTTGGTGGCGTGCGGTACAGCAAACTCTTACAGCGTCGGAGGCGGCGGCGGGGGCAGGAAGGGGGTGCGGAGGGTTTCACCAGAGTCCTTCGAGGCGTTAAGCATTGAAGTACTCTGGTTTCACGCAAAAATACGGTAGGTGCTCCCGCTGCTGCCGGTTCTAGCTCCCGTTCTTTTCGAATTTGAGAATTGCAAGTGGGCCAATAAGCTTAGCGGTGTGCTTACACTGTGAAGCGACAATGTTCCTGATAAATACACGGCCGCACTTGGAGTCGTCGTGGTCTGCTTGCAAAAAATATCGCGGATGTGTTCGCTCCGTGCTTTTTTTTCTCTGCGGGAGTGTTCCAGTCCCTACCAGCAGACAGTTTTGATCACTATTTACAGGACTGCCCAATAACAAACACAGAGAACAACTTCTTGATATCCACAGAAATTATCTCGTAAGAAGGAAACCGGAGCTAATAAAACAGACAAAAACATTAAAAATTTTAGAAGAAATGACAATACTAGTTAACGCTAATTTTCAACAATACTAACCCCTCAAATATTTTGTCACAATTTCACTCACACGCAGAAACAAAGTCAGCGGCAAATAACGCGATAATAGCCTTTAGATCTTTTGTATTTACCATCGTTCTTTAGTAAGTCATTTTCTGCGTAATTATCTTGTTTAATTACCTTTTTACGTTTTTTTTTATTTTAAATCTATACATCCATTTTCAATGTATTTAATTTACCCGTTATACCTCGGTGGAACGGGAAGGGTTTCAGTTCTTCAGCCTATTTTGTTAAAGTCAGTGCTCCCGATCACGCACTCCATCGATCAGCGGTTCTTGTAAGGAAAAAACAACCTCCGTCGAACGACGTTGACGGTTTGTACTTTGACTCACACGCAGTTTGGACTTTCTTCTGTTGAGCTTCGACTTTGACTAAGACGCAGTTAGACTTTTGATCGCAGTGGCTTCGACTTGTCCCTTCGCCATTCGATTTGTCATGAAGAAAGCTTCGCGTTCAGCTATAGTCGTCGTTAGACGGAAAGTTGCATGATTATTTGTCTTTCACTTCATCGACGATCATCATAATCGTCAAAGCTTGCGTCCCTGGAGTGCGTTTTCGACGCGACATACGCCATCAGTGTGACATCAAAAGCTTCGCTTTAAAAATAAGCAATCCAGGTTTGGTTGTTGGTCGGTGTGGTCGCTTCGTTCATTTCTCCTGGAATACGTGAGAGGAAGATCTGGCGTGCCATTACCCCCTTGGTGTTGCACCCAGGCATTATACGGACATCGCACAGCAAAAGTGCGACAGGACCGCATTCAGTGCATGCGAGCACGAAAGATTACACAACGCACAAGCAACGTTCGTAATGTTCCGTACTTAAACTCAGTGGCGCGCACCGTCTTTATCGTGCGATGGTACCGTTGAAAGACGAAAGTATTCGCCACACAGCAGACAGGGTCTTGATGCAGCTATCTTTTTCATGCGCTAGCACAATTCGGCTGTTACGAGCGCCACGCAAGCAATTCTCCGATCGCAAACAGCTTGCATAGAGTTTCTTACTATATACACTAGAGAGGAATCTGGCGCTAGCTTTTATGCGGCTCACATCACGGCCGTCTGTGTCGTCATGGGCCGCCATTATACCATGCGCTCGCGTTATTTTCATCATTGGCTTGGCTTGAAACGTTTTAGTGGCCTTGTATTCGAACTCAGTGCCACAAAAACGTAAAGAATGCTATGGTATTATATAAGTGGGAAAAAAACAGGCTGTCTTAAAGCTAAGGAAAAATGAAGTAAAGAGTATTTTTGCCGGAACGGTTGTGCCTACTCTTCTGCAGACCAAGCTGGTGGTTAACAACAATGTTACTATTGTGTGGGAACCTTCTTAGATACTCCTATTTAATTAATTCTACCATTATTTCAAATGAGTTGCTTGAAGATCTTGGAAATGTTTTTAAAGGTGCCTATGAAAATGTCACCTTCGTGCCGAACCGGTGAACCGGCCGTCAGCTATACATTAACAAAACTTGTTGCGAAGCGAGTTGGTTCATACTTTAATAAAGAATGAAAGGAGGCGTTAGACAGTCGTGGGCGAAGGCATGATATCTATACGGCGGCAAGCCTCGGTATCTTGCGTATCTGGTCTTCGTCGAAGTACGTTTGGTTCCTTTTTTTCGCCAGCTACAACTTTCGTGGCGGCATATTACCCGCTCAGTCGCACGTTCCTTCGAATCCGGCATGACCAACGTTAGGTGCGATCACGCACTGCCTGCTCTTTCACCAAGCACGCAGTTGCCACTACTCACGGCTACCACAGAACAGAGAGCATTTCGGCGGCTACGTCGTAGCTCGTAGATGTGGTAATGGATAGTAAAGAAAGAAAATCCAAAAAACCGCTGAAGAAGCCAATTGCCATGCCAAGCCCTAGCCAAAAGCGGGAATCTTCCCATACCCCCCCGCCCCCCAACGACATGGATTCCCAGGTGCAGTTTCCTCTCTAGTATACTTACTAAGAAACTCTATCGCTTGCGGATCAAACAAGCTTCGTGGCAACAGTATAGACGTAGTTGTGGCTCAGAAAGCCACGTCATCGAGCCGGTAACCTACTCACCGCCTCAAATGATGGTGCGCAATGATCGCGATTCGTTGAGCAGTGCCGAAAACGACCGCTGGCCGTTGACCGTACAGTTTCTTGCAATATACACTAGAGAGGAATCTGGCGCTACAGCGTCTATGCGGCTCAAATAAAGGCCGTCTGTGTCGTCATGGACCGCCATTACATCATGCGCTCGCCTTAGTTTCATCATTGGCTTGGATTGAAGCTCTTTAGTTGCCGTATATTCGAACAGAGTGCCACAAACAATGCTAAGAATGGTGTGTTATTACATAAGTGGAAAATAAAACAGGCTCTTTTAAAGCTAAGTAAAAGGAAGCAAAGCGTATTTACGCAAGATGGGTTGGGCCTACTATTCTGCAGACCAAGCTTTAATAACAATGCCAATATTTGGAAGGGGGGGGGGGGACTCATAGAGACTCTTATTTTATTCATTTTACCATTATTTTAAGTAATAAGTTGTTTAAAGAGTTTGGAAAGTATTTTGAGCGTCCCTGTGAAAACGTAGCCTTCGTGGTGAACCGGTGTACCGACCGTCAGTTACAGTTTAACAAAACTTGCTGCTGAGCAAGTTGGTATATACTTCAAGAAAAAAGACAACGTGACGTTAAGCAGTCGTGGACGATGACAAAATAGCATGGATAAAGGCGCCCGTATCTGTGGTATCTTGTCTTTGTCGAAGTATGTTTTGTTTCTTTTTTTTCGTCAACTACAAACATTGCGGCGGAATATTAGCTGTCAAGTCACACGTTCTTTTGACGGCGGCATGACCTAAGTCAGGTACGATCACGCACTGCCTGCCGTTTCACCGAACATGGCTACCGCATAACGGGGAGAATTTCGGCTTCCTCGTATCTCGTAGACGTGTTAATGCATAGGGAAAAACGGAAATCCCCCAAACCGCTTAAGAATCCAATTTTAATTCCAAACCCAAGCCAAAAGCGGGGGTCTTCCCATAAATCCCCACGGCGACATGGATTACCAGGCGCAGTTTCCTCTCTAGTGTATGGAAACTGTATGCCGTTAACTTGGTGCACATTCCAGCCGCGTCTCAGGTGTTTAGGCCAATGTTTCTAAACTGAAACTTTTACCCGGGCATTTGTGGGGCCTTACGCTGTCCGCCCCCTCCAGCGGGCGCTCCTAAAACAGCGCCGGGGTGTCACGTATTACGTCTCATTCACAATAGCAGAAGACATTGTAATGTGTGTGTGTGTGTGTGTGTGTGTGTTGTGTGTGTGTGTGTTGTGTGTGTGTTGTGTGTGTGTGTGTGTGTGTGTGGTGTGTGGTGTGTGTGTGGTGTGTGTGTGTGTGTGTGTGTGTGTGCTGTGCTGTGTGCGTGCGTGCGTGCGTGCGTGTGCGTGCGGCGCGCTTTTCGTATGCGTTTGTCCATGTGTCCTAGAGGCGGTAGTCTTCTTTTTTGGCTGCCCAGTCCCGAAGACGTTGGTCTATCTCTTGCTTTTCCTTTATTGAACCATTCGGGCAATAGTTGAAACAATTGTTCGACAACGAGTGCAACAAGACCGTCCTGATGAACTAAAGCCACTGGCATTTGTCGTACGGTTCACTTTATGCAGCGCCAAAGACACCTCATGCCCGCTGAAGTGAAGGCGCCATACATAACTGACGGAAGGAACGCTCTTCTAATTAGGAATGCACGTTCGCTTGATTGTTACGGATGCAAATTCAAATAAAAACAACGCGTTAAAGAAGAGATGCAAGTTAACGCGTTTTATCATCAGATGGCGTGCGAACAGACCTACACCGTGCCTAATTTTGTGCCTAATAAGTTTCTTGTGCCTGCTTTAAACAGCGCCAGTATTAAACAAAGAGTATAAAACATAGGTATATTAGTTCTTTTTGTAAGATGACACGTCATCACCCCGCTACAAAGGGGTAACCAATAGTAATCATCATCATCATCATCATCATAACCGAACAGAGCTACCGGAGTATAAAAATATTTATATTAGTTTTTTTGGTAAAATGACGCGCCATCACCCCACTTTAAAGGGGATACAACTAGCAATCACCAACATAATAATCATCATCAACAACCGGAAAAATCGCATTGTATTGAAAACATCGGCATTGCATTAACCGTTGTAAGAGGGAGAGGAGAGAGCAGAGCCGGAGGTGTGGGATGATAAACAGGACAGCGTGTTGCAGTGCAGGGGCGTGGGAAGACCGTCTTCTTTCGATGAATTTTGCAGCGGAGCCAGCAGATACGCAGCCACTCCTTGTTGGTTCTTGTTAGACAAAGCCTCGCGCTATGCGCAAATGCATGTCTGGGGCCTGATAATCAATATTACGCATGCAAACGGAAGGACACGATGGCATCAAAAGTTCGCGCTTAGAACTATTACTGAATATCATTTGCGTGTTGTAGGGTATAGGTATATGCAGTGGCAATCTGAATAGTTTGCTTTCACCGAATCCTTTGGAACGTCAGAATGCCATTTGGATGCCCAATCTCGCCTTAATAGGCCGGACTAATAACGAAAAAAACCTAGTTTCTCGGCACATGTCGCTGTGAATATTTTTTGATGACTTCTCTGTTAACCTGTAACATTGTGCGCAGCCTGAAGTGTCATGGCCTGTAAAGTTTTGGCTGCCAGTGTGCGTTCTTCAAAAGAAAACACGGCTTTCTCGCCGCACCTTACCTTACTTTTTGACCGACGATTGGCATACGACTTTTTCTACCCTGGAAAAGATGATAACTATATACACCGAGCGCTGTGTTGTGCTCCTACTTAAGCTACTTTTTGAATAACGGTGACATTAAAAACAACTTTTTTTTTTTTGTAGCGCACAAACTGCTTTTCCGCCTAATTTCATACTGCAAGCCATCACGTATAGAGCGGCACGGAATCAGCTGTTACTTGGTGCAATACGTCATTCCAACGCACTGTGTGCGTTGGATATAAAATAAATCCGCCCATGTGGATTGGATAAAATAAAATAAATTCACCCATGTGGATAAAATAAATCCACATAGATATAAAATAAATCCGCCTATCTATTTCAACGTATACATTTTCTCCACTCTTAATTTAGCGGGCATGCTACCTGCACGCATCGAGGAATTAAGAAAGATGATAAACGAACCTTCTCTGATTGTTTTGGGGCTCCAGTTTAGGCTCTTTTCCTGGTTATGAGTAGGAATGCGCCCTGTCAATGGTCTTCCACACCTGCTACTTCTTATCGCACCACAGGTTCCCGCACCTCATGTGTGTGTAGAGCCTTGGACTCTGTCTCGCTTCAGCAGAGGCATAAACTCAAGACGGCCTAGGAGAAATGACCAGAGCGATGTTGGCTAGTTCATGGGGGATGATGGTCACCGACCACAGTCCCATAATTGAAACCACCAGCTTTAGCTGTTTGATTGCACGGGCCCTCGCCGGGGGATTAGCAAGAAGCTAGGACTAGTGAAGCTGTACCCTTTACCAGCGCGGTATCAACCTTGGCTATGGGGTGGCACGAGCAGGCAGTGGCACGAGAAGCTCAGACTTTAGCCGTCGGACCTTCTGCCACAAGACTTTCAGAAGAAGAATCAGCGCAACAAGATACACAAGTCTAGTCAGCTTCAGAACAGCACAATCTGTGCTTCTTGTGTCAGTATAATCAAGCTCCCGACATCAGCAGTTAAACAGTGTGGGACTGTATCCAGGCAGACCTTCTGACTGCGAACGCTGGCTCTTTGCGCCATGTCACAGCAGCCTTTGAGACTGCACTGCTGAGAACTACTTGTTCCAGTACATTTAGCCATACAAAGCTCCCGCCATACTACGCTGCAGAACAAGGTTTTCAATAAAAAAAGCATCTTCAATGTTGTTCGAGCTGATTCGCCAGTATCAAAAGCGTTCTGACCGCGTGCTAGGTACACAAGTGCCTAAATTGCGAAACATTGCCATTCGTTGACTTATTGCTTTCACGAAGCAACATTTTCAGCTACTATTGTTAACGCTTCATTCATCGAATAACTACGTGCTTTTTTTTCTCATTTCTTCCCAGCCCACCCACCCCTCACTTAGGCCGAGTCGCCATCCTTTAGTTATGAAGTTAATTCATTCATTCATTCATTCATTCATTGTTGTTTCGTCCTTCCAATCTCACATGCTAGCGAAAAGAGCGGCGTCGCAGTGCAGGTTAGCATAGGTCACGCTTACTGCTTTCAAGAGAACAACAGCAAAAAAAAAAAAAGGGAAGCGCGCGTGTATAGGAATAATACTGAGGAGGAAGACAACGGTGCATGCGGCGTGCAACAAACAAAACAGTGCGACTCGCTGCTTCGAATAAAGACTCAGAACGTGCGCAGGCGAAGACGGCATGGCGGGGGGTCCATTATATCGCGGCTGGGCAGATTGGCTCTCCATGCAGGGCAACCGACGGCGTAGCCTATGGGTGCGTTTTTATTCGCTCAATAACCGATGCGTCTAGAAGACGCCCAACAATGGAGACAAAGCTGCAGGCGAAACCGGCCGCCGTAGAACGCAGACGAACTAAAAAAAAAAAGAAACAGAAGTCATGTGCATATGCTCATTAGCCGCCGCCGCGATCGCCGGAGGCGTCTTTCCTTCCGGATCTGGGCTACGGGGTGAACTACCTATTGCGAGCCCCACTAAGGAAGTGCTCGCTTCAAAAGAGGAAGTGGGGAAGTGGGGAAGGGGAAAGAGTTTCGGGTTGCGCGCCCCGCAGCCGGAAGTGCACGGCGGGCCACAACGAGGAAGGGATCGAAATATCCGGGGCACGCTAAAAATAGCCGCCCCGGCGGGCTATATTTAGAAAGCTGTGCCCCAGGTTCGCTGTGCCTCGACTGTGCTCTAGCATCGATCGCGACTCCCGTGCTAGGCACTCACACACACACACACAACACTCGGACACGGAACAGGGCATTCACCTCGGGCCGGGATAGCGACCTCTCCGTTCCACCCCCGACGTAGAGCAAATACAGAGGAGAAGGAATCGCAATGCGAACGGAGCGCCGTACCGGTGCCACACTGGTGTCTGCGTTGCTTCCCGAAGAGGGAGAAGGGCTCAATTCCCGCCTACACGCCGTTCGGCTCGCGTGGCTCACGTGAGCAGCTCGCTTTCCCCTTTGTCGGGCGCAGTGTACGCGTTCTCCCTTCGTCCGGACGAAGGGATGGGTCACGCGGGCTCTATTTTCGGGAATGTGCGTACATCGCGGAAACGAGGTTAGGTGAGCGCGCCGCCCCCGCATTCAGTCTGACCCCCCTCCCTTCCACCCCACGCTTTTTGCGTCACGTAATTCGTGCGACGCCGCCGCCATGAGGTGGCGGTGTACGTAGTGCAGTGTAGATGTACACGCGGGGCCGAGATCCCGAATAGAAACGACGGTGTGCCCATGCGGGCTTCTAAATGCGATGGCGTTTGTGGCGCCTACAATACTCACTTTTACGGACAAGCTCCTTATAGCCATGGCCAATCGCACGCATAAATTGGCAATTTCAAGCAAAGGCCGTAGTTTTCACGAAACAAGCAAATTTCGAACATAAAATATGGCAAGAGAGAAGAAGAAAGCTCACGGCGCATGCACTGTACAAAAAAAAAATATTACGTACTTCGAAGACTGCAAGCAGAAATATATTACAATCACATAATTCTCTCGACTTCACCCCTCCCCCTCTTCTCACCGGACTGCCCGCACTGCAACTCACCCCTTGCAACGTATCATCTCGCATTCTGCTGCCCACGTAACCTTAACCCTAATAACAAACCATCCCTTGAGCAGTGGGAGCCTGCGCTATCCAACTTCTAACTAACTAGCTTCTAATTAGCTAACCAGCTAGTTTGCTAACTAGCTTCAAGTTCAAGAAGCCCTGGTGCAACGAGCCCTGGATTCGACGTAAGCTCCTGGACATAGAAGGCTGACCACATTCCCGTCCCTATACCCTCTCGCTCCAATAAATGTCTACTCCTCCTCCTCCTTCTAGGTTACAAGCCGAGAGAAAAAGGCAAGACCTCAACACCAAGTCATGCAATCACAGTGCGCGAAGATCATGTCCCACATCTGACTGCCAAGCAAGAACACGTAACTTTATTCATGCGCGTTGCTGGCGGCAAATGCATGCATGATCTCCCCGTCGTCGTTACTTCGTTGGGTGCGCAAACTTCTATTCACTATGTTTCTGCCCTTTCTGGGGCGGGCGGGTGCGTCCGTGGGTTGGCCTCAATACACTTGAAGGTTGCTGAAAACTGCGGCCTATCTGAGGTCGCACGCCGCTCACATTTGGATGGCCGCCGGCAGAGCGGCTTCTCCCACGCCCGGGACCCAATCCTGCGGGCCGGTGACGCCGCGCGGAGTAGCAGCGCCTAATTGCCGTGTATCTGGGCCAAACGATGCAGGTCACACGACGCGCCGCTGCCGGGAGGCATGCCTCGGAGTAGGCCTTGCAAAAGGGGGACGATACTGCTGACGTCAATGGTTCCGTACTGTGCCCGTCACCTGGAAGCTAAACAGCAGGCCGTGCTGCTGCGTCGTCGACTGAACCTAGGCTGCTTCCTCGCCCGCCTTTGTGTTACCAAGTCTAAAATCACAACAGGAATACCGCAAAAACCGAACAGGAGTTCCTGTCGCACGACAAAATAATTTGTTTTGACAACAGAAGTCCTGTTGTTACGACACATATGTCTGTCGTAACGACAAAGTCAATTTTCTCAACGACAAACGTACCTGTAGTCACAACAAAACCGCCATTTACGCTACTCTTCACAATGGGCTGATAACATTTTAAACTATTCGAAATTACTGATGGAACATCAGGATCAAGACAAGACAGTAATTCGGCACGACGGAACATCACGATCAGACAGGAATACGACACACGACAGAACATAAGGATCGCGACGCAAGAATACGACAAGATGACAGTACGACACGCGAAAGTACGACAAACCACGGACATTTTTCTTGTCGTCATTTTCGACTGCTTAGCTGTGCAGTGAAAACCATGTTCCACAGAGCAATGAGTATTTAGATGAGCTGTTGATTGCTGGTATTCAATGTTTTTTTTTCTTGTGGGGTGTGCAGCCATTTTTGCGCTCCAACGACAGGACTACTTCCATCATGTCCCTCCAGACACGGACGCACTACATCCTCCAAATCGGCAACATCGATTTGCTTGAAGATTAGGCAATTAAAGTATACCTAGAGTGGCCTTGCCAGATTAGTGTAGTCCAGGGGTGACTTCCCGTCCCGAGGAGAGCATTAACATCACAGGCGAAAAATGAGCGCTCGATTCATTTGTTTGACGAAGACCGTTGCTACTTTCCCCATCCCTTCCCACCCATTCCCCATGCACAGCCTCCGGACCTTCCCTTTCCTCCAACAAAGGCTTCAATCAATCAATCAATCAATCAATCAATCAATCAATCAATCAATCAATCAATCAATCAATCAATCAATCAATCAATCAATCAATCAATCAATCAATCAATCAATCAATCAATCAATCAATCAATCGATCGATCAATCAATCAATCAATCAATCAAATGTCTGAGGTTTAACGCGCCGATGCTGCACCTTGGGTAATTGCCCGCGCCGTAGAGGAGGGCTCCGGATTAATTTTGACCACCTGGGGATCTTTATTGCACGCCGAAACCTCGACACACGGGCGTTTTCGCTTTTCACCTCTACCAAAAAAAGCGTCCGCCGCGGCCGGGAATCGAACCAGCGTCCTTCGGCTCAGCAGCATAACGCCTCAGCCATTCAGCCACCGTGGTGGAATCTTCACTGAAATGTACGTTGCCATTACTTTTTTTAAAGGTATGATTTTTCCCTGCCCAACTGCAATCTAGACAATTTTCAACAAAGATATCAGTACTCATTTGTGGTGCATTTTTGTTTTGCTTTGTTCTTAAATACTTTTTTTTCGAATGTTAGGCTACAAACGCTGTTCAGAAGGTCGGCGCATTTTCTCTCCTCCCCCAACCCCCTACCCCTTTGACATGACGTCATAGACACTGCTGAACGCTTATGGTAAGGGCAGCACTAGGAGAAGTAAACTTGGGTTCGAGATTATGGAGGCCATTTCAGAGCTGGTGATTCTTGCGTCCCGCAGGTCATTGTCCTGCAGTGTACATAGATAGGCTGATGGTGATTCTGACGACGACGATGACGACAATGATGATGAAGCTCTAAACGTTATCAATTACGTTCTGACATACTTCGGGGAATAATTGATGCTCTCTTGAGTAAATTTCAGTCGTTAGTCCGCACCGTGTATTGGCTGCCTTTTTTGTCAATTTTTACCAACTCCCGCACATTACAGCCATCTTAAACATATTTCTGGAGACCGTTTGGGGGTGCGCTAAAAGGTGTGCAGGAGACGTCATCCTCCAAGCAAAATTAAGCAACGCTCAGATTAAGCCGAAAAGCCAGTTACAAAAATTGAATGTTTCTGTGATTAGGAATTCTGTCAGTGTGACTTGAATTTCAATGTCAGAAAATAAATCCTGTTATTATCAAATGGACTTGAGAGATATCCTCTTACCGAATTTAAAATTATCTTCGATTTCTGCTCAGTTCATTCTAATTTCTACTTTACTGCTCTTTTTGGCGATGTATGTGTGGTCTTCTTCAAAAATGCTCAGAGTACAGGATACTAGGACGAAACAGGATATTGTCAACGTCCTCGTAGTGGCGTGGTACCGTTCCCGCTTCGTAGATTTCGGTAGAACAGTGCATCACTTATCTCAGCATGGGGTTTGCGAGCAAGGGCATAAACGAAGTGCAGATACTTTGCAGTGCAATAAGCAGGATAAAAAGAGCAGGAAGAGTGAGAGGGAAAACATGTCCTATTTTAATTGCAAATCTACTCCAGTGCGGAGCTTAAGCAAGACCTATACGCAAAGCGCTGAAGGTATACCGTCGAGCCCACTCGCGCCTGCAATCCCACCGTCCTCCTGATTGTGGTATCTGGCACAACCCGAGGGTTGTCGGGGTGTGTTCCTGCTATTGGGAAGAAAACTAACTTTCCATCACTGCCCTTACAAAGCTTGCGATGTTATTACTGTTTGAAGGGCACAACGAAGGGAAACTGTATAGACTGGTGGTTCAGTAATGTCATCCAGCTCGGCAGGTGCCGTTGTCATACCGGTAAATTTAACCATAATTCGATTCCGTCTGCCGATGGCTACCAAACTAACAGCCATCGGTGCGTGTCTTGACTCCATTATTAGAGTCACTCTCCAAGAGAGGTCCGCCTCCCTCTTCAGACAGCATCCTCCTCCATCTGCTAGTCCTCGTCATCGATGGCTTCGAATCCTCGTCTTCAAAAGAGACAGTGAATTCAGAAAGTTCGCCTGTGCGGGTGAAAAAAAAACCGTTCATGAAAACATCACCCCATTTTGCCACCCACTCCTTAAAAATAGTTAATTAACGCCGAATTCGCAGAGAAGTCACTGGGCCAGCTGGCTTGGAAATTCCTCTCTGCCGATGCGCTAGCTCACGCCCTTCTGCCGGAGTCGTGTGAGAACGGCCATTGCTTTGCACCTGCTCCGCGTCGCATCAGCGCGTTGCTTTGCATTCAACATGGGCGACTGTCGTAGCATCCTCTGAACATGGTACAGATTTGCTTTCTATTCTCACCAGTTACTTTATTTTTTGCCGACACATGGTTTATTAAGCCAACCCCAGCTTTCCCGATCAAAACGCCGACCTATCAGGCATAGCCCACTCGACAGTCCGCGGAATACAACACCACTATCATTTATAACAACCGAATAAAGGTTTTATCCAGTCTCCGTCATCAGTTAGTGGAGGACCGTAGCGCGGGGTGCTGCTGGGCTTGTTGAAAAACTTTGCGGGTGCTCCTCGCACTGCTAGCACAATGAGCGTATGGACCGCTCGTAACACGATCCTCAGGTAAACGTGGAGAGAAGGTGGACGCCTTCCTAGTTACTTGCGGTAGCTGAAGCACTCGCATCAGTGATGAACCTTACCTTTTTAGTGAGTAGGTCATTGTCATGACGATGCTTTTTACGCACGTTCGTGCGGACGGGCAGTTGCTTGCTCTAATCCAGGCGTACATCTTGACAGAAACTAAGAAATGCAAACGACCCCACTGTCATCAAGTTTTCGATTACGCTGCAAGCAATGCTATGCGATGGTCAAACCGTTGAACCTTGCGTCTTCGTCTTGTGGCAGTGACGCGTTGCTCCACTGTCGTGTCGGCGACGAAAGGATTGAGTCAAATCACTTGCTATTCTTCCGCAAAATAAAAGCCCGCGGAAATATGCTTGCACTGACTGCTGCGACCGCACAGTCCACGAAAGTACAAAAAAAACTGCCTGTCTTGCTCTTGCTTGTTCAAAGCACGCAAAAGTTCCCCGGGTAAACTGTGATAGAAGCTACGTTTTGCACATTTATTCAAACTTAGGAACTGACCAGAGGGGCACTGGGCAAACAACAATTCCTAAAACACAGTGACAAGCTATCCCTCTTCTGGCTTTTATGGTTCAATGGACAATTTGGGTAACAGAGTGGATACCAATAGATGGGTCTAAGGAATGGGTAAGACCAATGACACGATGAAGTGATGAAATACGGAACTTCTGGGGTAAAACTGTGGACTCGAGCTGAGCGGACAGGAGCGGTTGGCGGTCCATGAGAGAGGCCTTCATTCTGCAGTGGACCTGAGTAGGCTGATGATGATGATGGTGATGCACGTAATAATGATACTAGCAGGAGCGATCTCCTGGTAATTTTTCAATTCAGTAGAACGCAATGACGACCCATGGGTGCTGATTCTTCCTGATCGGCTTTCAATGCAATCGCGAAGGAAACCAGATATCGGCAATAAGTGACCACTGCCGTTCCATGGACAGCAGAGGGATATGGTGCGAGAAGCAGGGAAGAGGAGGAGGGAAGCGTAGCTTGATTGACGCAGAGGCGAGTGTCGTATTGACGCGACAGCTCGCGGAGAGGGCTTACGTCCAACTGAGGATGCTCGACGTCCCTGTTCTCCTCGTGAAGCGATTGGCTGTCATTATATTACGTCACTCTCCTATGCTGCACGACGTCATCTGTGAGACTGGAACCCCAGTTGCTAGGGCCCGTTCTGACGTGTCGCGTCGTCGTTTGTACGCTTTAATGCGTAGTGTAAAAAGAAGTGTGAAGCACGTGCATGGGCTGATAGGGGACAAACGAGGGTACTGCTGAACGACGAAATGAGCGACAAGCAGCCAAAGCCACCGGTAAGCGAGCAAAGAAGACCACTGGACATGGGACGAACGTAAAGAATTGCCAGCATGGTATGCGGATGCGAATCGCAAAGGGAATGCGAGAAACCATTAGTTGCTGGTTCCTGAAAAGGGGCCAGCCATGCGCGGTGGGCCTATGACTCCGCAAGTTCGCGATGCAGAGGAATAAAATGATGACGCTTCCTAATAAGTAAGGATACACCAGAAGAAGCGTCAAATATTTTAGGTGCGGAGTACCCTATAACCGCACAATGTCCGTTCGCGTCCGTGCACATAGCATTTACAATCGCAAAAAATCACATAAGCACCGGCAGGATTCGAGCCTGTGTCCGGTAGACCAGACAGAGATAGTGTGAATCGTCTTGCCCATTGGGCTGCGACCATGAGTTAGTACCCGAGAGTCAAACGGCTTACTCCCTCGCCTGTAACGGTGCGGCGTACCTGAGGACCTCCCAATGTCCATCAGCGTCCATCCGTGCGCACACCACCATCAAGCGAAAATCAAGCAAAATTCGATTTCAGCCGTGAGTTGCAGTTTCATTTAGGGAATAATCAAGATGCAACTCACAGCTAAAATCGAATGACAGTCCGGGCGTAAATTGGATGTGATTTCGAGTCCCCATACTCTGCAGCCTCGCCATCATCCACGGAGTAGAGATGCTGCCATATTTTAATTATTCCTTTGCCGTCGGAGTGTACCAAATACGCGGATCTGACAGCTGCGTTGCCTTTAGGGAAAACATACAAACGAAACGGGTCGTAAAACGTGACTTTTGTGCAGGGTTCTAGCGAATACATGCGAGGGGTTTGGTCTAATTTTTTTTTATCACTGGCTCAAATAACGTTTAAAACACTCTGTACTTACTACACTAGCTGCTGGTGATCATGTATTCTCTGGAATGGTGACCTGTAGGTCTATTTTCGCGCGACCTACTTGAGGGTTGTAGGGGGGACGGTTTGTTTTGCCTGTTTTGTTTAGTTTCCTCAACCGCTGTAATTATCAGCCTGATGCATCTGATGGGCTACCGCCCGCCCCCCTCCCCACGTTTGATTCGCAAGCTAACGCGACGATTACGCGCTGTTTGCTGCCCGCGAGATCGCCCGCTGCCTGCGAACCTCCGGGAAGGCGTGCGTTGAATGCCTGATGCCGCACCGTGGCGACATGTGCGGCACTCTGCGCATGGCCGCCCAGGCATCCTTGACCCGCGAGGGTATGGGGCTGCGTGAAATGCGGGTCATGACTCCCATACGGCTGCAGGATGCCAGCGAAAAAATATTCTGAAATGGAAGACAGGTATTCTCGTGCGGCGAGGCCGGTAATGTGTGGGAGTGCTCCAGAGGGTCATCCCGCTCCTTCGCCCACGTCCCCCAGAAAGAGGAGAGAGAGAGAGAGATGAGAGAGGAGAGAGAGAAGAGAGAGAGAGAGAGAGGAGAGAGAGAGAGAGAGAGAGAGAGAGAGAGAGAGAGAGAGAGAGAGAGAGAGAGAGAAGCCTTTATCAGAGGCAAGGCGGGCGTTAGGACTGTTGGAGGAAGAAGGTTGAAGGATAAGCTAGGTTGAAGTGGACAATAGAATTGAGAGGGTATTGGCCTTGTGCGCCCTCTGGGAGTAGGAGGACGAGTCTCGCGGTTATCCAAATAGAAGAGGGGAGCAAACCCAGTCGTTCCAAACAGCTGCAGCAAGGGGTCGTAAGAGTCCGTACACTGTAATAAGTGAATAGTGGGAGTGTCCGCGAAATGACAATTTGTGGGTATCGTGATATGATTGGTGGGGAGAAAAATTTCGATAAAGAGTTCATTGCGACAAACCCAAGGGAGGTAAAAAATAGTTAGGCAGAGATAATTGCAAAAAAAATGTTTATCCGCGCACCCGCTATAACCTTAATGTTCACTCCTAGCACGCGTGCTAATACGAGACTTTATAGCAAACAACCGGGCCTCACCGAATTTTATAAAAAGAATTTTATACAGCATCACGGCAAGGTGACACCCAAGGCCCAATACACAAAATAGAATCAGCTGTTGGAGGTTTAGGGCGCCGAAGTACACTTTGGCCATGAGGCGCGCCGTAGCAGAGGGATACAGAGTAATAAGCCCACCTGGTGCAAGAAGGGAATTAAGCTGAGCTTTTACGCACCCGCATCCTGAATTGTGCTCCGGAGTTTCAAAGAGACGGATACTTTAAATGCTTGGCATTCATACGATTAGCATTTACTGCAGTCAGCCGAAAAAACATGAGCACAGGGGAGAGTAGACCTGGAGAGGCACACTCCTAATGCGGAGCGCTGATGTGCAAGGACAAGTTGGCAGCAAGAACGCTAGCGCGTTCCAATTTTTCAGTCCTCTAGTGTGGGTGATTCGGTCGACAGGTAATGCTGGCCAGGAAACCAATTGTCCTTTCACAATGTTCTGGCTCAGAGGGCAAGAGCCAATTGTGGGCTGTTTCAGAAGCGGGAGGTTAGCAGACTGCACTCATCCTAGATTCGGATTGTGGGGTTCAACGCGCCGACGCGGCACCCTGGCTATATGGCGCGCCCTAGCTGGAGGGCTCCGGATTGACTTGTCAGCACCTGGGCTCTTTTGCTTTCGCCCAAATATCGATAAACGGGCATTTCCTCTTTTCGCCTCCATCTTAAAAGCGGCCACCACGGCCGGATACGAACCAGCGTCCTTGGGCTCACGAACACAACGCCTTACCCCCTGATCCACCACGGCGGTTCTGCAGCCATTGTGGCCGTTGTCGCGTTTGAGGCGTTGGCGGCCAGTGCTTTACGGCACACAACAATCTTTGCGTTTTGCTCGGTCGCTGTGAGCAGCGAAACTTTTACTCCTGTTATCTACTAACAACTATCCTTTCTGGCGTGGTGGGGTTCATTCCCCCTCACCGCCCACTCCTTGGTAGGCGGTCGCACCGTTGAGCCACTGTTTTTTGCGTTCTGCGGTTTTTGAAACTGAGTGCTGCTATAGTCTTGCTCCTTCAGCTAAGCTTCAGCGCTTAGAGAAAGCGTGTATATATGGTGAATGCAGCAGCTGCATTCCAAAACGCTCCCTAACAACGAAGTAACGCTGTCGCATGTTGAAACCTAAACGTAGTTCTCTACAAATTTTCAACTGATGAATGACGTAACGCCGTGTGGGATGGAAAGGACTAACTAGTATCTAGTAACTGCACAGTCGGCATTGCACTCCAGCAGGATATTTTATACATAAAATGGCATTCTCCACTGCCAAATATCGTTCGATACGCGGAACTACTGTTACCACTGAGAGTTCTGTGCAGTCACGATAAATTTGAAAATGATCGCGGGAGCATCGAATTGCGGGCTTTTGCAGCTGCTTAGCGACGGAATCAAAACTTTGGAGATAAAGATAGTGCTGCCTTTTTTCTGTCTTACATGATACAACCATTATTCAACCAAATTATGGCGCTGCTGTTTGCTTCTTCGCTACTTGAACGATCACCTTCAAATTAAGAAGTGCATAAGTTAAGCTAACATGATATGACGGCACGCTAAGCTGGCGCAGCATGGCAGCCTGATAGAAGTCCAGATAGAAACACGGTGGTGTTCTCCTACATAAGCAAAACACGCTACCAATCCAACGATAGGGGTATGACATAGAACGTGGCAGCCTTAAGCAGAACTTAACCATTATAGAACCGGGCACCTTCTGCGAGAGCCTTACCTCGAAAAAACGAGCAGTGCACTTCTGGTAAGCGTTCGGCACTGCTAAACAAAGCCTCTAAACTCAGTTTGAAGCACCGGTTTGTAGCACAAAAGCGTCTCGGATGCACTTCTTAAGAGCCAACGCGCTTGAGAATCTACCACTGTCGATTGGCTATGGAGGTACGCCACTTTCTAGGTGCACGATTAACTTACGGGGTGACTTGTAGGACTAACGATTTTACTGTCGTCAGTGAAACGGCGTCCCGTGCGAGCTCTGCACTTCGGAACTTCGGATCGATGTTTGACAGGCTTAGGACACGTCGAAGCCGGGTCATTCTCTGCGCGTGGATGCTGCCTTGTTCTGCGTTGCGCCGGAAGCTTCGCACCTGCGCAGTAATCGTTTGCTAAACTATGTGAGCCGTCGCACATTCTAGAACCCCACAGCTAACTCCGGGTGACGCCTCCGTTCAGCCTAACGTTGGGTTTCGTGTACAGCGCGAATCGGCACCGGCTGCGTGGCGTTCGCTTCGACCATGTCGAAACTGCGCAATCGGATATCAGCTCCGGCTTCGTAACGCGAAGGGACCCAGGTTCGATACCAGCCATGGGAAGCGTTTTTTTTTTTTCTTTCACTTCACCCCCTCATCATTCATAACGAGTGCAAGTGAGCGATTGGCTTTCCTGCACGGCGTTTTTGCGCTACAGACGCCATCAGTGAGAACACTAAGCTTCGCTTTAAAATAAATTGTGCGAGCCCGGGAGCGTGAGTCGGTGAAACAATAAATCGATGAATAAAAACCTCTTTTTTCCTCATTACAGCAGCAACCATTTTGTTGCAATTTCTTGTTGACGCCGACTACGACTACCGTCACTTTTTGTGTCTGAAGAGACACATAAGGTTTTCGCCTTAATATGTGGCCAAGCGAATGCAACTCCAGCAACGGAGCAGGCAGTTCATCGAGTTAAAACGTGCCACTAAAACAACCGAAGAACGCTAAAGCGACTACAGGATGTCAGACTGCACTGGAATAGAATACGCGCTGCCGAAACAACAGAATGCCCCTCATAAACAAATCGTTAGATGTGATGCCTGCACAGCGCGCGTTCCTACAGACTCGGCCTCCTGCCGAGTACGGCGGGACATAGAAATTTAAAATCTCTAAAAACCTAAACCTTGCACTGAACTCTCAAAAAAATTTGTACAAGAAAGTGGGTTTTTGTACGATATTCTGTGGTTGGCCCAGAAAAACCATCTCGTTTTAATATTATGCCCTGTGGTCGAGTGTCATCCCTTAACCGTGCCCCATTAAGTGCTAGTGCAAATTGAACGCTTAAAATAACATGAAATATCGACTCTCAAGTAAACTTTCGCTGATACAATTCCTAGCCTGTCCTTCAAACAACTAGAAAATATCTTCGCTTTTAGCCCCGGCGTAGCCGGAAGATAAAAACAACTTCTCTGCCCGCTTTACAGCAAATGGAAAATGGCTAGCAGCTGAGACTTTAAGATGGTCCACTTAAGGGAGACGTTGAAACGGGCGTTTTACTAGTAGCAAAATGCGAGCGCTGATAATGCGCTCCAGTTTCTGGCCGCCTGCGTTGAAAATGGCTCGCCATCGAGTTTTACGTAAGTGAAACGCGCTAGAGCCAGGTTTTTCGCGGGTGAGCGGAAAATAGAGGAATCGAAAATCGATTGCGGAAATGGAATAAGGCGCGCTCTTTTCGCGCCGTTACTACCTCTTGCATCGAAGCTGGGTTAGATAAACAGAAGCGACAAAGCATAATGCTGGCTCTAACGCGGCGGCCCTGCCTCGTGTTCTGGGCATGCGAAAAACGCCGAGGAAAGAAATCTCTGATTTTTTTTGTTTGTTTTATCTCCCGATGTTATTTTTGTAAAAGGCGGCAGAGGAAAAAGTGGGCCCAGCTTTCTGTATGGGTTACTGGTCTGCGGCTGCCACCCAGTCTTTCTTATTCTGTTAAATCTTCGTAGCATAAAATTCCATTCAAATTTGAGCCTGCCGCGTTCAAGATACAGCTGAATTATGAGGTCCATCGTATGGTTGTGCGAAGTAATACCTTGGATTGTCTAAGACTCCATTTCCAGGAGCCGAGAGCTTGTAAACATTGCTTTAAGTGCGAATAGAACCGTCGTTCTTATACACTGCTACCGCTAACGTACTGGTTTCAAAATTGTGGCATCTCAAGCATTGCAAACATGCAGATGCAGCTTCCCGGCTCATCGCAGATCTTTCAGAAGTGATTACTCTGCAGTTATTTATTGTGACGCATTAATTTTCACACATTCACAGTGAAACGTTCCGTATATGCGGAATTACGGGAATATGGAATTAATACGGAGTATTATTGCCCTCAGGCGAAACTAATGCAGATAATCTATCCCAGAAACAGAAGAATGATATGGTTTGTCAAAATAGAAACGTTCGACACAGTTTTCCCGTTTCTGTCTTAATTAAAGCGCGAAATACAGCACCGTATGTCTTTCGTATACTCCGTAAATACGGAATTCATACAAAATATGATTTGACGTCTCTGGCAGGCGTACAGAGATAAAACCAGTGTGAATTTCTTTTTAAATGTAATACCGTACTCTATTATCCTGTCTTGCGGACACATGTCCCTGTTTTTATCCCGGACGCGTGTCAGCAAAGGCAAAAAATTTATATTCTCACAGTTACGTAGACACGGAATGTTTCAGGAGGGATCCTATTTTGGATGCACAGTTTCATGTTGAACACCTTGCCCCACCACGTTCCAGAGCCATGGAGACTATTTCAGCGAAATGTAGGGCAGCAACTTTCGAAAATAAATTACACCACAATTATTCAGAGTTATGCGAAATAGTTTCAAGTTTTAAAGCCGACTCCTTGCTATATTCGAAATATCACTGTACTCAGATGGCTTTAGTAGGTTCCTCAGTTGTCTGAATTTTGAGCGAGGAAGCTGGGGAAATCTGTAATTACGAGCACATGGCTGCATGGTTCATAAGGGTCACCATTATTTAGTCCAGAGGGAACCTTTGACCCATTTCAAGCAAAATAGAAGTACATAACACCGGTGCTGGCACACTTATAATAATTAAAAAAAGGCAATGCATTTGTTCTTCGGGAACCAAATCAAAATTACCGCATCTCGGCTAAAAGGCACCGTTCAAAGGATGGGAGACAACTTTCAAAACAAGGAGGAGTTGTGACGCGTCAAAGACAGGAGTGGCGCTGCTGTATATGATAACCTGATATCGATTCTGGAGACAGTATTATCATTATTATTTGATATAGATACTATATATATTATATATACTATTCTTTATCTTCCAAATTCGTTATCGTTTCCTCGAATTAGTACCGATGCACTCTTGTTGCTTTAGAAGCTCGACTGCGAACGTCTTCCAGAATTCGTACGTGCAACGCGGGGCCCCACTCTCCTGTTCACTTTTTCTTCGCTTTACAACTTGCATTGGATCCTTCACTTCGGCCCCACGTCTTGTTCCCGTTTAAGAAGCCCGCAACGCGACGTTTCCAGGAAGTCCCTTGTAAAGCGTGCCAACCGTGCTTGGCGCCCCAGCCGTCTCCGTGTTCACTTTTTCTTGCCTGCTTTAGCAACGGCATTGGAGCTGTCACTTCTTTTGTTGCCGACCACTATCGGCATTTAGTCGCCTTTGTTCTCAATCCTACCTTTTTGCGATCCGCTCTGGCTGCAGGCTCCATTTTAAATGCGCACAATCGATCGCGGTAGTCGCAAGACGCGTCGAGGCAGCCGGCGCTCCGCGCTTCCCCTTGTCTCTATGGCAACGCGGCCAGTGCTTCGGAGGTTCCCCGTGCGTTATCTCCACTCCATGGTTTCCTGCGTCTTGATCGCTCCCTTTGGTTACATAGCGACGCGATAATCAACAGAGCCCCATGAAAATTTTGACTACATGCCCCATCTATTGCTCACAAAGAAAAAAAGGAGGGGTGGGGGGGGAGCGGGTTTCTTGCCCCGCCGAGTTTCTGCGCAACTGGCGTCCAGGTGTGGAAGTGCCACGCCAACTATGCCACACAGCTTAAAGGGACTCTGCAACACTGCCGATAAACGCTTTCACTCTTTCCTTCGCGTCTGGTAGCACTGAGAAAGATAGAGTTACCGCCCGCCCGGAGCGGCATTGCTTGATTTGGTCGTCGCAGCAGATACGCCTTCCGTTTCTGCTTTGCTTTTGTGGCCTTTTTAAAACTGGCTATCGAATGCGTTTATTGGTGCAACTGCAAAGAAAGCGGGACAAAACTGCTACACCCCTTAAATAACGTAATTCGGGCGCTCGTAGAAGGCCAAGGCCAGGAAAGAGAGAAAGATATTTTCAGCAAGTTCCCAAGTTATCTAATGGGCATAGAGAAGTAATTTTTGGCTGGGGTACTTTGCTGACCCCATGTTACAACACACCCAAGTACTGAGAGTGTTTGTTGACTACGTTTTGCAAGCATTTAGGACATAAATAAAGTCGAAAAAAGTGTTGCAGGGCCCTTTTAACACTGTCCGCGCTGGTTAACCTTGCTGCGCACCCTATACGCGGCCCTCCTCTAGTGAGCGTGACGCACGTGCTTGTATGGGTCAGAAATCTGTGTGAAGAACGCTGAGTAAATCTGAAGCAAGCATAATTAACTGTTATACGCCAACGTATAAGTAAGGGCATTAAGTTAAAGTGTTGCAATTAGTGGCGAAATTAAATAAACTGACGACACATAAAACCCAGTGCGAGAACGACAGGCGAGCGCCGCCGGTGGAGTCGACCGGTTGCGTACATGGGTCACTCCTTTGTTATAGCAGCCGCGTGCCGATGACGTCAGTGTGTTTCATACATGTTTCTTTGCCGTGAAATTTTCGGGGCGATCAGCCATCTTAAACGGCGTTACACCTCTTGTGAACGTCATAAAGGACTTGGGTATACTCATTGACTGTCCAATTACTTTTAAACTACACGTCATTTCGCACCACCAAATCCAAACAACTAGGTGTCATCTGTCCCTCGAATGGATCTTCGCTCCCTGAATTCAGTCTCACTTTGCCTTCGTATTACATTTATCGTTGATTGTCTACCGTCGGGGTAGAATTGATTTCGTGAAAAAACTTTTACGTGTTTTCAAGGATTTAAACTCGTTGCAGCTGTCGAGAGTGATAAAGCAAACCAAGGTTAGAACCTTGGCTTTGCTTTACCGCTTCCGGGCATGGATGTTGGCGTAACCAATGTTGGCGCGCCGGATTTAACGCCCGCTGGGAACCAAGCTTGATTCACCGTCCCCATATGCCGGGGCGAAAGGTTAAATAAACAACGGTTGGTCTTATACAAGAACCCTCTTCGAATAGGGAAACACATGGAGACACAGACACATACGCACAGACGCACGTAAATGCAGATCCACGGACCTGGAAACGAGAATAAGAAAAGAACGAACGCAAGAGGAAAAGGACCGAGAAGAAGTCGACGTTGGTACTCGTGTTTACTCGGTGTTGTCACTACCAGAGAGCGAGGTTCCCTCGCTATCGAATTAGTTCTGCGTGCGCGTGTACCCGCTCCTGCGTGTCTTACGACTGTTTTTCTTCCTTTACATATTTTTTTGTTTGTGCAACTAGGACACCGAGCCAGAAATACCCGCGGTTAAAGTTTTTTCCATATTCCGTTGCCTCCTTATTTCCAGAGTAAACTCGCCATTCCATCGAAAAACAAACTGAGTGCAGCACAGAAAAAAAATAACGTACGAAGATAAGAGAAGATGTTGTATGCAGCTTGCAAGTTTGTCTGTGTTGTTGGTTGACGAGAAGAAAGAAAAAAAACTGTCTCCGGAATGGCCAGCTATTCCTGGCATGACTTCCCGGTCTTGTGTATTGCAGTCCTCGGGATGGACGGCAGAACTCTTCCGCGGATGCTTTGTAATCGTTGTTGGAGTTTTTCGCTCCGGGAGAAGTCATTTTTACTTATTCGGCCGTGTAGTCGGCTTGGGATGCGGCAGTATTTCTTGGGTCGCGGCTCATTCGCATTCCGTCTCACTCTCTGTCCGAACGCCGCAGCGCAAAATGTCTACCAGCGCCGGACAATTCTCTTTTCGCTTTCCATTCTGATGGCGGCGACGCAGCGAATTTGTTGTGCACACCGTATTTTTCTTTTCTTTTTTGCAAATTTTGTTGCGTATTCTATGAGTTCCTATTTGAAGCCCCATATTCACAAGCTCCGCTCTGTCTACCCATGCGGTCTAATCGTGCTGCGGCGCGGAGTACAATTCTCGACGTTGGCCGCGGGATTCTCGTATAATTAATCACTCAACGTGCAGAGCGAAGAAAAAGCAGGCTCCTATGGTGTTTCAGAAAAAATGAGCTTGCTCACTGGTCTGTCCTTATGAGTAGCTCGGTGTATCGCACACTAACGATCAATGACACAATAAAAATTTAAAAAAGGTCACAAACTTTTTAAAACTACTTCTGCTCGGGGGACTATATATTATGTTGTAAAAAAATACCGTATTTTCGCCCGTATAACCGGACCCTGCACATGATCCGCACCCCCACTTTCAGCCCGGCGGAAAAGAAAATAAAATCCTCGCGTATTTCCCGCACATTTTATACAGGAAAGGCTGCACCAAAGCTACTGCTCAAGCAACACATCACATTCTATGTAGACAGAAGAAGCGTATATTTAGCAAGTAGAATACACTGACTGCAAGGTGAAAGTCACAATTCACAAATAAAATTCAGTTGTTAGAGTGCGCTCGTCCTTGTTTTTTTCTTCCTTGTCCTTGTATGTTTTGCGCAATCGCTGCCATGGAAAGGATTAGTCTGTGTTACTGCATAGGAGCTTCACGGCACAACGCGCATTGCAGTGAAGCTGCACTAAAGAAGAAACCCCTCGTATTACCCGCACCCTTTTTTGCCACTGTAATTTTTGCATTTTTGGTGCGGGTTATACGAGCGAAAATACGGTATCTGATAACCACCGTGATGGCTCAGTGGCTAAGCCATTCCGCTGCGGAGATTGAGCCGCTGAGCCCAGGGACGCGGGCTCAATCCCGGACGTGGTGGCTGCTTTTCACATAGTGGAGAAAAGCAAAAACGCACGTGTGCCTAGATTTAGGCTCACGCTAAAGTGTCTCGGGTGGCCTAAACCAATCAGCAACCCTCACTACGGCTCGCCTTCATCCTGTAACCCCCCCCCCCCCTCGCCCTCCCTTATATTCGAATGTATTGAAAGTACCTCCTGTAACCGCTTGCAGGTTTTGTTACTTGTCAATGCGCTAAGCATTACACGACTTTTGTTTTCGGTTCTGAAGCTGCATTGACGTTTAAGTGACGGTGAAGTTTAACGGTAAAAGGGCAGAACGTGACCAAACATGAGAAAAAAAAGTTTAAAATCTGCATAGGCAGGTCAGTGCCTTGCGTGAAAGTATAAATTATATCGCAGAAGCGTCTTTAGCTGGGCTAGTTCGAGAGGCATTTTTTGGGTGGAATTAGCGTGAACGAAACGAAGACAGACGAAAGAACACAAGGCCGTCCCCGTGTACCTTCCGCGGTCTTCCTTTTGTTCGCGCTGGTTCCACCCAAAAAATAAATTATATCTCCGATTTTGTCCCTTCGGCGTCCATTGTGTGTTCACTGCAGAAAATCATGCACCCGTCCATCTAACGACGATGATGGATGAACGAAAAGCTTTCTGGTGAGGGATTCCTTGGTTGGCATCTTAGTTTGGACTTTGACTCGCATGCAGTTCGGACTTTATACCGTATCGGCTTCTTTGACTCTAGCCCTTGGAAATTTCAATTTGCACGGAGAAAGCTTCGTGTTGAACTATCGCTGTCCTTATACGGAGGAGCCTTACACGGCGTACTCACATGTTCTTTTTTTACCTAATTGTGCAATTCCATTCACCCCTCTCCAAACCAAATTGCTTCGATTGATTGATTGGTTGATTGTAGGGCTTAACGCGCCGACGCAACGCAGGCGATGAGGTGCGCCGTAGTGGAGGGCTCCGGATTAATTTTGACCCCGTGCAGGGGATCTTTAACGTGCGCCAAAATCTCGTACGCACGGGCGTTTTTGCTTTTCGCCTCCATCAGAAAAGCGGCCGCCGATGCCGGGAATGGAACCCGCGACCTCGTGCTCAGCCGCGCGACGCCTTGGCCACTTAGCTACTGCGGCGGGTCAAACTGCTTCGACCGTGTCAGAATGGCGCGATCGGATAGACGTCGACCTTTTAGCGCGAGGAACCGAGGTTCGATCTCGACCAGGAGAAGCGTTTTTTTCTTGCTGACGCTTCACCCACGATCATCATCATCGCCAGAGAAAGCTGCCTTTTCTGCAGACAGTTTGCGACGCGGCTACGCCATTAGGGAGACATAGAAAGTTTCGCTTTAAAAAGCTGCTGAGCTGACAACCTCACCGGGAAAAGCCGTACGCTAACGCCACAAGGATCATTGGCGTTACCGTTCTCATTGTCTTCATCGCGACGCTGGAGATGGGCCAAAAAGATAATATATAAACTATGATAATTGCCGTCTACATTGATGCACGGAAGCTCCCCATCATTGTACAGTGGGACAGGACGGCGCGTCGTGTCGTGGCAGCGTGGTTGGCGAGCGGCTTGTAGGAAAATTGCTCTTGTTCCAACGACGATGAGCCAAAAACCAAAGTTAAAGTGTGTAGAGCAGCACACTGGCTTGCTTAAAACATGAAAACTCAATCGGGCAGGGTAACGTTCTGTGGCTGAGCAAGAAAAAAAGTGCAATCACTCGGTGGTTGAAAGAGGAGCGCTTTTATCGGTGGTATTCAGTGAAAAGTTTAGCTGTCAATTTCTTCTCTTGGCAACACTGAAAACGGCCGCGGAAATGGCCGAAGCGCCACGGACATGGCGCGTCTTGGGCCACTGCGCCCGCACGCCGGAGAAAAAAAAAAAAACACACTGGCGTGCGTCGCCTGCTCCATTTCAACCGCAATTCTTAACGGCGGTGTCAGCACAGACGTTATTAACAGCACTGACATTGGAGTCGAGGCATTACTTTGTGTTCGGTTGGGCAGAGCTTGGAACGTCCAACACACATCATGTGGTTGGCACGGATAAGAACCGCCATCCCGCGAAGCCCGACGTAACCAGTTACGGCGCACTCACGTGGTTGCCTGCATGCGTGCCTCGCCAGTGAATACAGCCTATAGCCTCCTCCGACGGCCACAGCAGGCGTCAAACAAGTTTCAACCTGAAGAGAAGAGAAGCACGAAGAAGCAAAAGCACTCTCATTGAGTCACAGAGGCGATGAGTTCGACACCGCGAGCATCAGCCGTATTGAAGCAGCGCATGCGCAGAAGGCCTCTTTAGCCGCGGCGGAATCTGGAGGTCGCCGGCGCGGCCTAGCTTGTTCAAGCCTGCAGAGTTTTGTCGGTATGGAGGCTTTGCCGCAGACTTACCGAGCCACTGCAGAAAAATGCGACGGCGAGTCGCGTTGTACGCTGTTGAAGTGTGGCCTCCGCGTCAACACACACCACAGTCGATTTGTAACAACCGCTCTCACTTTTTTCCGTTGCAAGACGCATGGTAATATGTTCTTTTTTATGCTTAAGATTAACGTGTTGTTTTTAGTGCAGTAGTTGAGAGGAACGCAGTCGCACACGTTCGCTGAAGGAATTGCAGCGTTTGCATTAGCCTAAGCGCACTCCTTTAGTTCCCTTGGTGTGGACATTGAGCATATCGTGCTTCTGAGCAGACTCATAAAGTAGGAGAAGGAGGGGAAATAAACTTTAGGTTTACCAACAGTTTGTCTACAGGGACCATGGCAGTAAAGAAATCCCGAGCCATATTCACTAACGTGAAACCTGGGGAGGGGCGACGCATGCAGTGTATACGTGTATTCTTAGCCCCTTGGCGTTTTTGCTCTCGGAAATAAAACAGTTGGGGGTGGAGGGTAGACGTATACAGCTTTGGTGGAAGAGCCTCGCGTCTTTGGAAGAGAAGTAGGGAGCGTAAAAAAGAGGAGGAGAGGAGAGGAGAGAAGAGAGAGAGAGCCGTTATTCCTGGCCGGCTGGAGTTAGTTCGGACGGCAGACAGCCAGGGTCGGGGGGTGGGGGGAGAGGAAGCAGGGCAGGCGTGCCAGATGGCGGGGGGGGGGGGGGGGCGTCTTCGAAGTCCCCGCAGTGTGGACAAGCGGGGGTGGGAAAGAGGGATGGCGATATGTTGGTGAGGATGGATTGAGTGGGGAGGGAATGGGTTTGGATCTGTCTCCAGAGGGATGATTCAACCGGGGATAACGAGGGGTGAGGGGGTGGAAGGGTGGTGCGTGAAAGCCTGTGATGGAGGGTGATTTCGCGGAAGGTGAGCAGTGGCAACTCCCCTCCCTCCTCGGACACGGTATACGTTGATGCTGCAGAACAGCAACCCCGCCATACATACAATATAGCAGCAGTGAACCACACCCCAACCCCCTCTACCTCAGCCAGCTTTCGCGTCTTTGAAGCACGAAGCATTCTAGGTGAGGCGGAAACGAGTGTCCTGGTGTTTTAGTACCGTGACTACATGAGACGACGGTTACGACGCCGACAGTGCGAGCAACTAAGTGCTCAGCCCCTAATAGCTTTCTCCGTTCAGAAGTCACTGGTCGGTCGCCGCCAGCCGAGCCCTCTCGACCGGCCGGAGCTAGGCGTAAAATATATTTGGGCACCCCTGTAGCCAATGCGAGAATGGCAAGCAAATCTTTCTGTTGTTTGATGTAAAAGATTCGGCAATTGGCTTTGTGTGGGACTATATTTTTATTGGTTCCAGCCTCTTTTCAGCCGCAACATTCACTAGTTGCGCATGTCGTACGCTTTCGCCATGTTCACGTAGCAGATGATGACGTCGCCGGAAGTGGATGTCAGGTAGTAATCGGAAGAGACATCCCTTCTGGTCGCGGTAGCGCGAGGCCTTCAAATATTGCTTCAAGCTCTGCACCCATTTCTTAGCCAACGATATTCCTCCATCCGTGCGGAACCCTCGAGTAGGTTTGTTTGTCTACTACTTTCAGTGAGGTCATATGGCACCCAGTGTCTGGTGAGTTGTACCGACAGGTATGGGTAGAGCAAATCATCGCTTGGGTCAGCGAGCACTATTCGTCGGCCTCTCGGCGCTGCTCCCGAACGACATCCGTTCTTGCAGCGTCATCTTCACTAAAGGCCTGTGTGAGAAGCGTCCTCCAGCGGGGCATTTGGGGCGCAATTAAGCTTATGAGGAGAACTGTGTGACACCTTTGGATTGAAAAACGGGGGAAGTGGACTTTCGGAAGAGACATCCCTTCTGGTCGCGTACGCAGGCCTTCAAATATTGCTTCAATTTCCCTGCACCCTTTTTGGGTTTCCTAGGGGAAAACTTTCGAACCTCCTTTTGCTTATTTCATTGGGTCTTGGCAAGGCGGTTGGGAAATAGGGGTGAAAACCCGGGGGAGGAATTTTCGTCGGCCCCGGGCCTTCCCAACGTTTCCCTTTTGCAAGTAGGTCAGCGCAGCCAAACCTTTTAGCAGCTTACGGGGATTTGCGGAGTTGCAGGGAAATGTTGTCCTTTGGGTTGATAAAGTGAAGTCACTACGACCAGCCACCCATCTCCTACTTTTGGGGTCGCAATTTCCCGGGGCAAGCCTCGGGAAGGGGAAATTTCAACCCTTTTTTTCTTGGCTGTTTCGCGAAGGCTTAGAAATACGGGAAAGTGAGAATCGTAAAGTATCCCTGCCTTAAAAACCCTTTTTTCGTACATGGAGCGACCCAAAAACGAGCAGCTACGGTAGTCGCATGCAGGGAATTTGTTCGTTGTCTGGGTGATAAAGTGGGAAGTTCCTCGGACCACGGCCACTCATCCCGTACTTTTTCGCCCGCATTTTGGTCAAGCCTTTAGGGCCTAAATAAATTGCAACTTTTTTCTGCACTCTTTAACGGATATAGATGTTCCAAAAGTGCAAAAAGGCATTCAGGGGACTTTTTTACATCTAGAAAAAAACGGAATTACCCCGAATGTCACCAGGTATTTGTAAATGTTTGGTTTTGGGGGCCCGAACCTTGCCCTGGTATTCTGTCGGGCTTACTACACAATTATTGACCTTTGATTTTCTCTTAGTTTTAAAGGGTAAAAAAAAATTTGTCTCTATTGATTAGGGCGTGGAAAGTTAGATGGATATAGCTTCAAAACTGCATAAATGGTAAACAAGTTTTCCCCCAGACCGGGGCCCAATGGAGAATAATGGGTAGAGCCTTTGCCCTTGCAGTGGCGTAGGTAGCTTGATCACAATGTAATGATATGATGAGTTGTTCTGAAGCTCTCTCTAAGATTTCCCGTGGAATTGGGCGCATTCGAGGCTAATGGCACATTTAAATCCCTGGATCATTCTGAGTACATTTTTAAGCTCTTCTAGGAAAAAATCTGGTCTGTTTTTCGGAACGTTCGCTGTCTTTATGTCGAATATTGATGCCTTTGCCTTTTCGTCTCATTCAGCGAACTTTCATCAACCTCGCCCTTAGTTACCGCTGGACCACCGCCCAACGGGGTAGTCCTTGGTCAGCAATGCTCATTGCCTTCGTGGGACTAGCATACCACGGAGCATTAAAAACTAAGGGATGAAAAAATATTCGCATTGTTTGTCAGGATTGCTGCTCAGTCATGTTCGGACGACAGATGGTGGTGTGACGTCGCGGAAGTTGGCTCCTTGAAGGGACCGTAGCGGCAAGATACAGGTTTGGTTTACTCGAAATTCTAACTATCCAGGTTAATACTCTGTTCTTTTAAAATCAAGCGTGTAAGCAGCAAGCTAAATAATGAGCAAAACAGACGGAACAGCGGCGACCCATCCTCCTATTACTCCGCCGGCCGCAGCACGTAAAAGCGAATAATTTAAGAAGAATACAAACTTAAGCTAATTGGTACATTGCGAAAAGGAAAAACACGCATAAAACTAGGACACAAGAGAAGACGACTAGGCACACAGGGCGCACGCAGACTAGAACCTGGTTTTTATTTTAGGAAAGAAACACATTATGAACGAAAATGTGTTGTACGCATGTGCGGAAACCTTTCGCACCAACAGAAAGAAAAAAAACCGCCCTAGGACTGTGCACGTGCGTAGTACGCATTTTCGTTTATAATGTGTTTATTTTCCCGAATAAAAATCAGGTGCCAGTCTGCGCCCTCTGTGTATAATAGTCTTCCGATTGTTGGATTGTGGCGTTTAAGGCGCCGAAGCTACACAGGCGGTGAGGCGCGCCGTAGTGGAGGGCTCCGGATTAATTTTAACCACCTAAGAATCTTTAACGTGCGCCGAAATCTCGAACACACGGACGTTTTCACTTTTCGCCTGCATCAGAAAAACGGCCGCAGCGGCTGGAAATTGAACCCGCGTCCTTGGGCTCAGCGGCACAGCGCCATAGCCACTAAGCCACCGCGACGGGTTAGTTTTTGCCTCCTGTGTCCTCGTTTTATGCGCAGGTTTTCCTTTTCTTTAGCAAATAATTTGCGTGTTTAGCGGCAGTCCGAAAAAGCTACCGTTATTAAACATGATTCTGCAACTGTATTTCTAACTCGGTTGAGTATTATGGCGCCGCTTGATTGCTAAGAAGAAGTTCATTAAATCCATTTATTCTCCATCACCGCAAGAATTCTTCCAACACTGCAGGAATTGTATATGAAATTGTGGTTCTGTGTCATAGGAATCGGTAAATCACGAAAGTGAAATGCGCAAAGAAATCTGCAGCTGAGCATGATTTGCGGGTCTGCGGCTACCTTGTGGGTGTGCTTGGCGAGCGAAGTCATGCTGGCGGGTCGCTTCGACAAAGGTGTCATGACGTAATTTCCGTGACGGATATGACGTCAGTGAAATCTTGGTGTATCCCGGCATAAAACACTGTCGTGTTAACATATAAAACCCGGAAACGAAAAACCCTAAGTATAACGTACTCTTTGGTTCTAAAGGTTGCTTCCCCGCAAGAAGACCCTGTGTGTAGGGGTGCACCCTTTACAGGCCCCTTGTTTTGTTGTAAAGGCGTCATTTCCGTGACGGATATGACGGCACGCAAATGTTTGTGTTTCCCGGTATGAAACAGTTTCGTGTTAGTAATTATCCGCGAACGCAAACTCCGCCCTTCAAGTGGGTCCATCGCAGTAAGGTGGTTGCGGTTCCGTTGAACGGTGCTCAACGGGACCCAAGCGTATCGGGAGCCCCAGAGTGCGGGCCCCAGCCCGCACTCCCCGGTGTGCCTCCTGGGCCTCGTTATTCGGGAATAACGGGGCCACGCTTGTTCGAGCGGTGGGCTGTTTTTTGCCGATCGAACATCGATTCGCGCTCGGAACGGACGACCTCATTGCGCTTGCAATAATACCTCCACATAGCCCCTTGCTTTATTTACTGTGGGGGAAGCATTACGGGGAAAGCTTGCGCACACACTCCTTGGCCCTAATTGAATATCGCACAAGGTCCGAAGGAGAGGAGCGAGCGAAACGCACGCTGCTCGCGCAACAACCGGAAGCTGAGCGGAACTGCGAACGCTGTTGCTGGAACAAATGCATGCTTCGAGCGAAGGTTTCCCACCGAGGGGGCTCTGCTTCCGCGTTCCGATGCCCCTTTTCCCTGGAAGTATGTACATTGTGGAACGACCTGCTTCGAACGCGTCTGTGCGGCACCGCTGTTTCCGCTTCTGACGATCTTTTTTGCTTCTAGTATCTATATAGTTCGAACACATATTAAAGTGAAAGCTTTCTTAGTGGGACCGATGGGGCACTGTAAAAAAAAACATACATTTCCCCATAGACCGGTTGGTCCACCGGAAAACTCTGATAAGATATCTGGACACACGGCGCGCGCGCGAAACCGGGCTGCCATTATGTCAAAATGTTTACTTGAAAATCGCCAAAAAAGAACGGCTTTAGATAAAGGTGGCGTCTAATCTCACGGCAGCCGTGAGAATTACATCCGGGAAATTCTCATGGCAGTTTCCATAAAAGCTGGCTGGCCTAAAATTTGCTGAATAATACTACGTCCCAACGTAACCTAACATGACATAACCTCACCGAACTTAGCGTAACCTAACCGAACGCGTAATAACCTATACCTAATCCAGCCCAACTGTAACAAACCAAATCTAACGCAGCCCAAAGACACATAACACAACCTAACGTAATTCAGCCCTTTCTAGAAGTCCTGTGCGTAGATCTCTTTATATAGCGAAGACCAGAGTAAAAAAAAAGTATTGAAATTCTGAAATCTAACAGAAAGCGTCGCAATTTCGGATTCGAACTTGAGCCTTCTCGTTTAAAATCAACTACTATACCACAGCGCTGCAGGGGCAGCTGCAAATGTTGGTTTTTAGGGAATATTTATCCCATAGAATCTCCGTGTAGCCTGCTTAGCCAATAAGAGGTGACTGCCGTGAGAAATATCTGACGGTAATTCTCAAGGTTGCCGGGAATTATTAATATACACTACCTTAGATTAAACCATACACGCATCGATCACGAAGAAGGAGCGCAACAGTATTCTGTTAGCGCATAAACCACGTACCGGTATACACTTAGATCGTTCGTGGATGCGTTTACTTAGTGGGCGTAAAATCGTCGCATGGGTTCGTTTCTGTAGTCCTGTTTCCAGCGCGGTTTTATAGCTCAGTTCGTTCTTGGTTTGCGATGCGTGTCTGTGAAGGTCTGACGGTCGACTGGAGGCTCTTTTAGCAAAGGTTCTGACACACTTTTGAGACAGTTCTGATGTGAGCAAGCTTTCGCACTTTTCTCAGCTTCCTTTAGGGAAGGATGGCAATTTTTTTCTCTTTTCTTTTCTGTGCCAAACTGCAGGGGAGCTCAAACTAGCAATACTGGCGTCGTTTTAGCAGCGGCACCAGTTCTATAACTGTTCCTCATGACTCTTCCCCCTTATGTAATGCCCCGAGAGAGGCCTTTAAGGGTAAAATAAATGATGATGATGATGATTGGACGCCCATCCGCTGTACGTGTCTTGGTGCCCGAACTGCCTTCTCCCGTCGCGTAACCACCTCAATGGGCGGGAGGTAGAACGCCCAGCATGCTCAGGCTGTAAGTTTTGAGGATAAAGTAGTTGATGTGCGAAAGATTGGCGTGTTCGGCGAGAACGAGTAGAGAAAAAAACTGTGGTTGATTCCTCTGTCACAGGAATCGGTGAAGCACAAAAGTGAAATGTGCAGCGAAATCTGCAGCTGAGCATGGTTTGAGGGTCGGCGGCTGTCTTGTGGGTGTGCTTGACGAGCGACGTTCTGTTGGTGAGTCACTTCGGCAAAGGTGTACTTGCGCGTCATTTCCGTTGCCGATATGACGTCAGGGAAATCTTGGTGCACCATGGCATAAAACACTTCCTTGCTAAAATATAAAACCCGAAAACGAACAACCATACGTAAAACGTACTCTTTAGTACTAAAAGTTGCTTCCCCGCAAGAAGACCCTGTGTGCAGGGGTGCAACCTTTACAGGCCGCTCGCTTCGTTGTACTGGCGTCATTTCCGTGATGGATATGACGTAAGCGAAATCTTCGTGAATCCCGGAATAAAGCACTTTCGTGTTCAAAAAAACGCGTGCGCGCGCGTGCGAGCGAGCGCGTGCGAGAGAGAGAGAGAGAGAGAGAGAGAGAGAGAGAGAGAGAGAGAGAGAGAGAGAGAGAGAGAGAGAGAGAGAGAGAGAGAGAGCATTTATTGTCCAGTGAGAGACCGAAGTCCACGTCAGCTGAAAGATGGAGGCTAAGGTATCGTTGCCTTCTTAGTATGTCCTCAGAGGCCTTCTCGACATGGAGGCGGAGAGCCTCCTGAGCAGCACGAGCGTCTTTTTTGGGCGAAGGGGGAAGCAACAATAGGAATGAGGGAAAAATTGGAATGCTGCGTCAAAAGGGCAAGTTGGGGTACGACAGTGTTTATATATGGGGTGTAAAATGTGGTGAAATGAGAGGGAGTGGTTTTGACTGCGGCGGGAAAAAACAGTTTGTGCGCGATTGATATGTCAGTGTGGAGAAGGGTAGTCTTAACTGGCGTGTGAAGTGTTAGGTGAGTAGGGTGACGTTGGAGTGGTGCGGTCGCGGATACGAAAGCCAGGAGTATGGCATCAGGCTGACCAGAGCATAAATGGATCCGTGGAAGGATTTTCGCGTTTACCCTTACTTTAGCGTCCACGTTGGCGGGGACAGGAAGTTATACCAGGGCAAAGAGGGGACGAGGATGGGTCTTGAGAAGAGAGGAGGCTGAGGGAGCAGTGTAAAGAATTTCGAATGTCGGATAGTGAGTCCGCGAGGATGTAAGTGAGGTCTTGGGTGGAGCGTTTGAGGGCGGCATGCTGCATGGCGAAAGCGATGGAGTGCTCCTTGAACGAAGATGTAAGGCATCAGGAGATAAATTAAACACGGTGCCTTGTGCCGTCCGACAGCGCCTTAACGCATCGCTTGAAACATACATGGGTATAGTTGTGTCTAACGGCGCTCGTATTTTCTAGGCTAAGCAGAAACTGTTCGGAATTAAAATTACAGCGATGTAGGGTTTACGTCATCGCTTCATGACAAAAATAAGGCAATTTCATTCCTGGCTTGGGCGCTTTCACCTTATATTTTCTTGGTTTTGTGCTATTTTTGTTGTTGGAGATATTAGCGACTGTTTTTGTCGGGCTGGGGAGAGTGGAGTAGCCTAATGCGCACCTGAACCAAATGCAAAAGAAACGACAGCCCAGAAGGGGTTTATTAACGATGCACTGAAGCGGTTTGTAAATGCATTGCGTGATTACTTATTGATATTGAAGTCTGCATTCCCAATTTTTCGATGACTTTGGGTGCGTTTGCACGAATTAATTGAGTAGAAAAATTAATTCAAGTGGGCTGCTTTACTTTCTCATCCTTTTTTCCCATTTTGTGACTTTTACTGTCGCGCGAGAAGTTTTACTGGGTTAGCTGGACGGCGGCTCGCCGATCAAACCGCGGACAAAACCGTCCAGCCGACCGACCCGTCGACGGACCGTCGGAAATCGATCGGGAAGCGAGAACTGCGGCCAGACAGGAATAGATTTATGCTGCGATAAATGTGGCATTATTTTGCTCGTTTGTAGAATGTATTAAGCTTGGTAGGGTCCGTGACGCCAAAATAACTCAACACTAGCGCGCATGCGATCTGCATTTCGGCTTACGACGCTTCGCTGACTTCGCTCCAGTAGAGCTCGAGCAGGATACGCGTGTGCGACTGGCACGATTGTAGAACACCTAACTTCGGTTAAGAGCAGAAAAATAGCTTCGGGAGTTTGTGTCATTAATAAGAATTAAAATCAACCGAGGCATTTAACGTAAAAACAAAATCGAGTTACGACAAGCACTTTTGGCGCCGGGTGAACTCATGACCTGCGAGACGAACACACATTTGAGATGGATTTCCCTGCTTTAAATACCGGAGTCACTCGTGATCAGATATTTGTGAGGGTTATGGAGATGCTTACTGCACAATCTTTATTCAAATGATTCTCCGCTTAGCTGCTCGGATTGATGGAATCTAGTACGTAAGCAGCAATGTACGACATGAAGGGGCAGGCGTTCGGTTTATATACCAGCAATTTCTCAGCAAACCTGCGTTTTACCGTATTTTAGTCGTACGAAGAATCTTTTTCGTGGGCACTTGCTCGCTGGGCGAGATAAAATCGCGGGGGAAAAATCATTTTTCAAGCGAAGCTTGAAATAACTGGCCTGAACGTGCGATGCGTGTATGCTAAACGCCATACAGTAAAGCCCACTTTGAGGAGCTCTGATGATGATGATGATGATGCCACTGATGATGTGATGGCCTTAATTCTCGTTCGAGGGTTTATCGGTAGAGCACAGTTGAATAGTTCAGCCCCAGAACAGGCGGTTACGTGAGCACGCGCTCATGAGCGTGCTCGTGAGCGTGCTCGTGAGCGTAATCGTGAGCTGAGCGTCGTGAGGATCCTGCAGTTTCGGCAACCTGGAAAGCCAGGCGAAACGACAACGGCAGGTCGCTGAAGTGGTTCGGAAAGCAGGGGTTTGGCATTTGGTTTGATTTGACAGGTATTTCACAAGAGATACTGTTACGGATTCGCAGTGTTGCAGAAGCCTCGCGTGCACCCCTATTCCCGTTAGGGGACTATAGGGTTAATGTTTTTGTAGTTTCTATACCACATTCATAATTTTTTTTTTTTTGCGTGACAGGAGCACGCTAAGCCATTCACTAAAGAATCGAGAGTGCGCGACCGATGATAACGTGAAAACACGCTGTTGCAAAAAAATAAAACAAAAACAAGTGTGGCATACACTCTACAAACACATCTACATTGCGGCATATATGTGCGCTGCAGATATAACTGAAGTTCCACGTTAAATACAAGAATAACATTGACACAAACCAAGTGCGTATGCAACAACATTATTGGGCACCACCCAATAACTTTGCAAAAACGTCGCGCGTTTTTTACGTCACTTCTATAGCTGTTTCGGCCGCCGCTGCAGACGGAGCATAGTATTAGTTATTATTCCCCCTTCATAAATTACATAATCCTTTAGCGCCTGGATAAATGATCAAAAGTAGGTTTTTTCGAGACGGCTTGTGGAATACAAACATGAACAGAAGTTTGACATATTCGCTTGGGGGCCTTTAAGAATGCTATCAGATCGCACTGTAGACACAAATTTATTCGAATTTATATAATCTCCAATACAACAAATATTCCCTCTGAATTTCATTACAACGTTCTGAATGTCGCCCATATTAGCCAACTCAGACGAGTGAGTTTTGATTTACTATCTCCAAAACAGCCTTCCGCATCCTCGAAACCAATGGTCAGCTACCCGAAATAGAAATCGTTTGGGTACTCGGACACACATACCTCGCCGGTAATGAGGCGGCCCATGCCGCTGCCCACGCGCACGTACACCGGGACATTATCTACGAGGGACAAACATCACCTGCTGCTCCAAAAACAGAACCTCTCGTCAAATATGGAGACATTTTGGCCCACTATCGCCAAAGCAAAATAATATACCCGGCTCCACATCCCCAGTTATCGAGACAAGAAGCCACCATCCTGAGAAGACTACAAACAAATTCCTATCCCCATCGCAGCCTTCTTCAAGCGATCTGTAATTTCTGTCCCTTGCCGGGCACGCTATACCACCAAGTATGGGAGTGCGGACAAACCCCAACCCTACCCCCAACCCTACCCTCTACGAGCAGTGGGTGGCCTACTTGAAAAGTCCGGACCCTGGGACCCCAGCGTATTCTGGTGAAGAGGGCCTGGACTGTCAGCCAAGGCCAGGGCATCCCAGACTATGGACGCCCCCCACCGGACGGGTGCCCAAACAGCAGCACCAGCGCTCGTGGAATAAACATTTATTCCTCCTCCTTCTTATATGAACCCAAAGTCTTGAATCGTCGGGGTCGTAATCATCATTATCATGGCTGGTGAAAAGGGAAGAAGCGACCGAGCGCCGCCCCAATATCACTGTTTTGTAAATGGTTATGCAGAAAACCCTCGCCGCAACGAAGCGCTCACGACAAAAAGTGGCTTCGTAATAAGCCACATTTCGATAAAAGCGATGATGATCTGATCTCTGGGCGCTGAAGTTGGGAACGTAAAATCTTCTAATAAAGCGAACTTTCACATAATGCGATTTTGTTATAACGACGATCCCTCCGCTAACAGATAGATGGGTGATTCGATGGCATTCATTGCAGTTGTGAGCGCCGTGGTATCTACGCTGGCGTTGTAGTAGGTCGTAGCCATATGTTTTATTGCCATTAGTATTATCGGGCTCTTCACTGAGTTTAGTGTTCTGACGTTTTATTTTTATTTCTGGACGTTTTTGTATTTGTGCCTCGTTTTCTTTTTTCTTTTTCTTCCCCAACGCCCTCACTACGGCTAGTACCCGAAGGTTCGTTTCGTGAGTGAACATTATTTAACGTAATCATAGACATGCGTTGCATGGGGATCTCAAACTGTCTGCCATCTACACGAGTGGTAGTACACGCGCCTTTACTGGCGTTATTAACTGCCTTGATAGTGAGCAGCAGGACGGCGGATTAAATCGCAGTCAATTACCCATAAAACTCTGCTAAGGAAGTTTCTTCCGCAAATGTCTCGCACCGCACCAACAGATGGCGTCAATAGCCTGTTGCGGGCTGTAGGCGTTTCACATCACCCCATAAAGCGCACCAGCCGCCAACGTCTTCTCTCCGATGGTCTTAAATTTCTCTTGTGTGATGCGTACTTCCCGTCGTAAATGGAAGAGAAAGCGTTCCAATTGCGCGGAAATTTTCGTTCGAATTTTACTTCATTTGCCCTCGCAGTTGAGCTCGAAAGATCGATGCTGTACTTTTCTTTCGGTGCTCGTAATGTTCGGCTCCCTCCCTCTAAACTCGAGCGTAAAGAGAGCGGGCGGCGGTGGGGTATTCCGCGCCCCGCATGCCCGGCGTGATTTTCGTGGTTCTGGTCTGGTTTCCCCCGTCGTCAATCGTAGGCGGGGCCGCAGACTCGGGCACGGCCTGGACGCTAAAACGTCCTCCCTACCGGCGGCGCAGCCTCTGTTCGCTAAGCCAACCACGGCGGCTGCAAACGATGGCTTCGCACGCGTCACCGTTGACCTTTATTTCTTCACCGCGGCCGTCTGTCCAGCCGACGGGCACCGCCAACCGTACAGCGTGCCCACGGCCGTGGTGTCGTCCTATACGCCACATTTCTTGACCACTGAAGGTGTACCTGAAACCCCCTTTCAGCCCGGACTATGTTAGCCAAATAAACACGAGTATTTTTGTCTTCTAAACAGATAGTACTGGAAATAAACAACGTTAACGCTGGCGAGAACTGGCTTTACATGCTCTTGAATTCAAAGCGCGCCAAATAAGGTGAGGGGGGAGAGTGAGACACACAGGCGATAGACGTCACAGCAATAAACGTCAGTTGAAAGTTAGCGTCAGTTGCAATTCGCTGTCTCGCGCGTCCTTGTTTATTGCGCTGTGAATTCAAGACAATATTGTGCTGCTGAGCACGAGGTCGCGGGTTCGATTCCCGGCCGTGGCAGCCGCTTTTCTGATGGAGGCAAAAAGCGAAAACGCCCGTGTGTTCCAGATATCGGCGCACGCACAATAAAGGTCCCCAGGCGGAAAAATTAATCCGGAGCCCTCCATTACGGCGCGCCTCATCGCCTGCGTTGCGTCGGCGGGTTAAACCCTACAATCAATCAAATCAATCAATTCAAGGCAATAAGCGACTACTAGTGTGAGTACATCGAGCGTCGCGCTTGCCATAAAATGTAATGACTTTTTAATGGCAACTTCGGTTCAGGGATCGCCGAATTGCCTGTGTGGGAATGAGATGACCACAAGGCCGATCACCTTTTAAGGAATTGATGTAAAAGTGAGCGGGAGATTTAAACCAATGAAAACAGGGAAACTCTCATCACAGGACCTTACGTAACAAACGGTGCAAATCAAATTATTGCACAATGCTGTTGTGACACCAGGATGACGTTACGAATACGTTATCACTGTCTTGTTGCAGAGCTTCAGTACACAAAAAGTAGGCCAAACTATTTAAATATAAGAATAGTAACGCAACTTCTGATTCTTCACAAGTACTCCTAACATTTGGCGTTCTTTTACGATTTCTTGAATTTGTACTTAGTTAAAATAAATTTAAAAGAATAAACAGCACTGTACAAGGAAACACGACAAATAGAGTAGGAACAGCACAGACTTTCTCTTGTTTTATTAATTTGTGGTGTTTGTACTCCTTATAAATGTACCGACTCGCCCAATATTCAGTTTTAGTAATATATTTTTTTTCAGCATTCAATTAGCTCGACGTCATCAGTCACGAAGTTGTAGAGCACCAAAAGAAAAAAACAACGACAGAATTACGGGAGACACTTAAAACTGCTTAGACAGAGAGAGAAGAAGAAAAATTGATTCCAGGGAAGATGTGAAGTGCGAATGCAGGAGTTGAATTTGCCGGTTCGGTAATGTTCGCGATAGAGGATACTCAGGCAACTACAAAGAAGAAAGAGATATACAGACACCTAGTGTTGTCGTTGTGATTGCTAGAGCGTCTCAGCTTTGAATTTCTGTCAGTACTCCTTTCGGGCATTAGCTTTCACGCTCGATTCCTGGCAAATCCCACGTGGGTTGTCAGTCACGCCAGCAGCGCGGCCTCGTTGCCAAAGACGAAGACCTGGCAATCCCACGTAGGTATGCTATGGGAATCGCCGTGACCCTTCAGGGTCGCTTAAGAAGTGCATTCCATAAAGAAAGGAAGCCGTGAGGTTAACCGGGACCCTTTGCTACCGACAATGGCTCAGGTAAAAACGAGGAAGAGATAGAGTGGGGAAGGGACTCTAGTCCATTTCGCGCACTATTCTTCACGCAAGTTCGTTTCACTAGGAAGTAAAAGGGCTGTCGTCGCCATTCTGCGAGGTCGATGGTAAAGACGATGACTTGGATAGTTTTTCCCCTGTTGCTTGTGTGGGAAGCCCTTACATTTATTCAAGCTACGTGACCTTCTATATTTTTGATCCGTGGATTAGACCTCCTTCTGTTGCCACAATGTCTTCATCACGAGACGTTATATGTAGGTGTAATTTACGCGTCGTAACTATTATACAGAAACGTGTTAGCTGTGGCAGTTTTATGTCCTCCCATTGCCATCGTCACGTTCATTTTCTTTTCCCGTCATTTTCTTCTTTTGCGTCTTCGTAAGCCCTACATTAACGCTAGTATATCGCTATATTTTCTGTATCCTGTGTAGTACCTGGTCTGGGCAATTGGTCGCAAAAATAACAAGAACGAAACAAACAAATTAACCATTAAATATAAATTAAATAAATATACAATGACAATTGAAACAAATAAATAACGTGCTGTACGGCTTCTCTAATCAGCATGCTCAAATTTCTTCTGGGGGCCTCAGTACACGTTTCGAACACACGTTTTTAAGTTGAAGGACACAGGACATTCACAAGGTTCCTTTTGATCGGCCTTGAAACGCGGGTGGGACGGGGAGTATGCGCGCTGGACTCGCATCGCGTAAGCCCAGGGTTCGAATCCCAGATACAAATTCACCTAGTTTTCTACTGCTAAGTTTTATTCCTTTTTCTCCGCTGGCCATTCTTGGAACCACCGCTCGCTCACACCGACGCCGAATTTTCACGTAATGGGGCATTTGAGAAATGCACACTAAAATTGCCTATAATGCAATTCGGTAGGTATTCAAAAAAGAGGGAAGTTTTATGCTGTCCGAAAGAAACCGTGGGAAGCATGAGTGAAGTGTGATGCAGCGACGTGAAAATAAAGACTGCCACTGCGCGCGTAACTTGTCACGGCCGTGTTAGTGTTAGGTGTATTCCTCGACTTGCCACCCCCGATATAAAGTTACCTAGGAATACACAAGGAAAACTAGAGGCACCATGAGATTGTGTGCCTGGACGAGTTGGCTTGGGCGGGTTTGGGCTTTTCTTACTGTGTCCTGTTCTAGCGCAGTTCCACCGAAACGACGGTATCACGTCTCAGGTCATCCAAGACAGATAATGGAGGAGGTCCAATGCAAGAGGACCCTTTGCGAAAGCGACTTTCGAAAATTGCATCTGACAGGCTTGATAATGAAATTTTGAGCCTCTAATTTTAAGCATCAAAGTGTCCTCCGTATGCATGCGAAATTTATGGCGCAAATTTCTGAATCGGATAATGCTTTGAACGCTTCACAGTTTTGTCATTCGCAATGGCACGCTATTTTTTATCCGTACATGGTTGTTTATTTCCCTTTGTCTAAGTACTTAGCTCGTGAGAACCGAACGCATTTGTCAAGTAATAAAAAATCTCATAAGTGATTTGATGTGCTTTGGCACTAGTAACGTGCACTTGGGTATGTTTAACGTATGTTACACGCCGAAAGTAAGCCATAATTCTCGGTTGGCAGCCAGTTAGCGATGCTTCACAACTAATCACAGGGCGCAAGACGGGAGAGACAGAAGAATAACCACGGGACAGGCGCTGTCCACAGGACTCAGCGCCTGTCCGGTGCTTATTCTTCTGTCTGTCCCGTATTTCGCCCTGTGATTAGTTATGAACACCTACCAAATCGCCCAACTTGCAACTGTCCTACGTTAGCGATGCTTGTAGCATTAAAAACAACAGGAAACCTGAGACACGTTGTTGGTGCTTTCACTGACTGCCGTTGAAACGATAGCAGTAGACTTAAAAAAGGCGGTGCGTTTTCAATGACATTAGCCGCCAAACACAGGGGGGCAATACAACCAGCGGGCGTGTTGCTTTGAGATAAGCTGCGGCGCAGACACACCAGAGCACGTTCGGAAACGCCGGTGAAATTCGACGGGAGTGCATTTAAGCAATCCGCAATACTTGCAGGAAGGCAGGGGCGCCCCTCTGTCATTAAACGCCCTTACTGCAGAGAGGCAGCACCCAAATTGATCTCGAATAAAAGGTGCCAGACAGAAGAAAGAGAAAAAAAAAACACAGTCTAGAAAAAAAAAAAACAGGGAGGGGGGAAAGGGAGGGAGACGAGTGCGGCAGGAGGAAGTGAAAAGGGAGCGAGGGAACAGCAGAGCCTTGACCTGGTGCTGCGCGGCCTTTCTCGGTGATTTCGGGACGCGACGATGGGATTGGCGGGCGTGGCCGCTTCTATCGCCTTTTCCTTTCTTCTTTCTCCGGATTTAGCTCGGCGGGCTTGCCGCTCGCAAGAACAACACAAGCGAGCGTGCGTGCTAGGGAAGAAGAACGGGCAAAAGCCGAGGAATGAAACAAAGAGTGGGACAAAGTTAAAGCAACGCAACGCTGCCCCATCGCTCACTACGGCCGATCGGCTGGTTCCCTTGACAGGACTCAGCCCCACCACCTCAACGGCGGGATTCCCCGTCCTCTTTCTTTCCGATATTCCCGCACTGACGGTGTTTCGAAACTCGTGGTTACAGCTATTCTTCACTCGGGTATTGAAGCAATACAAAATTTTAAACACGAATTCCTGGCTTAAACCGGGATAGTGATGAATGGGAACGTTGTGGTGGTGTTCGCGTTAATTAAAGCACCAACGTTTCTTTAACACGCTCTAACTGTTGAGAGCGCGATCGTGTTCTCTTCCGCGGCTTTGATATGAAAATTGTTACTATGCCCTAGAATTCACTGTTAGAGTCACCACCTTCAGCTCAGTGTTCTTGCTTGCAAGTTCCTTCATGCCGTTAATTCTTGAATGCGTCTACGGAGCTTATTGCACGCCCTAGTTGGAAACGGATGCAAGGTCAGCTGTTTGCAGAACCTAGTTTCCTCGTTGGCGCGATGTTGGTCTGAACTCGTTTCTTCGGTGTTGATGGTTATGTATGACTCGTCGCAAATGTGCGCATGATTCGAAGTCTTAGAAATACTCCCAAAGAAACCTCTCATTCTGCAGCATATTTGCGTCTTGCCTATGCTCATTCCACGAGGACGAAGCTTGAATCGTAGACGACAGTTCCGACGTTTTGTTACGTGCAGTGATAATTTCAAACCTGCGTTTCTGTGTTTTAAAAATTGTGCCAGGGCGCTGATGAGCATCACAAAATAAAACAACTCGTTTCTGAGAACGCGACCCGCCCCAGCATTTTTCACAATGACCCGATAGGTGTCCATTACTGCTCTTGCTTTTTGTTCTATTTTATTTCAGTTTATCGGCATGCCGGTTCGCGGAATCGGCATTACGTAGGTTGCCGAAAAAAAAAACACACCTAGCAATCCAGTGTTATGGGGAAAGACATTTGTGGCATTGGGCGTGTTTCTTGGTCATTAGTCACGTCGGAGGGACAACCGCGTGCTGTACGAGGTGATATCCGGTATTTTCTTTTTCCGGTACTTTATTACAGCGTTTCCTGCCCTATGAGACCCGTCGGGTTACCAACGAACGATACAAGGCAAGTTGCTCATAGAGACAAATGGACATGTTTGAATCTAGTGGAAAGTGTCGTAACAGTCATTGACAGAATAACGGACGATGTGGACGGGCTAACACCGCAGGAACGTCGACTGGCGTCTTGGACGCGGTTAAAAATACGAAGGAAATTACTTTAAGTGTGGGTGTAATGGTTGTGCCAAATTTGTCATCGAGAGAACCTCTTGAAATAAATAAGCAGGAGGTTGCGATGCCTGAAAACAGGGAGAGAAGGGGCAATATAATTTCTTTGTTAAAGGACGATATTCCAACATCATGCATAAGCGACAAAGAAATAAATAATATTGTGCCAAGTTTTAATAGGATTCAGGCGTGGTGTGAGGCAGAGGTGATGGAGTGTCGGCATTAACAATGCAAATTGAAGTTTTCATTTTTAATTTTGAATTCATTCCACGTTCACACTTTATAGTGTTTCGCTCTACCTATTTTTGTTTACTTTGTGCTCTTCATTCCTATCCCTGTAGGGGTTCGCCCCTTATCCCTTCAGAATGAAATGCTGCTTACGCCACTAGTTTCGGTTGCAAGAAGTTTCTTAAGGCTGAAATAAACCTGCTTTTTACGGGGCATCACGTTGAATTAACCGGAATTTCCAATTAAGCTAGTTTGAACTGACTAGCTTTGTCTGTCTGTCTGTCTGTCTGTCTGTCTGTCTGTCTGTCTGTCTGTCTGTCTGTCTGTCTGTCTGTCTGTCTGTCTGTCTGTCTGTACTGGCGTGCATGCGTGCACATGAACATTTTGGGAACAGTTTTCAGCAAACGTCCATAATCGATATTATTTCAGCTTTTCATGGCTAATACAAACTTTGGTTTGTTCAGGCTCAAGATGTACAGTAAAACACGCCACCGAACAGACATTTTTACGCTCTTTTGCATTGCCGCTTTGCTGTAGCAGCGCGTAACCGAATCGTCAAGTACGATGGTGCAATAAATAATACTTTCAAGAGGCACTTTTTTGGTTCAAAAAGTATGCACAACGCCCAAAAAACCCCGAACGTGCCCCACACATTCCATACTTTATTATGGTACGATGATCAGATAATGTTTACAAATCAGTTCAGCGTCTCTTTGTGTCTTTTCTGAAACTTCCGATGAAAACATACGCCTACCACCTCATCCTTCGCGTTATCGAAATTCCAGGACGTTGATCAAACATGATACATTCATGCGTGCGACACGCCTATCTATCTAAGTTTTCATCGTGAGCTTCCATTAGCAGCTTTATGCCTGCCACCGCTGATGATGCAATCAGTTCTCTTACGGCCCCCAAGTGCATTAAGAATAGAGAGGATCATTAATATCTTGCATGCTCAGAGGGAGTAAATTATAACCATCTGCAAAGTAACGGAGAAAGACTGCTCTGAGATAAAACAAATTTAACGGTGACCCATGAGATAAAAAGGGCCGGAAAACTCGTTGTAATTATTAAACGCTCTATTCCTCGTTCCGATTGTTATGCAAACGTGTATGTCTGTTACAAAGTTTCTTTCGGGAACACCTGTGTGGAAGCGAGCGCACGAAACTCCTCTTTGTAGCAGGAGCGTGCGAGAAACTTGGTGTTGCGGGTTTATAAAGCCGGAGTAAGGCGCGCGTGCTCAACTGGCCGAGTGTCATATTCGAAAGTTAGGAGAGCAAGGGGTTGCAAATTATGCGACCTCACAACGCTACTGCTCGGCGCACTTACTAGGTTATACATTTTAGCACGCAGTTCTTACCTCACCGCAGAGTCGCCTTTTGAAATTTTTGACTGCGGTGGCCAGAGTTGCCAGGTCCTCAGAAAGAAAAGTCACAAGGATATTGGCGAAAGTAGCCAAAAAAGTCGCCACCTTAGAGTGAACGCTTGAAAAGGAGCGAGAAGAGTCAACTTTTTCAGCAAGGCGAGGCTAATAAGTACATTAGGTTTGCCTTCGCGAAAAAAATGCAGAAATTCCGAGAAGTAAAATATCGTATCACAAATTCTATTCATTTGCAGTGGTGCGGGAAAGCGACAGCGGTTGATTACTGTCTACAAAAAAGCCAAAATATGCAGGTTTGGGCAGAACATTACAAATACTATGAATGTCTTAGAAAGGGCCTTCGCTGCATACCTGGTTTTACCACTTTCGCTGCCTCTTTACATTACCGTACCTATTAGACGTCGTAATATACATTTCCCACCACTATGCATTAAATCTCAATCTCTCGTAAACTACTGAAGCATCACACTTCAAACCGAAGGCGTTTGCTTGAAGGCTTAACGCTATTACATGACACCAGGTGCCAGATAGCACTAAACCAAGGCCAATTTCGATTTGTGCCGGGTAAGTTACCCCTGTTAGGGTGGACGTGTCTGAATGACTGCTTCGTTGGGAACCTATTCTAGACTTGCCAGATCACCGTCGTCTGCCCTAAAGATTGTTGTTCTGTTTTCAGTTGTCTCGATGGCTTACCCTTATGTCATTCACTCATTCAACGTCGTAAGAAATTTTTGCAGATACAGCGAAGAACGTGAAGCGAAAGTCAACGGAAACGACGAAACTGAAAACTAATGGGACTTCAGTTACCCCATGCTGGGTTAATACCGGGGTTACCTACGGGAAGATGGTGCAATTTTTTTTCAGTTTGTCTCTATGGCTGAAATGCACTGAAAGGTCATGTAAGACCCCTTTTTTTGTAAGGCTTCGGAAGTGCCTAGAGATATACCAAATCACCAATACTCAAAGGAGCCAGAAGGTAGCCAAGTCGCCACACTGAAATTTCCGTTGTCACGTCTCTGAGAAGTCGCCAGTCTGGCGACGATCGCCAGATCTGACAACACTGCCAATGGCTATCAATAACTCACACAAGCCGAATTTTTCTTCGACGTGTTAAAACGAAATTTTTAGCAGATGTACGTGCGATAAAAAAGTCGATTTCCACCTTCAGCGTCTTGTATCAACTAGCAAAAGCTTGGTATGGGCCAGTTGATTCGAGATGACTGAAAATGTTTAAAGGCGCAAAAAAAAAAAAAAAGAACGTTGACAGGAGAAGAAACGAGCAAAACCGACAAATTCTGGCTAGTATACCTGGAATATACCTTTCAAATTATCACCACACATCTAGTGTTACATCTATCAAAGCAAGGCTATCTTTGCCTCTTCTTGAACATCACATAAACGTTTGCCGTTCATGCTTGTTTCACAAGATTTATCATTGTATTTCCATCCTAAAAAAAAAAAGACATGCTATTGTCCAGTACATCCTCCATGTCGTCCCGGATCAAACATCAGTACAAAGTTCACATCCAATTGTGTCGCACGAACCTGTTGCAGGATTCTTTGTGCCCAGGAGCTGTGCAAGTTTGAATCGCCTTCCGCGGTCCGTAGCTGAAATACACAATGAGATTTCTTTTCGTTCAGCCATAACCCACCTGTTTTCATAACAAGCTGTTATTCGTAATGTCTAATGTTGTTGTTTTGCTGTTTTTTTCTGTATTATTGTGGGTTTCCCATTCCCCTCTGGCCCTGAAGGTAATAATAAATAAATAAATAAATAAATAAATAAATAAATAAATAAATAAATAAATAAATAAATAAATAAATAAATAAATAAATAAATAAATAAATAAATAAATAAATAAATAAATAAATAAATAAATAAATAAATCAGCTTAACCGATACAGTTACGTTCTCTGTATCCTGCATCAGTGGTATAAGGTTCCAAGTCATTGCGGCACATTGTTTATCCTATTTTTTAAATCTTTGGCGCTAGTTTACTGCGGAAGAGCCTGTTGTCAAGCACACAAAGCACATCAGGCTTGCTTGTTGTACCGCACTGTAGAAGTTGCTTACCTTGGAAATACGGGAGGCAAAGATCGGGGGCAGGGAAGAGTCTGGAAGGTTTCAAACGGGCCAGCGGGCTGTCTAGATTAACTTGACTTCATTTGTACAGAATTTTGGTAGCAGTTACACATGATTGAATCTCGCGATGAGACAGAAAGATCGAAGTTTTGCGGGCCAGATACCCTGTCGACCGCATATTAAATTCGCCATCTATGCATACAGAAGACTTCAGACGTTTGCGCCTCGTGCAATCGGCTTTTTTCGACCGGCAGTTTATTCGAGCGGCATGCTCTGCGCAAGCGCTATACGTTGAATGAAAAGAGCAGCAAATAACAAGAGCTCGGGTGTACCGTGTAGAAAACGGGCGCATCTATGATGTTTCCCTGAAGTAGAGTGGTTGGCGCAGTTAGCTGTATGAACTCTATGATGACGTCGGAAAGCAGTCGAGAGGCCAGGTTAGCAGTATTCACCATTCTTTCTATTTGTGCAAGTGTTTCTTTTGCGAGTTTTCTCTTTTGAATGAATGAATGAACGAACGAACGAACGAACGAACGAACGAACGAACGAACGAACGAACGAATGAATGAATGAATGAATGAATGAATGAATGAATGAATGAATGAATGAATGAATGAATGAATGAATGAATTGTTAATTTGTTTCTTACTCGAAGACCGAGTTGCATCTAAAAGGAAAAACTGCAAAATTGCAGCATAATATGCAAACGAAAGCTTGCCAAGACGTGTTACGTGAATGCGAAATAGTAGCCGCAAATGACCTTTAGGATTTTCGGCTGCTTTACAGCTGGCCATTTTCGAAAAACAAATCAAAGGCATTTGTTCAACTGACATCACAAATAAATAATTAATGTAGCAGTGCTGGCACCAGGAACTCTGACACGGGGCTGGTTGCACACCAGCGCACAAACAACCCATTGCGGTTCCACTGGATGCAAAGCCTGTATATAATAAACACGTCGGAGTATCATCACAATAGTGTCACCACTTGCACTCCAATATAACCGCAATAACATTTTTAATGAGTGCCAACCTTTGGTAAAAATGTTTCTATTTTTTGTTTTTGTTTTTTCGTGTTTTTTTTTAATAAGTACTGTCTGTGAAATATTAAATATTGACGCCTACGCAAATGCTCGTTTGCGGTGACAGTGGGCTTTATTAACACCGCAGTGAAGAACGGTATTGACCGAGAAGCACTCGAGCCGCGAGAGCGAGCCACTAGCACGCAATCTAAGGATGATGACGCGGTGCCGCGAATCACTCCTTTCTCATAATCGTCTTGGATACTTAGTCTCCCGTCAGAAGTTAATCCACACCCTTGTCATCGTCTCGCCGTTATCGCTCCTTCGCGAACAAAAATCACGTGACAATATGTGTAGCATGAATCGTGTTATATTTTATTGAGGCATGGCGGAATAAATTTTGGTGTACAGTCGTGCACAAATGAATGTGAAGGCGAAAATGTGAACCAGAACATGCAAAATTGAAAAAAACTGTTCGTGGAGGCCTAATAACAGCCCGTTGTTAGTATAGTTGGAAAGCGACATTTTCCAACTTTGTTTTTGTAACTATTAGTCGCACGTTATTTTTACTTTCACGGAAACAAATCGCGCTATTTTCCTGTTCCGGTTAATATTTTCGTGTTCACGTTTCATTTGTTTATGCGTGTACATTTCGTTATGCATATACTGATATTTCCCGGGCCCAATTACTGGCAGCTGTAGAGGATATTGACTGTTTTCGGTTGTTTATTATAATTGTTTTTACGTGCACAGTATGTTTTCTTTTCTTTATGTCATGGGCAATCCCAACTACCTAAGAAGCAACCAGGAGTTCTAAAGATGTCAATAATCGCTTATACGCCTCGACCGCTGCCTGTAGGGGCCCCACTGAAATCCCCCCAGCGGCCCATTTTGAAAGCAGTCGCGGGAGGCTCCGGCCCGCTCCCCATTGACGCCGCTGCTTTTGTGGCACTTGCACGACTGGGATTTACCGTTTGTATGCGTCGGCAATACATATTTATGTGGAGCAGTCAGTCTGTTGCAATTGTGGTGTATTTACGAGAATGTAAATGTTTCTGGGGCGGTCACAGTGTGGTACATTCGGTCCGTATAAGCGCCAGATGTGTGTCACAGGCTGGCGTCGCGAAACCGGCACATGCATGAAGCTGATTATAATTCCACTGCAGTGAAAGTTGCGAGCAGCGTCTCCGCGAGCAGCGCTTCCTCAGATGGTCATGGTACGGCTATACATTACGATGTAAATCTGTTTTGTGGGTGTGTGCTCACATAATCTTGCGGAGTACTCATACCTGGACACCACGGCAATACGCTTGCAAGCATCGTAACTCGGATACTTGATCACTACCCTAGACAAGCCAATGTGGCATAAATTTCACGAACCCTCTTCGAAAGAAGTATGCTGGATAATGCAATAGTATAGTGAGAAATCGACACACGAGAAAAATTTAATGGTGGGTAGCGTTGCCGTGAGGTGTATATGCTCGCAAAAATTTATCTCTTACATTTATCCTCCGCGAGCAGCGTGGAGATGGGCTTATAGAGTAATCCGAGTTTGCGACTAAACTCTTCGTCGAAACATCGTCATATGACGCAGGAATCCTGCAGAATCTATAGCACAAACGCAAATCAGATAGCTTTATCAGATAGCTTTATCAGATACCGCTCTCTTCCAACGAGAGCTTTTATCGCTGGTGAACTGCCGATCTTGTATTCTTGAAAAAAAAAAGCGCCCGCCGAGTGATGAACCGTTCGTCGAAGTCGAAAAATAAAAGGGATGTGAACACACAGCTTGTGTGTGTGATTACTAAAACGTTAATTTCTTGATTTCGCTCTGCATTTCAACATACCGATAATTAAGCGTCCCCTCCCCCCTTCCCCCAAGTCTTGCAAAATAGAGTGGTGCATTTCGCATCTAGTTGGTCTGGTGAGTCCTACTTGACTGCACCTTTTCCTAAGCTACACTGGCTTTTTCCATTCCTTTACGAGCTATTCTGTTTTTTATTATTATTATTTTTCGGATTGGCAGACCGTTTATTTTTCCGTGGTTTCATTAATTCACGTTGGTTCTTCCCATAAACCATGAGTGGGCAGATATTTAACGACGCACAGCCTTTGAATATACTTAACATTTCCCCATGGCTTATATTCCCACGAAAGGCACAAATTATTGTTAGGTATATGGTAATCACATCCCCGAAACATATTTTTCTACCGACCAGATTTAGGGGAAATCCCCAAGGTGGAGTAAGTTTCTGTGAAGGAAAGTTTGACATCCACCTAAATGCAGCCATACGGCTACAAAGGAAAGCTATGCACCTTGAAAGCTGTATAGCTTTCCTTTGTAGCCGTATGGCTGCATTTAGGTGGATGTCAAACTTTCCTTCATATTTTTCTACCATGTACATACTCGAAACAAAGCCGCATTTGTTGTCCGCGCTGAAAAACGAAAGCGAGCTCTCGGTGTGCTAATATCAGGTCTAAACGAGACGACAGTAGAACTCACTTATGACTGACGTGTTCAGAGGTGACAGTGGTGATATGCTGCTACCGCCGCCAGTACCCGTATGAGCGGCCAAGAAGCGCGCGGGACCCGGTAGCTCTTGTTGGTGTTCGAGCACTCTACCAAGACGCAGCTATTTTTTGAAGTGCCGTAAACGTACTATTTGTTTACAAACGTAACAATAACATGTTTTTTTAGGGCACGAAAAGGCAAAGAGAAGCGAAAAAGAAACGAAACACTGCACGAGTCCGTATCAGCCATGCCACGCTCATCCCGTAAACTCCGCGGAGAAGCGGCGGCAGGTGGCGCAGCGATCGCGAAGCTCGAGGCGTATATACTGAGTTAACCCCAACATCCTTAGACCATCATCTTCCCTGTGTTTCTTGGCTCCGCCTGCGTTTCCCTCGCACTTGTTTCCACTCAAACCCATCACTACGTTGGAAATAAAATTAATGGGTTGCGTTTGTACAAAGTCAATATAAAAATTACTCGTTTGTTTTACTATCATTGCTTTTTTCTCGTTAGGGCTATTATACCGCACGAAGGAGCATTGTACACAAGTTGTGGTTGGCACCTCAGGTCGTCCGTGCAGCGTACTTTCAGCAGAAAAGGTGTTTAAATGTCGGTCAGTAAGTCACCGTAAGTCGCTGAGAGCCACTTCTTGTTACGGCAAGTCGCCGGTATAGAAACAAATACATCATAAAAGCACATTACAACACCGTCGTTCCTAGAATACTACTTGTGCGACACGAGCGAACGCTAACCTTATATTGACACCAGAACAAGTTATACGGCGTTTATTCGTTAAATATGTATTACCACGTGTCCCGCATTTTTATCAGTACTTAGTTAATGATGTCGGTGCAAAAACTTCTCGAAATTCTAGTTTCCCGTGCTCAACAAAGTGGGATCTTAGAGGGGGGTAGGGGGAGAAATGGTTCCATAAAACAAGTCTGTCGCATTATTATGTTCATGTTTTAAGTAAAACAGGCCCATTACAAGACCTATGCACCTTGCCAATGTTCTGGATTAATACTGATTAATTATAATTGATATTCATATGATTGTCGCCTCTGCTTCTCTTGCATTTGCTGCAGCCATTCCAATATCCAGAACATGCGCTCAAAGCGAGCTTTTTAATAAAAAATTTCTTCGCCCAACTACAGCATATTTGTTCGCAGGGATAAATGCACAATTTGAACAGGCTGGATTATACCCTTAGCCAATAGGAATGTTGCATCGGCGTTCGAGAACAATCATAGTTTAGTTTATTGCATCTTTTTGTCTATTATCCCGATTTCCAGACGAAGGTTACGATAGGGAATGCGACGAGTTCACAGTTGAGCTTGGCAGTGTTGTTCTGAAACTGTGGCAGAGGTTGATGCAGATCATGTCGCTCTCCGCCTCGTATTCACTTTCGGTACTATCGTCACTCTAGCTGCATCGTTACCCATTGCAATACCTTCAGCAGCGCACACCTCCTGCGATCCGAGTGCAGACTACATTACAGTAACAAAAGGAGCGGTGTACGCCACTATCTTCACCGTTTGCGGCTACATTCTGGCAACTGTAAGAAACCATCGAGTAACTCCTGAGCACATTCTAGCGAAAAGGCTTTAGTCATCTTTTCGACCTTCGAAGGCATGTGGGAAGGCGTAACATCAGCCAGATTTGTCGATTTCTGTAATCTTCTGTGAAACTGCTCCAAACCTTAGTTTTGTATTTATACATTATTGTGTTCGCGAACCTGCAAACACTGTTTAGAAGGGGAAAGGCTGGAGATTGCGTGCCCTAAAAATGAAGTATCCCGAACAGGTCTCTCTTGTGTGAATTGGTGTTGTGACCCCCTTCTCTTTCCATAACGAAGATATTATGAGTACTCTTCGTATATTTAATGTCACATAATATTCAGAATGTTCCAACGCGTGAAGAGATTCCGACAGTTTGAGTCCGTAGTATCAGGACGCACTCATCTGTGCGGTTCATCAGGCACTGCTCGTAACGTTCGGTGGCCCCCGATTTTTCTGAAGGGCGACTTCTGGAAGCGAGTCTGAATTCGCGAGTCCGCCACCTGACGACCCCGAAAAGCTTGGAACTGAGAAGGTTATGCAAGTGCTAAAGCATTTAACTTATATAATGCATTCGCTGCATTTTCTTGAGCGAACCAGGTCGCGAAGATTGTTTTGCAAGTATTAGACCTTGTGGAGCCCCTTCTTGTGGTAATTCTGCAACGTTTGAAAGTAATTAATGGCCGACGGCAGATAAACAGGGTCGATTTATAATGTAGCAGTGCAACGTTCGTTGTACTCTTAAAACTTGACTCGTGCTTTGGTCTTTGCGTCGTGGAAATCATCTAACGTTCGTCATACGTCCCTACTGGGAAATGGACTAAAACCGTGGACACTCGAACTTAATGCCGCTCTCCGCCATAGTCATCTCCCGTTTCTCTGCATGTGCATTACTTTCCCCCTTCCAAACGCAGAGTAGCTGGCCGGAGCACTTCCTCAGGCCAAACTTTCTGTCTTAAAATTCCATAAAGCTTGCCACTCCCCCTCTTCCTATGATTCTTTCTATCTATCTCTATCTATCTATCTTTCTCTATCTCTCTCTATCATTTTTCTGCATTAGCTATGCGCGGCTACTGCTTGCCACACCACGAACGAACAATGTAATTAACCGCCCACACTGCATTGCGCAGCGAGCAACAAGCTCACCACACAAATTCACGCGAGCCATCGGTTTCTGGAATGTGTAATGAGCGCGCATCGTGATTGGCGATCTTTACCTTCCCCCTCCTCCCCCCTTCCTTTCCTTCCTCCTCTTCATACCCCTGAGCGCCTCCTGGAACAATTGGAGGGAGTAGTATGGAGGATTGCGCATGCGCTCGATTTTGTGTTCGGACCTCGTTGCCTGACGAAATTGCCCGGCTGCGGGCCTCGAGTTAAGCGTTGCCGTCGAGAGTCCCAAAATTAAGTTAACAGGACTCCCGCAGCCTGGAAATAAAAAGCACAGCGGGCTGTCCCGCATGTTGGGTGCAGAAGCAGCTGTCGTTAGAGACGAGCTTTCTAGGGTTGCATTTGGTGACTGGGCTACTATTTGAACAGCAAGGTCAACGCGATTCTCTGTTAATATTTGAAGAGAACCAGGCACCACACCCACGTAAAGGCACGCATATACGCGTAAACATATACACATACGTGCGGGAGTTGAGAGGCAACCCCATACGGGCGGGCGCGCAGAAACCCTAGCGTACGCACGCCCAACAGAATCAACACCTCTTGCTAAGGGCAGCTTTAGCTGATTGCCTTCGCAAGGCAATAGAAAAAGAGACCCGACCAGAGATAGATTGCGTGATCGCGTTGCGCAAGCACGCCGACGTACCACCGATTGAAAACGAAATTTGTCGCTTTGTCTGGGAGCCTGTCGGGTCTTGCGCCTGTTTCCGAGGGGTCCAGCCAAGTGCTTCACCTCCCGAGCTCTGGCGGTCGCGGCGGACCTTTGGTCCTCTCGCCCCGGTCCCTCTCTCTCGCCAACCCGTTCTCTCTCTCTCTCTCTCTCTCTCTCTCTCTCTCTCTCTCATATCTATTCTCTCTTCTCTCTTCTCTCTTCTCTCTCTCTCTCTCATCTCTATTTTATATTTCCATATGTTGAACCAGATATTTCCAACGTTGACCAGCCGTTGAACATGGCCGCAAGCGTTGTTTTGGACGGTTTTAAAGGGAAAGACAATTGATTTTTGTCGAGTATATTTTATTTATTCCAAATGAAAGGGCGTCCCCTAAAACACCTTAGCCCGAAATTATTTTGCTGCTAGCGCCCTAGAAATTTTGCAATTGGCATTTTTGAATCTACCCGGCATACGTGTCCCGGTGGAAGGATTGCTGGCAACCGTGACACTGAGCCGTGCGGCAACACGTGAGATGAAAAGGGGAATTTAAAAACTTGTCCCCTGCTGAAACAACATTTTTTTTTTATTTGGGCATACTGTTGTCCCGGAGGCCGTTACAGGGGTGGGGTTACAGCACAAATCGAAGAACAGTGAAGTACATTATACAGAGTGTACACAAACAGTATACATCAGTATGGTCACTTGAAAAATGTATGGATTTAACACCGCAGAAGTACAACAGAACACACCTAACAGTAATATCTATAAGCAAACGACCCGCCGCGCTGGCTCAGTGGCTAAGGCGTTGCGCTGCTGAGCACGAGGTCGCGGGTTCGATTCCTGGCTGCGGCGGCCGCTTTTCTGATGGAGGCGAAACGCAAAAACGCCCGTGTGTATGAGATTTAGGCTCGAGTTAAAGATCCCCAGGTGGTGAAAATTAATCCGGAGCCCTCAACTACGGCGCGCCTCGTCGCCTGTGTTGCGTCGGCGCGTTAAACCCTACAATCAATCAATAAGCAAACGAACGCAACCAGTTAGGTAGATTTTTTTTTTCACAATGCTCTTTTTGCTTATGACATCACTCGCTTCAGTTTGTCCTGAAACTGGGTTACAGAGTCACTCTGGATAACAGTTGTTGGTAGTGCGTTCCATTCTTTTATTGTTCGGGGGAAAAATGAGTGGCGTATGCATTATGTGTAGTGATCCGGAAAATATGTTCGTGTGTACGTCTTAGGGTTCTGCCTTGTTGTGGTACTAAGTATTGGGAGGTGTCTATATTAAAATGATTTTTCCATAGTAAGAAAAGAAACCTTAGTCTAGCTAGGCGGCGTCGTTCGGCTAGGTAGAGTAAATTAAGTAATTGCAACATTCAGTAACGGAATCGGTTCGCGAGTAAGGAGACAAAATAAATCGGGCTGCTGTTCGTTGGACTCTCTCAAACATATTGATTACCCTGTTTCACAAGGACCAGCATATTCTAATGCCGGTCTGACCAGGTAAAGATAGGCAGTTAATTTGGCGTCCTTCGAAGCGAGCTTAAGCTTCCTACGCAAAAATCTTAGTTTAATTTCTGCAGTTGAACGAACCTTTTTTACATTTTTCTTCCAATTAAGATCACTAGAAATTGTTACTCCTAAGTATTTAAGACTATTCACTGCGGCAAGTGTACAGGATTCCAGGGTGTAGGTACAGGCGATAACATGTTTTTTTTTTATTTGTGACTCGAAAAACAACAGTTATTTCTTTATTGATTTTCATTTTTGAAGATTCACACCAGTGTTCTACAACCTTGAGGGCGTCATTAAGAATTTTTTAATCGTTTCCATTGCTAATTTCTTTGTAAAGCAGGCAATCGTCCGCAAAGAGTCGTACTTTAAGGTCTTTGTTAATATTTTGGGCAATATCATTTATATAAACAAGAAATAGGACTGGTCCCAGCACAGACCCCTGCGGAACACCCGATTTGACGTCTAGTAATTCTGATTTGGAGCCATCAATTTCTGCGTACTGAGTTCTGCCTGTTAGGTATACGCGAATCCATTGTGTGATATTGTTGTTTACACCAAAATGTACCAATTTGTCAATTAGGTCTGAATGAGGTATTCTATCGAAAGCTATGGACATGTCAAGACAAATACAGCCAATTTGCCTTTTGTCGTTCAAAGCCATTGCAAAGTCATCAATTGTTTCTACCAGTTGCATCACGGCCGATAGATTTTGCCTAAATTCATGTTGATTAGAGTATAACAGTTTTTTTGCCTTCTAAGTGGGTGTATATGGCCTTCGAGATGACATACTCAAGAAGTTTACAACATACGCAGGATAAGAAAATAGGTCGATAATTTTCATTTTTTTGGCGGTCTCCAGATTTGAAAATTGGGACAAACTTTGCCACTAACCAGTCATCTGGGACGCGTTTCTCTTCCAGTGATGCATTAAAGATAATCGTGAGACAGTAACCAATCCATTCCGAGTATCTACATAAAAAAAGCATTTGGCATATCGTCAGGACCACTCGATTTTTTACGTTAATGTTTAGAAGGAGGGAAACGACGCTTTCGTACGTAACCTTTACGTCTGACATATCCGAGAAATGAGGGCCAGACTTTTTATTGTGCGTCTGATCACCGCATGATCGAGGAGAAAATACGGACTGAAAAAACGTGTTTTAATGTGGCGCTATACTTCCTTGGTCATGCAGAACTGTTCCATTCATGATAATGCTGTGTGGGTGGTTCTGGGCCGGCGATAAGTGACGCCAAAAACGGTGCGGGGAGGGGACCATAAAGTTGGACAAGGTATTGGTGTAGTATTTTTCATTCGCGATCTTAAGCTTGTTTCATAACTGCCGCGACAACTAAGCTACTTTCATCACTGTTCCTTTCTTTCGTTCATTTTTGGCGAGCGATGTGTCTCTTTATGTGAATTATTTCTCGAGTTACCCATGGGTTTTCTTTCTGTTTTCCTTGTTTTCGCAGTGGGACGAAACTTGAGGTACAATACGAGACGATATCTTTAAACCGCAGCCGCAAGTTATTGACGTCACTTTCTGCTTGGAAACTGTCCAACATAAATGATAAGTAATCGATAATGCTTGTATCGTTTGCTCTGTCGTACTGGCGAACAAATATATATGGTCTTTTCCTTGGCTCGGGCCGAAGAAAGACCAGTTTTAAGTTCAACAAAAATGAGTTTATGATCATACAGCCCCTTCTGTATTGTTACTTCGTAATTATCGAAACAAGGATCAAGGAAAACTAAATGAAGCATAGAATGCGATGATCCGGCTATACGTATGTTTTCACGAACGACTTGACTCAAATCATTATTGAAAGCAATATCAAGGAGAACTTCACAGGAAGCCTGTTCTTTCGCATCAGCTGTTAAATTGTTCCAGTAAATACCCCCAAGGTTACAATCTCCTGCAAGAATCACCTTACATTTTGAGGGCTTAAGTCCTTCGAAGTGGTGTTGTAAATTTTATAAATGCGATATGTGCGCAGTTGGTGGCCTGTACAAGGTTGCAACCACATATGACGTATTTTGGAACTTAATTTTGCACCAAACCCTCTCGTGATTTGGAATCCCGGGTATCAAAAAGCACTCGAGATTATCTTTTACGATGATGACTACGCCTCCTCCTCTCGATTCTCTATCATTGCGAAATATTTTGTAATCTGAGGGTATAATTTCAGAGTCATGAATTTCAGGACGTAACCATGTTTCACTGACAGTGACAATATGTGGATCATAGCTAGCTAGCAAGTATTCTAGATCACCTACCTTATTCGTGAGGCTCCTAGCATTAAGGTTAATTAGTCGAAGGTCGGAGGAGTTTAAATTGACATGGCTTCATCCCGAGTCTTCGGACAGCGTGGCATTATTGTTGCGCTTAATTCGTACTCGGCCGTTCTTTTTTTTTTTTTTTTTTGAAGGGGGGGGGGTAATCCCAAACAAACACGTCGCTGTTTATTAATAATTAGTCATGATTCAAGTGAACTCGTTCACCATCATCGCGTTCCTGTTTTGCCGAATTCCAGAGTAGCTTGCGTTTCGCTAGTGTTTCCTTGTTAAAGTCATCGCCGATAGAAATGCCACTTCCTTTAAGTTTTTTGCAATTTCGGTACACTTTCGATTTTTCTCTGCAGTCAAAAAGTCGCAAGATAACTATATCTGGTCTGGGCTTATTACTATTTTTTCTGCCAACTCTGTGGATTCGTTCTACCGTGGTCAATGTCACACCAAGCTTTTTCTTTGAAAACTTGGGTTAGAACTTTTGATTTGAGGTCAGTCAGTGGATTCTTTTTCGTTTTCTGCGATTCCAAAGACCATGAGAGTGTTTCGCCGAGTTCGGTCCTCTAAATTGATCATTCTCTCTTTTTGTCTCAAAACAGTCTCGTTTAGTTCTTTAACTGTTTTTGTTAGCTTGGCTAAGGCATCTGCTTGGTCCTTAACAATTTGAAGTGTCTTTTCAACTTGACCCATCCGCTTTCCAAGGTCGTTTAGCTCTTCTTGAGTTGCCTTTTGCCCATCGCAAAGCTCCTTAACGTCAGGTCCAGGATTAAGCTCTACAATAATGTGCAACCTTTCCGTTCCTTCATGCGGTTTTTTAATCAGGAGTTGAATTAGACGTAGTTGTTGCGACACGTAACGTAGCGTCACGTTTAGATACTACGTGTCGCCACCTGTCAGACTTCGGAAATTTTGGGGTAAAATTAAAATTATTTGTTATTTCAAAATTCCTTGCGGTTGCCCCAATATATAAAACTCTGGCTTTCATATGAGCTAGAAGACGTGCACTCCACAAAAATCGGTTGCCTGTTCCTTAAACATAAATCTCCGCCTTGCATAGGATATTGAGCCCACAGAAGTTTCGCGCACGGGGCTTGAGATCGGGTTGTCTGGACTCTTGCGCGCATGCGCAGACGTTTCACGCTGCGGCACATTCAAAAGATGGTTTGTAATCCAGGTGCCGCAAGTTGTTACTAAAATGTCGCTGGGAGGATCGTGGATTCCGCTTGGTAGACGAAGGTGCGCTTTCTAGCTTCTTCTGGCTGGAAAAGGTTGTAGCACTCGCCCTAATAAGGAAGTGTCTACAGCTTTCGCTGCAAAAAAGAGTTTCATAAGCTGCTGAATGTTGTCTAAACACCAACATTAATGTGTCGACATATCAATATCTAGATAGATCTGTTCTTAACCAAATTTTTCACCATATAACCAACTTCCACAAGTTTCACTTGTAAAAGTTGTTTAACATGTGTACACACCGAAGTCAGCTGTAGCGGGTAATAAAGGGTCCACTCTACCAACGCTACTGTCATAGAGCTTGTTAAGCTCAAGGGCTTTCTAAGCTGAACATTTCGAACACTTACTGCTGACCACGTGGTGTTATTTCACAATTTCGCCCAAGCCCACTCCTAAACCTTAAAAAAATGGCCCAACGTCACGAGTATCGCGACTTATCCAAGTGACGCCCGTCCGGTTTACGAAGTGGTTCTACGTTGTCTCAGTATGGGAATTCTCGATGCTGATCTATTTCGCTGCTAATACCGACCATCGTGGTTGCCTAGGAACAGTATGTATAGTATAAGCGATTTCGCTATTCGTTTATCTCCCTCTCATCACAGCCCACCTCACCTAGTTATGCGAGGATGATGGGCGAACGACAGAAGACCCACTGCTACTGTACTCCAGACATAGCGTACTACAGCGAAAATTAACCTAATACAATGATTGTGCATTCCACGCATTTAATTTAAATTCTCTCTTCAGTTCTCACTACTCAAAAATAAAACCGAAAAAACAGTCTGCGCGCAACTTGGCCTTCCCAGTTTTAAATACATGCCCACTTGGCGTAAACGTGCCTGGGAATTGCACCGCATGTAGCCCAGCTCAGCAGTTTACTAGCTTTTGGCAGACCTCGCAAACTTCGAAAGCTCGTACGGTTGTATTTACATAACCGTCGTGGTGTCTCAGCTCTGTAAAGCGTGCATTCCTGCAGCATAAGTTATGTTGCGACGGAGCCAACTTGCAAAGCAAATACTCAATGACGAGAATGGTCGAGTGTTGTTGGGCAGCGGCCACGCTGAGAGATAAGGAAGAAGACCGTACGAAAAACCGGTGCAGTATTGGATAGGATCCGGCGAGCGGACTAGTGAATTATCAAGCAAATGAAATCACAATTTCGGCTTGCTGAGTTCCAGCGTTCGAAGCGAACAACGCCAGTGCGGTCAATGATCCAATTCTAGTTTCGACCCACTCTTTTTAACAGCATGACTAAGAAAGAGGCAAAAGCTAAAATGAAGCATTGTCGTCTGCACCGGCGTGCCTAATGCAATGCCGTATAGGCTATCTTGAACCGTAATTGAGATTGTTTCGCGTCAAAGCTAAGGCGTAGACAGCGAAAAATGTAAACCCCGCTCCCTGCCATGGCCGAGTGCAATACCCGTGCTCATGCGCCCGCAACCAACGTAACCGACGTCTCCCTTAAGTAACATTCCTCTATCCCTGGGGGCTGCTTCTAAGAGGCTTATTAACCTACATGACGCTGTTCGTAATCGCCCTTCTCCTGTCCGTGCATTCATAACTAATATACCTACTACTACATCCACAAATAACACGCCCTGTCGCTTCCCTTCTGTTTGTAATAGACAGGCATCTTTCTGAGCGTCCGTAGCCAATTACCTCATGTATGTTGTCCTGAAAACGTGTCGCAGCAAGCATTAATGGCCAAGATGTTCCTCTGTGTGCCCGTGTTGCACTCGATGCGTCCGCTATGAGTCGGGCCCTGCGTGCGTTCGTAGTCAACCTATGTGTACCTATCGCTAGTATTCCAGTGCCCGTTGTCGATATGCTCCTATGCATATGTCCATAATTTTGTACCTGTCCATACGCCCCAGACGCACATTCCCCTGTCTATGCGTGCGGAAAGGCGGGCCGTGCGCGAATGATTTACACGCTAGCGTCTGCGCATCAATCACTGACACCAATTCGCCGATGTGTCCGTAATCGGCATGGCCCTGTTCGCGTATTCGTCGTGGACAGGTCCACGCCCGTGTGTCGATAACACTCGCGCCAATCTGGCCAACCATATGTATTTTCGTCCGCAACCAACATGTCCGTGTCTATGAACCTAGATACCATCGTCTTTGCGTCTGTGATCCACAAGCCGTCGTCTGAGCGTCGGCAAGCCATCACGCTCCCAATTCGAGATACAACCCACAATTCTACGCGTCGGGGCCGGACATTCTCGTGTTCACGCTTAACTATAAGTGCCCACGAGTCTGTAACAAACAGCCGCTCCCTATAACGGGAAATCCTGACTCAATAAAACAAAATAGGGACCTCGTAACGTTTTATTGTTTGGCATTTTTGTTAGTTTCACACTATATCTCGGGAACAACGATTCGTAATGACATGGACAGTCGGAGCTTGTTGAACGTTCAGCCGGCAATAGCATTTTCTTGAAAAAGGAGGCACGTGGGATATTTTAGTCGGCGTGCGCCATTTAGAGGAACGGGAGAAAAATAACACGCTGTATTTCAAAGTTGAGCGAAGAATAACGATTCGCAGTTTTGTGATTATACCACTAATACGTCCTCCTGAATCGTCCCCCTCCCACCTCAATGCCTCGCATGCATGCACATATACATAAAGGGTTCTGAAAAAGTTACAACTTAGTACATTGCATAGGCGCTTCCTTTTTAAATCTGATTATCGATTGTTTCGCCTAGCACAGCCGTGAATAATGACGTTCTTGACGTTGTCTTCGCGCTTACTCGGTTACGACGCAGATCAGCCATTTCTCATTATTCAAATCATATGCAATTTCTTTCTTCTCGCGTGACGACAGTGTGGATGTACGAACGCGAACATATAAATTATGATGTGTGTCACGAAGGTACGTACAAAAATAGCCGACCCTTTGAGTGTAATTTTCTATTCTTTCATGTAATCCGAGTTGAACGTCTAGTCCACTGTAGTAGTGCAGACATATAATTGTCAAACTGAGAAATAAAGCTGTAAAAGAATAAACGTACAATGACGCAGGACCCGGATCCAAGTTTTTTGTTGAGGTTTAGGGCTGATTGGTTGGTATGATGGGACAGCAAAAATACAACACAATGACTGCACGGGAAAAAATGTACTAGCGCTGAGCTGTGCAATAAGTTTCCCGAAACTTGAGCCATTTACTAAAACTATGCAAGTTGAACTTTTCACCATTTGACCAATCAATTAATGGCCACTGGCGATGCTGCGGACCCTTTGAGGTTACATCGTCACTCTATCGTTGACTAGCAACCACGGACATCTAGCCGGAAATTTTAAATTTAGTCGGCTGATTCTGCCTTCGCTGAAGGCGCGGTATAATTCCAATTAGTTCGAGAATTCGTTAAGCCTTTAAAAAGCGCGCCAGATTCAAGCCGCCAGGTGGCACTCAAGTGCGGCATGCATCTTTTAGGCTTTAACGCCAATCAACACCGCTTTATATCACGCATCATCCACGCAGACGGTGTTAATACCATAGCGCGTATGCAGTCGCAGTGTACTACTAGGGCTGTCATATTCAGCTTTCTTTCGATTGCCATAACTTCTTTTTTGTTAAAAACATTGACAACTTAATTAGTTTGAATATTTTGGGATTCCTACAGCTATGGAAACACAAAACGTTTCAGCTGCTTAGCTCATAAATGCTTGAGTACTGCGTTTCGACTACTTACGTAGTAATCAAAAAGGAAAATAATGCTCTCAAATGCTGCGCACAACAACCAATTCTATGTCTTTAGCTTCAATGTAGTTAAGTTACATGAAATACGCCATTGATAGGATCAAAGCGAATGAGCAGGATCTGATCTGGTTGCATTATAATTCACTTGGTCTACTGGTCAGCCTACAAACTTAATGCTACACAGACAACAACGAAACAGGACCTGCCACCTATGCTTGGGCTGCAATCTACCGTATACCTGTCCGCCAAGGTGTTCTCACTTGGTGTACTGACAGGGCAAGGGTTCGCGGTCACACAGTGGTTGATAGCCGCAAAATCAGAGCGTGTACACTGAACATCAGTTATTTTAGGCCTATGTGCAAAGAAAACTGACCTGATCCATTTATTCATTCCAGCCCGACCGTGCTAGTTTCCCGGTGTTTTATTACCGTGACTACATGAGACGAACGGCGATTACGACGACGACGACAGGAGACGACAACCATCAAGCGACGACCCACAGAACTTTGTTGTTGACTGTGTAGCATTAATGTTGTAGGCTGACCAGGAGACGAGCTATACGAGATCCGGACAGAGGAACATTTGATAGCCCCGACTACTGTTAAGAGACCATGCTTCTTTCTGAGCGCTTGAACGGATAACGATCTTCTGTTGCATTGCCACTATGGTGCCTGTTGCATGTGCCCGGCGGTAGCTACGCTACCTCCGGACATAGACAGGTGTAACCAGCGTAACAACCTCGGTAGCTACCTCTGCATAATGTGATTTGTGAGGCTTTCTTATGGTAAACAAAATGCTTGCGCGCGCCATATCACCATCGGTCACTCTGATGAGCTGACAGGCGAGTATAGCCGCACTTCCGAACCGTTTTTTTTTTTTTGTGGCTACTTTTCTAGACGCTGATTATTCCCCCCGTCAGTCTGTCGAGTAGCCCGAGCGAAGTTGTAAAACGCGTGACCCTTTCCTCTATATGTATTTCCCAGAATAAAAAATAACGAGGTCACCTAAGTCAAAAGGATTCGAAAATCTGGGTCCCTTAGCATTTCAGCAATGCGCGAAGGTCTCACCCAAAACTCTGTTCGAACAGCGCGGTACGATCGCAATTTTCAGTGAACGCCGCATGATGAGCCACTGCGGCACACCAAGCGAGGCGTACGTTTTGTGTAAACGTAGTTTGTTACTCAGTTAATCGCTGCTTGTATAATTCCGAGTGTTTAATTTGCGCTTGCGTTGATGCTGGTCTGGCCAAAGCGATCTCCATGTCGCCGCACCTATCTTGCGCAACGCCCGTGTCGCGCACATTGTCATCCAGAATGATCTCGGCCTTTCTGTTGGCTGGCAACGACGTTGCATCTGCGAGGGCCGGCTGTTTAGCTGACTGAACAGACTTCGTTGAGAAAAAAATGTGCTCCTCGATGCTTGCACGAGCGCAGCGTCAACGCTAACGTCGAGGCCATTAGGCACCTTAGCCCCGTTTAAGGTCGTCCCTTGGGTTATCAGGGCAGCGCCTAAGCAGGCCTAAGTTGCTCGCACACACTGCAGCGTACATTCAACCGGTAACTGCAGAACGTGCCCGTGTAGGCGCCTGGACAATTCGTATAGTGCGTGCTCAAGCGGTTCGCAACAGTTCCCCAGTGCGCAGCACGCTACGCAAAGCTCCGCATTCATCGTGGTCATTGCGTTACGTGTTTCAGGACCCTTTCAAAGTTACCACAAAAAGTGTGGGAGAGGGACCGTGCTTACAGAAGTCAACAGCACCACCAAGAGCCCACATGTGTCTGCAGCACGAAGGCCGCTGCAAGAGATGTGCGTGCATTGTTCTCGCAGTTAAAAATTTCGGGGTAAACAATTGGAAAAGGGAGTACGAAGTGCGCGGAAAGATACATTCATAAACAGCCGTCCTTGGGGCGGTTCTCATGCGTTACGCCGCGATCTCTCTTGGAGTGATCGGGCTCGTGGTCTTCAACACTGCTGTACGGGTTGTCGTGCGAAATGAGCAGCGGAGCTTCTATCTGCTCCCAGCTCTTCCCACAGGGACAGGTGCGCGATCCCACCCTGCTTTGTACAAATCATTCTTAGGAGCAAAGCGCTTCCACAATCCGTGGCTGTGTGGTGTACGTCAGGGTGCGGAGCAGGATTGCCCGCACTGGCCCTTACGGCCATTACTCGCTCGCCATTCCCCTTAATCATGTTAGTGCGGAATTCGCGATCTCTTTCTCCTTCTCACTCTCCCATGGCCAGAGAGGAAAAGATCACGACCTGCGCACGGATAAACCGCTTACGATCATTAGCTCGAACGGGGTACCAAGACGTGTGTTGTCTTCTCTGTCATGTGCCCTGGTCTTCATCAGTCACGATCTTGCTGTTGCTGCTGCGTGAAGATAGAGTAGTCATGTTTGATTCCTTTCTCTTGCGGCATCTTGTGATTGCGATCGTGATGCTTGTCTCCCCTACGTTGTCCTGCCACACTTGCGTTTTTTTATGTGGGCCCGCCCCTTGTTGCAAACTAACAGGACCTGCCGCCTATGTTTGGGCTGCAATCTACCGTATACCTGTCCACCAAGGTGCTCTCACTGCGTGTACAGATAGAGCAAGGGTTCACAGTCACACAGTAGTTGATATCCGCAAAATCAGAGCATGTACACAGAAAATCAGTTATTTTAGACCTATGTCCAACGAAGATTGACCTAATCCATAGATACATTCCAGCGCCACCGTTACAATAAGAATTATTTCGAAAGGTAGTTAAACAATGAAGAGCAAGGAATAAAATCCGAGACCATCTCCACTAACGAGAAACCTGGGGAGGGGCGAAGCATGCAGTGTATAAGTGTATTCTTGGCGCCTTTGCGTTTTCGCCAATGAGGATGATGCCGGTGAGGGGTAGAGGTATACAGCTTTGCTGTAAAAGCCTCTTGCTTTGAAGCACGAAGCTCTCTCGCGCGAGGCGTAAACGAGTGTCCCGGTGTTTTTGTAGTACGCGTTACGTTCTAGCGCGAGGCGTAAGCACGTTCCCTGGTATTTTAGTACCGTCACTACATGAAACGAACGATGATTACGACCACAACGACGACGACAGGAGACACCAACAGCCACAGCCCCTCAGGGGCTTCGCCCCTAAAAAGAGAGGGGCGAATGAGATAGGGCATAGAAAGGAGTGAAACGCATAGGTAGAACCCTGGGTCCAAGGCCCCAGTGGCGACTGCGCCTGTCTTCGCTATCTCCAGCAGGTTGAGTTGGTGCTGCACCGAGGTGTTTGCCAGGGCCGCCTCCCATGCACCCAGTGGGGTAGGCTGCGTTGAGGTGTTACTATTGCCTGCTACCTAAATGATTGGGCAGGACGCCGTGATGCGGGGAGGCGGCGCCATCTAGCGGTGTAAGAAAATCAGCGCGTCCGATCCGACCACAGCAGCAGCAGGTCCGGAAAGGCAGGGAGAGAGCCAAACAAAGCTTCGGTTTGAAAATTCGAGGCCGAAAGGGTTAAAAACACATACCGCTTGCGACTTACTAGGTACCGTGCTTGGGAAGAACTGTTTAATTGGTAACCTTGCGTTCAGTGGTCTTGTGGTGTTGCCCCTACCTCTTGTTTTTGCCTGACTGTACACAGACGTGCAGCTTTTACACAGCAGCGTAGGGGGCAGAACATTAAATGACGGCAATAGCGAGTCATGGACTTTCTAAACGACCCCCTTGCGTAGGAAAGGTTTTTTCCCATCTTCTTTTCTTCCCTAGCACCGGGGGAGTCGCGAAACGCTCTGGTCGCCCCCGAAACTTGGACGAGCGCGTCCTTGTGCGGTCCACCTGTTCGCCGGGAAGGAAGAAGCGAGAAGGGGGGCGGGGGGCGACGCGTTCCGACGCTACAAACGAGCCCCCTTATCGGTCGTCCGTCGCCCGCGGCGCCCTTTCAGGCTTCGCAGCGGGGGTCGATTATTCGTTGCCGAGGGCTCGTTTGGCGCACCGCCTTGGGTTGCTTTCCCGCAGACCGGCGTGTAGTCGTCGCCGTGCAGGTAGCGTGTGCGCGCACACCTTCCTCCCTTTTCTTACGTGCCGCACGCCGCGCGACCTGCGCCGCCATTTCCGGCCCCTAAGTACTTCCGAAGAACTGCCATTCTGTCCCTTTCGCCACCTCTTCTTTTCCTTCCTGTCGCGTATCGGCTGCAGTAACGTGCCAACTATCGCACGTGGAGAGAAAAATGCTAAATTTGGCACCGCCCAATGGGATCTTTCCATGAACTCGGGCGGCGCGTGCGCGTTTGCCGCTGTGTGACGTCATCTGTGGTCGCTCCGTGGTAAAGTGTGTACAAACACAGTCGGTGAAATCAAGTGGGAAATATTACGAGCATGAACAAGTCTCAGAAAATGCTCGCATTGACCTTCGTGTTGTTGCTTTGTTCAGCTTGCACGCTGCCGCGGAAAAAGAAGTCCTTCTAGATAGGAAGAACATAAACTGTACCGTGTTACGCTTCGAAGTATCCGGAAGCCTGAAGAGGAACTTAAGAGCGAGACACATGCACGACTACAGCATGCGATTGACATGCGACTGATAGTCACGACTGTCGCCCCGACTAGTTGTACGCGTGAATTTGAGACACATGGTCCGATGCGCACGTGTGACGCGTTGTCGGCGCCGCTCCGCCCACTGTTTTCGCTCCATGGTTGCCTTCCTGTTTAGGATCACTCAGGCCGATTTAGATGTGTGCAAGAGAAAACCGAGCAGGAAAAGAAAACATTTATCAACTTGAAGTGAAAATGAACAGGGCTCTAACGTTATACATTGCATTTTTATATGTTCAACACAGCTGTGTGGAAACATTTAGCCTCCATGATTCCTCTCGTCCATTCTGTAGGTACCGCCTGCAAGATGTGTCTACCAGGCAGAGAGCGCACGGGTCGGCGGCGGCAACAGCGGAGAGCTTCTCCCCACAAAATACTCGGAATCGCCACTGGCGCCTCCTCGGGGCTTTGAAAGAAACTTTCTCAGCGATGACACCTTCGGTCTCTCATTGGCTGTGGCCGCACGATGATCGCACCGATGGCACGACTGCACTTGGCTTGCCAGTCGCATGTCGGGAGCCCCCTCCGACCAGCAAACGACGCCAAAACCAGTCCTAACGATCAGTCGTAACGATCATTCGCATGCGAATCGCATGCACCACTCGTCCACGTGTCTCGCGCTTTATGCTCCTGCTTTTAGCGTTCGTAAATTTCAAGAAGTTTGATGCGTCCCCAGTCGCCCTTCCAGTTTCGGTCATGGTTCGTTGTCGAGTGTACTACGCAGTGTGCCCAAGCGATCCAGTCAAACCTGACCATGGAAAACCAGGTCCGGAAGTTCCCGCTCCTACAATCGGCGAGAGACTGCTCTTAGTCTCTGTAAACACAGTCACCACAATCTACAGACTTTCCTGAAACGTCCAAAGTAGCATCACGGTTCTCTCAACAGACTTGAAGCGGAGGGCCACAATGCCAGCCGTTGCCTCCTAGCACAGAGCTACCGATTCCGAGGCATTTTCAGAAAAAAACAGCACCTTGTGTCCAGAAAGGAATCACGGGATTTTAAATGTAACGACTTTATATGGGCAGCCTCCGCGGTATCAACGGGTGGTATGTGTCGATGCGTTGCCAGAGTGTCCGCATCTCTTTTCTCACATGTTAGGGTACTCGTCGTAGGTATGTTGTATTTGAAGGGAAGCGGTCGTGCTAGCGCATTATGGAATGGATGTGCGCGGCGAAGGAGATATTTCTGAGCCGATACATATAAATGAATGTGCAAAGGGCAGGGCTGAGGAAGGGGGGGGGGATCATACGCAGCGAGGAGAAAATTGTAACATGGGTTAAAGAACGAAATGCAGGATATAGTTGAAGCGTTGGGAGCATAAAAGTGAATTTTTCAAGTCGAAGTTTCACTCACCTAAACTACACCCTGGCCGTAAGGCACGCCGTAGTGTAGTGCGAAACTGAAAACTGATTTAGATCACCGGGAAATTTTCCACCGGCAGGAACATCTCGCAGGCATGGACGTTCGTGCCTTTTCGCCTCCTTCTGAAAAGCAGCTCTCGTAACTTGGAGTCGAAACAGGGTCCTCATTTAGAGAAAAACTTTAGCAACCACAGAATGTGCAACAATGAAATGAGGAGGAGGTATGCGGGAGACGAGAAATTGCTTCAAACTCCAGCTTGAACGAAAAAAACATAGGACGTCAGAAGAAAATATGGACACATTGCTGTCCGTGTTGAATCGGAAGAAGAGTGGCGTTAGGCGGAACCTACTGCACAGGAAGACGCTAGAAGCGTTCACCGGTCCCTGTACCAAGCAAGAACTCATATGTAAACTAACGAAGGCCCCCTGTAGCGCAGAGCAGCGAGGTAAAAGCAGCCATTCCACAGAGACTCAAGGAAATCGAAGCTGCGTGAAAGTCCGGCAAAGTTGAGTACGCCGTGCCGGGGGCGGCGAGGCACTGGCGGAAAAGATTCTAAGTGCCTTCAGTCTGGCCGAAGTATAAAGTTGCGTAGCTCGCTGGAACCTCCAGACTGTTTCCGCGGGAGAACACCAAGAGGCAGCCGAACGAGGGACGCGTAGGAGTTGACCGCGTAGCGTTTGGTCAGGCGTCTCCCGCCCTTTGATACAGAAGGCCCGCCCTCGGGGTGTTGCGCGGAATGATGCTGTCGGGTGATTGATCGGACTTCGTCTGCAGGACCGGCCACTGCACGACGCTGAACTGAGTTGTGAGGGAGGCAGATGGTAGAAATGAAGTGCCCCTTCCGCCTCCTCCCGTTTCCGGCTTCTAAACGGAGCGTTTCTCTGACATAACATTCCTTCTGTCTACCGGATTTCGTTCCTTGGTGGGAAGTGAAGGGAAGAAAACGGAGGAGAACCTCCCTGTGGACGGCTTCTTCGTTGCTGTCTTTGTAAGGCACGATATAGGTCGCGCACTGTGCTTACGATATTGGCGGCCATCCCGTACATATCTATTGCGTTCAGACAGGAGAGAAGCCACCTCGCTCAAAATGTCGAGTGCTTCAACCGCTAATCTACATCTTTGAGAGTTCTGCTTGGGCCCTGGCCGTCTCCGTCAACTCAGCGAAAAGTTTTGGTTGCATTATTTTATTATTCACACCGCATTGGCGTCGCTGAGACGATTAAGGACTACTCGTCACGAACTGAAAACTATGCTACATGTTAACTTTTGTGTTGCCTCTTCGTTTTTTTTTTTCGTCTCTCCACCCGCTTACTGCCTGTAGGGCTTTAATTCCCCTGTTTCCATCCCCGCAGAGTAGCGTGTAGGCGACAACGTGCCGGCATACCCCTCTGCTCTTTACTCTAATAAGAATTCTTTCCCTCTCTTTCTCTGTCTGTCTGCCTGTCTGTCTGTCTGTCTGTCTGTCTGTCTGTCTGTCTGTCTGTCTGTCTGTCTGTCTGTCTGTCTGTCTGTCTGTCTGTCTGTCATAACACCCACCAAATAGGGACAATCACAATTTTGAGAAATTACGTGTTTTAGCAAATTATTCTATAACTAAACAGCGCGTTGGTATATCCGATTCTTTTTTGCTTGCATTTGCAAGCAAAAAAGAATTGGATATATCAACCCATACCCATACAGTTCTCCGAAAACCAATATTAGGATTTTGTCCTAACGCACGCGAGCGAGATTTTTTAGCTTACACCTCTCTGGCCGCGGAATTCAATTCAATTTTCAGGCGTTCGCAAAGCTCTCGCCACCTGTTGGTAGTTTCTGCAACCCCGCGCTTCCCCGTAACAGCCCATGTTATTTATCATGAAACAGCGCCTGATGAGTACCCTTCATACCTACTGAGATAACGCTTCCCATGGGTAAGTAGTCGTTTGAGTGCACCATCTTGGTACAATTTGTTTCCGGAGAGTTCCAATAGAACACGAGTTCCCGCCTTTTCCCATTACCACACTCCTCCAGTAGCAGCCCATGTACTGACAGCGCGCGGGAGTTTCGAACTGCGCACAACTTCACGGTGAACTACCTAATTATGACAAGAAATAACTGATTGATTGATTGATTGATTGATTGATTGATTGATTGATTGATTGATTGATTGATTGATTGATTGATTGATTGATTGATTGATTGATTGATTGATTGATTGATTGATTGTAGGTTTTAACGCGCCGACGCAACGCAGGCGATGAGGCGCGCCGTAGTGGAGGGCTCCGGATTAATTTTAACCACCTGGGGATCTGCGCCGAAATCTCGTACACACGGGCGTTGTTGCTTTTCGCCTCGATCAGAAATGCGGCCGGGAATCGAACCCGCGTCCTCGTGCTCAGCAACACAACGCCTTAGCCAGTGAGCCACCGCGGCGGGTGACAACAAATAACTGAAGAGGTGTTATGCTTCTTAGTGTCATTATATAGTGGCCCACTCGGGCATCGCCGGGTACTACCGCTAGTCTTTAGCATATACTTTTTGCGACTGTCTGTACCAATTGCTTAAGTTCGCACTTGCTGCCACACATCAACGGGGCCGATGGGCCGGTCAAGCTGCTCAAGTTCTTTTTTTTTTTTTTGCTCAGTTCTCGCCTATGTATTGCACGGGCAAGAAACAAATAAATATTTTGTTTCACAAAAAATATAACGGAAACAAGAGAGAGGAACAATTATTTTGGATATTTATTTCTAAAAAAACAAAGCATTGTTTGTCGTAGAATGAAAGCCGATGCAGCTTTGAATAATGGGATCTTTTAGTGGATACAAAAAGTCGCTCAGCTTCAGTGTTTTTTTAAAGCTCTGAACACGTGTACGCGCGTATAAATACACCATACATTGGAGGAAAGTACACTCACCTCGGCAGGCAGAGAGCCCCTTATCCAAAAATTGTGAGTTCCGATAATACCCAACACACGCATGTGGCTGTTCTTGCTATGTGATAAAATAATTAGGATTCCTCTTTTTACATAAAAAATGGAAAACCAACAAAACGTATATCAAATTCCGTACACCGTGTACTTGGCAGATCAATGCCGCCCATCTTGCGGTTATCTTATTATGGTGTATATATTACCACACCGAAACTTGAAGACAAATGATAAAAGATACTATGGCGGTGTAGACACAATGGACGCAAAGGGGGCAAAGATGAAGGGGCGGACACTTGGCGGCTAGGGCAATTCTCGGCGCAGCTCCCTGGTGGTGGTAACGTTACAATTTATTCTGTTGAATCACGTCCTACATCACCTGTATATTCCCGCATGCAGAAGCTACGCCTTAACTTTCCCTGAGTTAAGTCAGTGCCCGTGAAAACTAAGCCGCTTTGGAGACATGTATCATAGGCCAGCGAGCCGCTAACGAAGCACACACTCTGGAGGCAAGCCCATAATAACAAACGCGTATATCCATAGTATGTTGAGAAATCCTTCGGAAATAAAATTCTAACAGGCAGGATATCCTTACATGCTTTAAGACTTGCGTCTAAACTTGGCTTCAGATTTTCCACGAAAGGGCTCAGAAGTAGGCTGTTCACGGACGCCCACCTGGTACAGGAACGCGCCCATGCTACGCCACCACAGGGTTGCACCCGCTCCTGTGAAATTAAAATATATGTACGACAACTGATTCAAATACGCATGAAGGCTTGCAAGTACTTTCTTTTGCTTGTAATGTCGCATCTGTTGGACAAATATTTATACTGTCGCGGTACGTTCAAGAATTGGCGCTGTTTAGCGCCTGCTATCACTAAGCAAATCCACTTGAACCATCTGGCAGGTTTCGTCAAGCGGTCATTGAAAAGCCATCGAGGCTAAAACGTCTTCGCTTGCACCCATCTCACTCCGGAGTTTAAATGTCTGAAGTGGGGCTAGCTGAACACTCGTCCTGTCCGCACTATGCGGGAATCGTGACGAGAAACTGTATTGCGAGAACCACGTGCAAACATTTCGTGCCTTTACCCTCTCGTTTCCGAAAGCGCACCCTTCGGCGTACTCCGGTGTCGAACGCCAGTGAGGCGTGGGGGATGTCCTTGAAATATCTATACCTATGGGGAGCTTGCCTGGGGATATATAATTATTATTAAGGGTTAAAAATGCGCACCCGCGTACGGCTTGCCTTCCCCACTGTCCCTGTCCCTCGCATAGTATGCAGCGCACGCTAACTTTGAATTAAAACTGCACCAATTAACCAGCCCCTAAACAAGCTTTTGTTAAAATAAAGGAGGCCTACAGCTTTTTATTATGTCACGCATTACGTACACATTGATTGATTGATTGATTGATTGATTGATTGATTGATTGATTGATTGATTGATTGATTGATTGATTGATTGATTGATTGATTGATTGATTGATTGATTGATTGGTCTCTTCCTTCCTTCTCTTCCCCCTCACCCGTGCAGCCGACTGCAGCTTCCTGCTGGCGAACGCGCAGATCGTGGACTACCCGATCGTGTACTGCTCGGAGAGCTTCTGCAAGATCTCCGGCTACAACCGGGCCGAGGTGATGCAGAAGAGCTGCCGCTGCAGCTTCATGTACGGCGAGCTCACGGACAGGCCCACCATCGGCAAGCTCGAGCACTGCCTCGAGGCGCACGCCCAGGACCAGCTCGAGATCCTGCTCTACAAGAAGAACCGCACTCCGCTATGGCTGCTGCTGCACGTGGCGCCCATCAAGAACGAGAAGGACCTCGTGGTGCTCTTCCTGCTCACCTTCCGCGACATCACGGCGCTCAAGCAGCCCCTGGAGGACGACGTCTCCAAGGGTACGTCCCTCGCACCAAGCTTGTTCTTTGTTCCCGAGAGCAGCCAATGGTCTCTTCTATATATACCATCTTGTCGGTTCCAACAATGACGTATATGCCTCACCCTTTCTCTCTCAGCAGCAGGCCTGAGCAAGTTCGCCCGGCTGGCCCGTTCGGTGACGCGCAGCAGGTCGGTGCTGGTGCAGTTCTCGTCGCACCTTCCGGCCGCCATCAAGGCGGACGTGGGCGCGGGCTCGTCGCGGCAGTCGCAGATCGCGCACATGATGAGCCTCAACGCCGAGGTGCTCCCCCAGTACCGCCAGGAGGCGCCCAAGACCCCGCCGCACATCCTGCTCCACTACTGCGCCTTCAAGGCCATCTGGGACTGGGTCATCCTGTGCCTCACCTTCTACACGGCCATCATGGTGCCCTACAACGTGGCCTTCAAGAACAAGACCAGCGAGGACGTCAGCCTGCTCGTCCTCGACTCCATCGTCGACGTCATCTTCTTCATCGACATCGTGCTCAACTTCCACACCACCTTTGTAGGACCCGGCGGCGAGGTAGGACCCTTGCCGCAACCAGGCATGCTGCTGGTACTCTTTCACACGTAACTCTGCCACCAGCCAGGCTTCCTTGACCCTTATGGCTTTGATTGAAGATAGCCTATAGGATCTTAACGAGATCCTATAAATACCTATCGTTTATACCACAGTTCTTAAAGTTTACGCTTTTTAATTACATTGTCAAGATTTTAAACAGGTACTTGTCTATAGGTGTGGTCATGTTCGATACATTTGTTTAGTTGACCCACGAGACAGCCTTAATGGAGAGGCATTATGTGCTCCATGAGGCCTATATCGCATCGTTGAGAGCAGTGGATGGCCCCAAAGTTTCACGGGAGCAAATAAAAAAATAATAACAGGAAGGATAATCGAATCAATGAACGCGGGGTAAAGCGGATAACTTATCCAATACTATACAGCTATGCCACACGACATGTGGTTTTCTAGATACACTCTTGTTACGTGCTTGGAATTCAAAAGCATTATGGCTTCCACTGGCGACGCTTTACTGCTGCATTACTTGCGTGTGTCGTGATGGTTCCACGAATCTGTCACAGCACAGATTTGTAGCTTCTCAGCATGAAGTTCGGAAAGGTCTTCGGACTGTTAGAATAATGAGATTTGTCAATGATGATGACAGCTGCAGCCAGATACTTCGGCTGATTTCCCGATTACCATTTGGTTGCGTCGTCAACACACTTACCCAAATCCTCCCACACCTCCTGAAGGCGACTGGCCAGTGAAGATGACAGCTGTTGTTGAGGGCTTACGACCGATTGACCATTAAAATCGCTTTCGCAATCGAAGCTAAGCAGGACTACGTGCCTGTAGTAATTTTTCTGCTTGTTGAAACTGCTTTTGTGAGTAATATTATACGCCAGCCTGGGTGTAATGCTTAGACACACCACATAGCTAATAGCTAAGGCCTCAAGGAGGCCAATTGTATGGCTTATGGACGAGTTATACAGCTTGCGCCCTCTGGGTGACGGTTTCTTTCTCATTTCAATATTCTAGCTATGTTATGCTTTTCCCCGATAGATTATATCTTCGCAGGTATGTCCCTGTTGACGGGGCAGTGCTGGTATCTTATCAATGTTTAGGATCATAAATTTTGTAGTATTGTCGGTGGAATTTGCTGTCTGCGCCAACTAGCCTTATTCTGCGCCTAGTGGACATTAAATGTCCATCCACTACGGTTAATTCATTTATGTCAAAAATACGCACGAACTTTTCGCAGACTATAAATACCACTACGTTCTTTAAATGATACCGTCCACACCGGAGCGTATCGACGCATAAACGTGATGCATAAAAGTTTGATGCATAAAAGTTATAACAGATGAGACTGCTTTTTTGATCTGCTGTAAGCAACCTATTCTTGCGAATATTGCAGTTACGTTGTTATTTCCAGCTTAAATTTATGCTGCTACTTTTTTTCCTGTTACACAGACATGTAACCCTCTGTCTTCTGTAACGCCCTTCATGCCGTGAGGGTAACTAACTAACTAACCAGCCCGCTAGCACACTAATCAAATCACAAACTAAATAAATAAATAAAAGACGTCAACTTTGCATTTGTAGGTTGTAAATGGGCAAATGCAAGCACTCCTGTAAACGGCAGCCATGGTGAACAGGGCTTCTGTATACTATAGCGAAGCCGAAAAGTCTTGTTTGTTGCTTTTAAAGTTTTTAAAATTTTTAACTGTTTCTTTTGGTCGGGGTCACCGTTTTCACTTCAAAACGCACACAAACTTCGGGTTAGGCTAGACTGATCCAGAATAAACAAAAAAACAAGAAAGTATCTCTTGGCTATGCTAGGCTCTGTGTCACAAGGCTGTCTTACGTAGCCTTATGGTAACTTGCTTGTGATAGTCGCACCGAGTTCTCTTCGTTCACTGGTTCACGAGCGGTCTCTTCTCCTCCTCCTCCTTCGTGCCAACAAACAGGTGGTGTCGGACCCCAAGATAATCCGCATGAACTACCTCAAGTCGTGGTTCACCATCGACCTGCTGTCGTGCCTTCCGTACGACGTGTTCAACGCCTTCGACAACGGCGAGGACCAGCAGGGCATCGGCAGCCTCTTCAGCGCCCTGAAAGTGGTGCGCCTGCTGCGGCTGGGCCGCGTGGTGCGCAAGCTGGACCGGTACCTCGAGTACGGCGCCGCCATGCTCATCCTGCTCCTGTGCTTCTACATGCTCGTGGCCCACTGGCTCGCCTGCATCTGGTACAGCATCGGACGCAGCGACGCCGAGAACGGGGTCCAGTTCAGCTGGCTGTGGAAGCTCGCAAACGTGACGCAGTCGCAGTTCACGGTAATGGCTAGTCCCCTGTTCCTAGCGAGTTATCGTAGCGCAGCGCAAGACGAGGGACAGGAACACAGAAGACGACACACAGAGCGTATGTCGTCTTCTGTGTTCCTGTCCTTCGTCTTGTTCTGCGCTACGATAATTCGCTATGTACCAACTTACCCAAACCAATACTCCACTGTTCCTCCCCATCTGCCCTTTCTCCCTCTTTTTCGTTCCATAAACATTGATATGAGCTCAGAACATCCTAGCCTGTGGTACGCATGCTCTGTTATGTCACCCGGTCGACTGCGCCAATTGAATTGGCGCTAGGACAGCCCAATGATACAATGGCTGCTCCCACGACGAAGAAGCTGAAAAAAAAGCAGCGATCGATTGCGCGACCAACGTTTTTAACCGCAAGCTTGCGGAGAATATTAGATTTGTGCACGTGGTCACGAAAAGGCATGCTTGGCAAAACCCGGGCACACCTTTTAACGGCACATCTGTTTAATCTTGAGAATGCTGCGGTGGCGTTAGCAAAAAAAATACCAAGGAAAAAAACCGCGCCGCCTGTAAAGGGCACACCACCGCAGATGGGTATTACAACAGTGAAGCCGGCTTTCGCGCGTGCTCATGTGTAAGCTCAAGGGAACATATGCGTATGCGCACCCCTTACTATGACATTTTAAAGGTGATAGTCCTTTCTAGGGACCGTAGTGTGGGATGAACTGTTCAATTAGCAACCTTGCGTTCAGTCGTATCGTAGTATACCTCGTCTTGTAGTGCAGTGTAGTTGTCTGGTAGTGCGTGATAGTCTAATTCACTGCATTGTAATCATCCCATCAGGCGTAGCAAGCCCTGCCGCTGTCAGAGGCGACCTCTCCAGCCCTTATTAAAGTTATCTCTCCTATTTACTATTAGCGTAAACGTTCTGTGCTAGCTCCGTGATTAGAATGCTCTCATTACTCCTTTAGGCTTGAATACACGTGTCTACCACATGTTTTTAAGCCGAAGGTCATAACGGTTTTAATATCTCCATTTTTTGTTAGCTCAGGCCGGGGCTTTGCGATAGTGTGAGCAATGCGCGTTGACTGGTATCATTCTTCACGTCCCGGGTTCAAATCAGAGACCCACTTAATTTTCCTTTTTTATCCTGTTGGCGCTATCGGCGATTTTTTGTACAAATTTGTGTGAGGCTGACGCCGGATGCCACTTTGTCGCTGAATGGGGTATTCAAAGTTTTCGCATTCATATACTGAGGAGTCTGGAGCGTAATTTCAGTCATTACCCGGCTTTCAACAGACCGCGGCTCAGATACGCACACGGGTGGGCAACTAACACTCCGTGAAAAGCGCTCCAGCAAGGCGTTAGAACACTCCTGCTCCACATATTGTGGTCCACCTCATTCCTGCGCGGCGAACGAAGTACCACATTTTGTAATTATACTGGCTAACTGCAACAATTTTCTAACCGTACTGCCGGTAACGTATACATAGTTTGCACTGACGTCACGATAGCTGCCATGGTGGTGAACCGCGTGGACCGCGAAAGGCAGTGAACTTATATTGTGCTCTTATCTCGAGCAGCGCCAGGGAAGCGGCGAGCAGTGCACAAGAAAGGGCGACTGTGACGTCACGTGCAAGCTGTATATACTGAGTATTCATTGTCAGGCATTGGCACCATGCGCTCGTCCGAAGGTGCGCGATTGCGACGCCCTGCTCGTCGTCGTCGGCAGGTCCGGTACGTGAACGACTCTCACTACATGCTGAAGGCCGAGCTGGTGGGCGGTCCTCCCCGCGGCACCATGTACGTCACGTCGCTGTACTACACCATGACGTGCATGACCAGCGTCGGCTTCGGCAACGTGGCCGCCGAGACGGACAACGAGAAAGTCTTCACCATATGCATGATGATCATCGGAGGTGAGGAGCGCCTCCTTCTCGGCGATCGCGGGGCGGGCGGGAAGGGCAGGGCGCTCGCTCGTCAGGGGGCAACTGTAGTGCTCTCTGAGAAGGAAAGAACTCGGTAGAGAAAAAATCTCGGGCCATCTCCACTAATGTGAAACCTGGGGAGGGGCGAAGCATGCAGTGTATAAGCGTATTCTTGGCGCCTTGGCGTTTTTGCCAACGGAGATGAAACCGTTCGGGGGTACAGGTATACAGCTTTGCTGCAAAAGACTCGTGTCTTTAAGCACGAAGCGTTCTAGCGCGATGCGTAAACGAGTGTCCCGGTGTTTCTTAGTACTCGTTACAAAGCATTCCAGCGCGAGACATAGAGTGTCCCGGTGTTTTAGTACAATGACTACATGAGACGACGGTTACGACGACGACATAAGACACCAACAGCCCGAGCCACTAAGGGGCTTCGCCCCTAAAAGCAGCTGAGGACAAAGCGCACCGTCCAGGGGTCAAACAAGCATGGCGATGCTTGTTCGCTTCGTTCAGTGGTTAAGGCTGTAATTAATTTTATTAACGGTTATTAGTTATGATGAAAGGCTGCTATTATGAGAGATTGGGAGTGCGCTCATTATTGTTGCTGAAGTTACCCTGGTTAAAAACGTGCTCGATAAGACAGCCCCGATTGCCTCGAGTCATCACCGAGAGGGGGAGGAGGAGGAGAATAATTTGTCGCCATAACTGGCGTGATGCAGCGCTGCTGTACGCGACCATCTTCGGCCACGTGACCACCATCATCCAGCAGATGACGTCGGCGACGGCGCGCTACCACGAGATGCTGAACAACGTGCGCGAGTTCATGAAACTGCACGAGGTGCCCCGTGCGCTGAGCGAGCGGGTCATGGACTACGTGGTCTCCACCTGGGCCATGAGCAAGGGCATCGACACCAAGAAGGTGCTCAGCTACTGCCCGAAGGTATACGCCGTGTTGTACACCACGAGCATGTAGAGCCGCAGCGTGATACACGCGCCGCACGCAGGACATGACGGCCGACATCTGCGTGCACCTGAACCGCAAGGTGTTCAACGAGCACCCGGCCTTCCGGCTGGCCAGCGACGGCTGCCTGCGCGCGCTGGCCATGTACTTCAGCATGGACCACTCGGCGCCGGGGGACCTGCTGTACCACACGGGCGAGAGCATCGACACGCTGTCGTTCGTGGTGGCCGGCTCGCTGGAGGTGATCCAGGACGACGAGGTGGTGGCCATCCTGGGCCGCGGCGACGTGTTCGGCGACGCCTTCTGGAAGGAGCCCACCATCGGCCAGTCGTGCGCCAACGTGCGCGCGCTCACCTACTGCGACCTGCACTCCATCAAGCGGGACAAGCTGCTCGAGGTGCTCAACTTCTACCACGCCTTCGCGAACTCCTTCGCACGAAACCTCCTGCTCACCTACAACCTCAGGCACAGGGTGAGTGCGCGCGCCGCTCTCTTTCCATTTTTGCGCCCGTCACGATCGACTCTGCATGGGCTGTCGGGAGCGGTGGTCCGCCTGACCATTACAGTGCGGTATAGCGAGTAAGCTATAACGCTCAAATCGGTTATGAAACATGTATTGACCTCAGAAAAACAAATATGACAGGCTACATTGTCAGTGACTTCTGTACCAAGGACAACTTTCCTCCGGAAAGATCAGAGTTTGGCTGCAAACTTCGTAACCACTTTGCTTTGCTTTTGAATAAACCTTATTATTACTGGCTTCTGCACGTTACATAGCAAAGATATCTACTATCGGACAGCTTCTTTATGGATTTTTTATGCAAGGGTGCGGTGCAGGACGATGCGGTCAGGGTAGAGAACGAAAGCGACAAATGTACTACGTTGACGGCTTTAATTTCGTGAGCTTCTCTTTTCGATGTTTTGCTTTTTATAAGTGGTTTCTCTGTATGAAAACGATGGATCCTCAGCAGTGCAGCTGCTATTCATTCAGGAGTTTATGGGCAGAATAAATTCGCCCTATGTTGGAAAAGAAGAAGCCAGGGGAGATTGCGAAAAAGTAAACACGCAACCCGTTTCACCGATTGCATAATTAACGTGGTTTACGAAGTATCACTGAACTGCGGTCATGTCTATATCGGACAGACGGGCAGATGCTTTAATGAGCGTGCAAGAGAACACACACTTGCAGTACGCAGCAATTCAGGCGGTCACATGAGCGACCATTGTAAAGATGCGGATGTCAGCCACTACTCGAAGAAACAAGGTTCCTTAGGCGAGCTTCAGATAAAAGCTAGAGGGAGATAATAGAAGCCTATTGCATAAAAAAAAACGAATGACAAATGCATAAGCACACCATCCTTGTCACTGTTTGATAAGGAGATTCCAATTCTTAGGCGGGTTCTTGTAATCAAAAAAACTTGTTGAGCATGTTTTTCTTTTGCTGTCCCCTATCTCCTTATCTTAGAAACGTGTTCCGTTTTTTGGTGTAAATTTGCTTGTACGCTTGAAAAATAAACAGTTGGTAGTCAGCGCCTGCTTGTGTTCTACGTGTTTCTATTCCTCGGTCCTGTTTCGTTCGCGCTGTTGGGTTTTTTCATAAATTGAGAGTATGACCAGCATGACTCAGGAGCATGACAAGCGAGATTGATAGTGGGATGCAATCGTGGCGAAGGCAAAACATCCTCCAGGGCCCAATTCTCTAAAACGACGGGGTAGCGGCATGCAGATGCATGCGTTCTCCGTGTGGGGCCGTCGCTTTGGAGGTGTTATGGAAGGAGAATGAGCCGGCGAAAAGCACTGTGGCAAGGGCGCAAGGCGACAAGCGAAAACGACGGGGTGCATTGCATGTCGCTTTTCGCCCTTGCCACAGTGCTTTTCGCCGGCTCATTCTCCTTCCATAACACCTCAAAGCGACGGCCCCACACGGAGAACACATGCATCTGCATGGTGCTACCCCGTCGTTTTAAAGCGACGGCCCGCCGTTTGAGAGAATTGGACCACAGCTTCTCTCATTTCATCCGTCCATGGAATTATTCGTCTTCCCCTACCCCTACTCCCGCTCCGCGGTATCCATTCTGTTATTCGCATGGTGAAAGGATAAAAGTAAAAAAAAAAAAAAAAATACACCCACGCACTCCACACAGATGGTTAACCAGCGAAACTGTGACGTGCGGCTGGGGTTGCCGTTGCCACGATGACGCTGCTGCGTCCGCAGTGCTCCGCACGCAGCCGTCCATGCCCAGCGGTGTCGCCTGATCTGGACTTCATGCAGCAGCTCGGTGCGCGCGCGCGCGCTCTGCTGTGGGAGAGACTCTTTTGTAGCGTGAGCTACACTGGCCGAGGTTGAGCAGTTTCGCGTGGCTCCTGGAGAGCCGTGCTGCGCATGCGCGAGGAGCAGTGACGTCTCACGGCGCACACCTGACGAGCTTGAGCCGCCGCCGCCGCGACAGGATTGGATTGAAAATCGTTTTAGCAGCAGTAAGCATGATAATCAAGCTAATCCTAGACAACCAGGAAGGCTAAGAATAACCAGCTGAACCTTAGCTCATGCTACGTATATCCTGGCACAGCCCAGCTAGGCCACTGCTAATGTTTTTCACTCCCTCCGATGCGTGGTTACAACTTATCAGTGTAGCTACGTATAATCTCTCTTTTATTACTTCGAACTCCTGCCCCGCCTAGTTTTTTTTTTCCCGCTTGCGCTTTGGGTTGAACCTGAGGAGTTTTTTGCGTACACGGGACTGCCGCATTTTACTTTCGCCTAGCGTATAAGGCTTCGCTTTAAAATACAAAATTGTGTACACGTTTTTCTAATGATGTTTATTTTAACGCGCCGTAGTGGAGGTCTCCGAATTAATTTTGACCACCTGGGGATGTTCAACGTGCGCCGAAATCTCGAGCACACGGGCGTTCTTGCTTTTCGCCTCCATCAGAAAAGCGGCCGCCGCGGCCGGGAATCGAACCCGCGTCCTTGGGATTAGCAGCTTAGCCACTGAACCACCGCGGTAGCTGAAATTGTGCGAGCGCGGACGCTGCCCTCAAAAGCACTCATTCAACGAACTCTCCATCGCTGAGCTCGGTGCAAGGCTAACAACTTTCCCCAAGTTACAACTCAGTAAAACGATCTGCACTATTCGAAAACCACACATTCGTTTGCAAGCGCGCAGCCCGAAAACAACGTGCTCAGCCACATGTCCATCCGCGGGGCAAACGTGCCGGCCCTTCCTAATTGTCGGCGTCGCGCTTCTATTAATAGTCCCGGCGGCAGGCCTTTTTTTAACGGTGCGGGCAATTCGCTCTTCGCTGACCTGACCCAAAAAAGGCTCCTCCGTGATCCCCCGAGGGGCTCGCGGGATTCCCCGCTCCGGCGGCGGCCCTTGACCCGCTGCCGTCACCCATGACCCGAATCGTGGCCGCCGGGGGATGTCCGCGCCGACCACCTTGGGGACGGAGGGAGGGGGCGAGCTGGGCCAGGGTCGACGGGGATCGGCACGCGAGGGGATTGCGCGCGGCGTGGGGACCAGACTCCATTATGCATCGGCGACAGGGGCGCGGTTCACACCTTCTGCGCTCTTCCCCTCACGCCTTCGGCGACGTTTACCGCTCAAGTGTTTCTCGGAAACGTATCGTTATCGTGAATGCAGTCTTCTAGCCCACTTAGAGTGCGGTTATACTGTGATTGGTCCGTTATAACCGCAGGTTGAGACGAGTGAACTTTGATACCCTCGACGCGTGCGTCGATGGCCGTGTAACCGACGTTCGGTATCTGGTAACCTTCCTCATAACTGTGATTGTTGCGTCCTCGCGAGGCTGTACACGTGGCGTGAGGTACGCCCGTGATGTCTAAACTGTCACGGCCCATATACGGCCGCATTACTGAGCACAAAGAATAACATCAGCCATATTTGTGGTATCCGTACATAACAAAGAGCACCGGCGCTTGTTGATCTAAAAATGCACGTTAGATTGGTTTTTACAACGTTACCACAACGTCAAACAACAACGTTAAAAAAGTTTTGAAAAAGAGTTGAAACAAGAAGAAACACTAAAACCATGGTGTAGACACGTGCGGTACCAAGAACAAGAAGAACAAAAACTTTACCATTTTACGATCCGTTCTTAAAGCAAGTTGAGAAAAGCGCGAAAGCTTTCACGCTTCAAAAGTGCGTGAAAACCTTCACTGAAAGTGCATTAAATCGATCGTCGAACCTTCAAAGGCCAAATCACAAGCTAACCGTTTCTTTTTCTAGATTTTCAAGTGACCGTTAAGGACACACTGGAAGCCCGGTTTCACGCACGCGCTGTGTGTCCCGAGATCTCATCAGAGCTTTTCAGTCGACTAACGTGTCCCACCAAGAAAGCCTTCGCTTTAAAAACCGAGGCTCTTCCAACAGATTGGGGGGGGGGGGGGGGGGGGTGGCAGAGGCGGGACTCTGCGAACGAGGGAAAAGAATTGTATTGAGCAAACCGCCTTTTCAACGATCACGGTAGGTGAAAAAGAGGAGGACAAATAGGTGGGAGAGGGAGAGAGACGATATTTGCAGCGAAGTATGCATGTTCGCGCCAATGTTTGTACTTACGGACAGTGAATGCTCGCTCAGCCATCATCCGGAAAATTATGGAAATGTCATGTTTCTGTTGCAATCCACTTGTCCCTTTTTTTTTTTTCCTACCATTTGAGGCGGTAAATGACTTCGTTAACGGCACAGTTTCCAATAGTTCCGCTACGAGTTCGCGCTAACATGCTCGCGGGCGCATAACCTTACTCGCTTACTCTTCTTCTGAGTGTCAATATCCACGTTACGACAAGCCTTGGCCTACCTGCATGAATGAGATAACATTAGTAGCGCAAGGGTAGGTTGCACGTCGCATGCACGCGGTGCGTGATAAACAGTCAACGTTTACCTCCTGTGTGATGTGAAGCACGTTCGCCACCCTTGCCAGTCGCCTGACTTCGCCTCCTGCGTTGTGCTAACGCAGAAATGTAGTATCGCAGTACAGTTATCTTTTATGTGATACACCTACCTCTGGAGGGAAGGGGGGGGGGGTTCTTTCTGAAGCACAAACAACGCAATATGCCTATGCTGTCCGTCTTCTTATTTACACGCACTGGAGCGATGAACTAAACTGGAATTGCGATATACCACGCAAACACAAAAGTGATACTTTAATTACGTTATCGACCCATATCAGTCCTGGTATATTTGGCTTTTGTGCCCCCTCCTTACCGAACATAGCGAACACCGGAGGATTCATTTAGCTCGCTAAAATGTTTCTGAAGTCAGAAAGGTGCCAAGATTGTCCGCTACCCAAACAAAGAGGTGCCGCGAACAGCTCCGGGGAAGCTCTACACGGCACCACCCATTAGATGAGAAAGCTCGCGCGCGAAACCATTGTAGCGGGACCATGACACAATTTTCTGCTTTGTTAGCGCTCGCAATGAAGTCGGCTGGTGTAGAATGAAAAGTGGGAATGCAGTTCTCGGGCTTTCTTAAACTCCAACCGAGTGGCGGTCGGCGGCCAGCGCTCGAAGCAAGGAGCGTGAACTGCGAGCGAACCGCTGTGGTCGGCCCGCACCGCTGGGCGTACTACCTGGGGCGCTTGACGTGTCCGCGGCGCTGCGCCAGCCCGGCGCTATCGATTGAGAAGCCGCTCTTCTGCCGCCGTCGCCGCGCAGCGTTTCGACTTTGTCCCGGCGTTGTTTCCAGTGCCTGGGTGTCTGCTGCATCATTTCGAGCAGCCCGGAGATGCGCACTTACTCGCCGCGCGTACGGAGCTCCCTGGGCATCATCAGCCTCACGAGCGGTTTCCACGTCGGTGGCATCTTAATTAAGCGGGCACTTGATACTAAGAAATTCATCGTACTAGCGAACATTAAGACAGGGACACAGCTGAAGAGGAGACGAAACACAGCGTGTGTTTCGTCTTCTCTTCAGCTGTGTCCCTGTCTTAATGTTCGCTAGTACGATGAATTCCTTAGTATACAGTAACCAACTCGCCCAACTTAGCGCTTTAGTCGGAGCACTTGATCTTAGGTGCGGAGTACCGTAGGACCACACAATGTCCGTCCGCGTCCGTGCGCATAGCATTTGCAGTCGCAGAAAAACCACAAAGGCACCGACAGGATTCGAGCCTGTGTCCGGTAGATCAGACAGAGTTAGCGTCAGTCGTCATATATTCCATTGGGCTACGACCGTGAGTTAGTACCCGAGAGTCAAACGACTTACTCCCTCGCCTGTAACGGTGTGGAGTACCTTAGGACCTCCCACTGTCTGTCCGCGTCCATCCGTGCGCACACCACCATCAAGAGAAATTCGATTTAAGCCGTGAGTTGCAGTTTCATTTAGGGAATAATCAAGGCGCAACTGACGGCTCAAATCGAATGACGGTCGGGGCGCAAATCGGATGTCACTCGGGGCGCAACATGGATGTCATTTCGAGTCCCCGTACTCCGCACCCTAGCCGTCATCCACGGAGTGGAGATGCTGAATTTTTTTTTTCACTTTAATCAAAGCTGTCGTAATTTTGCTATTATCATTCTACGGTTTACATTTTAAGTCTGCTCCCTATCGCACCTTTCGCTTTTACCATTTAGCTTATAGCAGGAAGGCGCATGCTTATATCGAGCTCAGTTTTCTAAGAAATCACCGGAGAGGGCGCAGTGTGCGGTCGAAACAAAATCCTTAAGGAAAACCTAGACCAGATTTGATCGGGCGGAGCAGTTTCCGGCAGACCTTGCAAGGCTACGTCCGCCACTTACCTGAGGCGTGTTGTACATCCCTCCGGGTGTTGCGTAGCGCTGAGCGTGTTTTGCTTGGACCAAAGGGGTGACACTGGGGCAAATTGAGTTCTTAGTATATATCTTGATAAGTGGAGTGCTTAAGGTTCCTTCGATGGCAAGCAATCCATGTCAACCTGGGTTATCCATGGGTTATCCATGTCATTCGTGCGTCACATATGCAATAAAAGCCACGTACTCAACATCGGCTGGATACATTGCAAAACAGCTTTGGTAGCATTAATCTAATTCGAGTGGAAGTGGTCTTCTTCGAAGTAGAAAGGCAAACGTAGTATCCCTCGTGCAGTGTTAAAATAGGTGCGGGTAAGAAAAAAAAATTAGTCGAAAATTAACAGAAACTCAGTGTTGCATCTAATGAACCACATTTCTGTCGAATTATTTGAGCACTGTGCTATTGCTATCTTGAGTCTTGTTGGAAATTAAATTTTTTTTTATCCTAGTCGGATTAATATCATTCCTGCAACAAACTGAATTCTCTTCTTGTTCACTTCACACTCGCTTTCTTCTGGCTTTTTCTTTCTAAACTTAGGTCCGCCGAACGTGCCATGGAGCGAATGATGTTGGGAGTAACGTTTAGGGCCAGGAAACGAGAAACCTGGATTAGGGAGCAAATTCGAATAGAAGATATAATGGCTGCAAATTAGGAAGCAGAAATGGATTTGGGCTGGCCATGCAGTACGACGAACTGACAACAGGCAAACCACAAGGGCAACATAATGGACCCTGAAAGGCTGAGTAGGAAAATAGGAAGGCCATTAGCTCGATGGAGAGATGAAATGAGAAAATTCGGAGGCAAAGAATGGACTCGGGCAGCGCGGGATGAAAGCAGGTGGAGGTCGATGGGGGAGGTTTTGTGCTGCAGTGGACCTAAATAGGCTGTTAATAATAATAATGATGATGATAATGATGATGATGATTTTGTTTCTAAATTCCTTTCCTATGGCAAGTTTAAAGTATCGCTGATTGATTGATTGATTGATTTATTTATATTATTTATTATCTTATTTATTACTTTATTGATTTTATCTTATTTATGCTATGTATTGATTGATTGATTGATTGATTGATTGATTGATTGATTGATTGATTGATTGATTGATTGATTGATTGATTGATTGATTGATTGATTGTAGGGTTTAACGCGCCGACGCAACGCAGGCGATGAGGCGTGCGGTAGTGGAGGGCTCCGGATTAATTTTGACCACTTGGGCATCTTTAACGAGCGCCGAAATCTCGCACACACGCGCGTTTTTGCTTTTCGCCTCGATCAGAAAAGCATCGAACCCGCGACTTCGTGCTCAGCAGCACAACGCCTTAGCCACTGAGCCACCGCGGCGGGTTTAAAGTATCGCTAATCTCTGACCCGTAGCCACGTCCCCATCCCTGGTGGTGGTCGGCCGTGCAGTGCACGTTCTGAGCCCGTTCTTCTTCCCCGGCAGCTCATCTTCCGCAAGGTGTCGGACGTGAAGCGCGAGAAGGAGCTCGCCGAGCGGCGCAAGCACGAGCCGCTCCAGGAACTGTCCCAGGACCACCTGGTGCGCAAGATCTTCTCCAAGTTCCGAAAGAACGGCTCGGCCGCCACAGCCGCTGCGGACCACCACCACAGGGCGCCCACCGTCTCCTCGCCGCTCGCCATCCTGCCCTCGCCGGACGTCGAGAAGGGCGCCCTGGTACGTGACCCCCCTCCCCCTCTGTCCTACTTTTGGTTGTTAGACGAGAAACGCTGTGCTGAGCATTCGTCGGAACTACCGCTGATTTGAAAAGCTGGCGTTCTTTTCTTTTTGGTGAAGATGTTGCAAACTATCCTATTACATTGACGAGACAGCTCTGGTTGTTATACCCCTGTCAAACGTGCCCATTTAAGTGCACTTCCAGGAAGTGCACTCGGCTAAAATGCCATTAGGGAGCACCTAACGGCAAACGCGAATGGCACTGTCTAAGGAACACACTCCAACTTGAGTGTGTTCTCGAAACACACTTTACCCGGGCAGGCTCGCCGAGTGAGTTGTCTCGTCATCCGGGGTCTGAAAATTGAAAAAAAAAATAACATAACAACGGCCATCTAGATGAATATCAGTAATTTTAAAGGTTAGGTATTTATATATTGTCCATTTCTTCTCATAAGTAGCGAAGCAGCGACGAAAAAAAGGTGTTCCATCACCGTCCCAACCGTCTTTGTTGTGGACTTGTGAGAGGCACCGATTGCGGTGTTAAACATACAAACACAATAAAACGTGTACATTGTTTCTAACGTAATAAAGAGGGGAATTTCAAGTAATATTGCGGAATATTTACGCGAGCTATCGTCACTCACATCACGGCCAAAGATACTTTGTTTCTTCCTTTACCGGCGCGCACCCAATGTGTCGTTCGGGGAACCTGAGTGCACTCGGCGTAAGTGCACTGAAATAGGCACGTTTTACAGAGGTATTACTTGCGAAACTCGCAGAAACTTCGGTTTCACAGGGAAGCTACAGTGATGTTCTGGCATTCAAAGCTGGATTGCAAACCGACAAGAGTACAGCACCTTTTTTTCTTTTGTTGCACTATACGGCCGGATTTAGCACGTTAGCTGCAATACGTCCAGTGATATGAAAGAAATGTCCGAAGACAACTTAGTACTTTTTAATTCCCATTTGAATGTCTGAGACGTCTCGCTTCCGCCCCGCGTTGCCGAAGGGCTTTGTAATCTTGTCGCTTGATATGCTGAGCCTTGCGATCCGCCGTAACGCTTTCGAGTCGCTTCGCTCTGCCTCCTACGCGTTGCTCCGCTTCTAGTTCCTGCCACCGTGTAATGGGAGACGGCGATGCTGAATTTAGCTGCTCGTCTGTTCGCTCATTCGCCACCGCTCGTTCGGCACCGCTCTCTACCGCGTTGTACTGGTGCAGACGGTCACCTATCGCTACGGTTGAGTTTAAGCTCGCGCTGTAGAACGCCTCGTGGTATCGAAAGACCCGTTTCTGCTATGAATGCCGGACTATGGGTTTTAAGTGCAGAACACTTTAGGGGCTCGCCTTGTCGTCGTAGCTCGCTCGCTCGTTGGACCAAAGTACAGCCCCATGGCGTACCGTCGCAGCGGCGTCCCTCAGAGGCTTCGAAAACCCCACGGTTCATATAGTCGTAACCATTCGAAAGTCGTAAACCGCTGGCGCTTGCCATACATCTTGCCGTTGTTTAGCGCTAAGAAAACTTCAGGTACATTGGAGGCAAAATATACGCAATTAACCGGCAGCGCCCGCGTTCATTTAGTTAGGAACGCTCGTTGGGTTGGTTTTTACGATGGTAAGCGAACAAAGGTGGCAGAGCAACGGCGGCACGTGCGGGAGGAAAAGCAAGCGCAAAAAGAACAGAACTCCCGCTGGCGCAGTTTCAGGCAGAAGGCGCGCGAGCACTGCGAAGGCGGGAAATTTGAATTGCATTGGGTGGTAGCAGTGAGCGGATAACGGCGCTACAGCCCAATATGGCGAATCACTTCTGCACTTTTGATAGCTTTCAAATTGAGTGGAACGGCTTTAATTTTTTGCAGCAAAGCTGTCCGTGGCTCGAATCCAGCAGATTATCTCTGGCAACAGAGAGGCGTAAACAAGAATCGCACGCGAGCGTAGTGTCACCTTGCGGCGTCCACTGAGATCCCTTGGATCGTAGAACTGCCCCACACTTTCAGCGTATAAAAATGTTTTAAAAAATTACACCACCTTCCCGTAGGGGAACCTTGAGTAGTATGCAAAGCAGCCATGTGGTCGATTCAAGTGCCCATTAGTTTTCAGTTCGTCGTTTCCGTTAGGTTGAGGTACGTAGCTACAGTTATATTTACAGTTTGGTTTCCAGGGTAACTACCACACTTTTCACTTACCGGAACTACGAAATGGGAAATTGCGTTGAGCCCATGGCTGTTTCGCATACTACTCAGGGTTCCCCTACGGGAAGATGGTGTAATTTTATTAGATGCGACGGGGCTATGTCCCTCCCTTGTCGTTGTTGCGCCGTCCACACCCCCACTGCGCATGCTCGGCTTGCTGAACGGCCGGTGGTGTCTTCCCCTTTAATGGCTCCTGGAGCGACAGTGTTACCCGTGTCTTCCTGGGCCGGCCCGAGATGAGCCGAGCATGCGCAGTGGGGGTGTGGACGCGCCACAACAAGGGAGGGACATAACCCCGACCATGAGATGCTGGAGCGGCAGTGTTGCCGGTGTCTTCCTGGGCCGGCGGATGGATGGACGACGGACGACGGAGCCGAGAGCAAGAGATGCTTTGCATCTAAAAAATGGCTTTAGTAGCTTCATATTTTGATATAAGGCGGCTTTTATTGCACCTGAAAGATGCCTTCCGAACCACGCATTTGTGTTCTGAGGTGAAACCGACTGTAAAAAGATCGGTGTAAGCTTGGTCTTTCGCAAGCTGGGCTTTTCCCCATTGTGTCTTGTACAGGTAAGCATGGCCATCTACGGAGGGAGTATGATTACAGGAAACATCTCTAACTATTGTGTTATCGAAAGCATCCTGAAACAAATTATATGACAATTAGTCACTAAGAGCATTACACCGAGTTTCATTTACTTGTCATATGTAGTTGACAGTGGAGTTGTAGGCGTTACAGAATTACTTTCCGCTGCCAATACATAACCCTCTACGAAGAGAGTATGGTTACAGAAAATGGTTGAGTGTTGTCTTGCCGGAACTATCCGGAACTAAGTTACATGACAATCGACTGTCAAGACGACTGTAACATCGGGCACCACAGCTTCGCTGGTCATCCTTCTTCACAAAATGGAAGGACACTTGTTTTCTTTTTTTTTTTTTTTTTGCTGAATAAGCCAGTTAAGGCTTTCAATAGTATGGCTAACGCAATGGTTTGGCTTAAGTAATTTTTGGCCGCTAGCTTTCATTCTTTCAACATTCTTACCTGTAAAAGGGCTTAATAATTTGACCGCACATTTAAAAATACTTGCTGTGTTCTCTACGTTCTTAAACTACGAGTTGTGGTAAAAGCAGTAAACTCTCGCGGCAAACAATTATTTTTTTCGCAGATTTAAAAGGTCGAGCTTCTCATCAGAGATCTGCGAATGATATGCGGGGTGTTACGGCAATAAAGAAGCGGCTTCAAACCTTTCTTCGCAGTGGCCTGGTCGTTCGCTTGCGCTAAAGTATTGCGCGAAAATCGGTCTATTTTGTGAACACAAGATCGGTAACGGCAGGCACTTTCGCTATGATGTATAAATGGAATAACGATAGGCTGCCATTGCGAAGAGATTGATTGATTGATTGATTGATTGATTGATTGATTGATTGATTGATTGATTGATTGATTGATTGATTGATTGATTGATTGATTGATTGATTGATTGATTGATTGATTGATTGATTGATTGCCGACGCTACACAGGCGATGATGCGCGCCGTAGTGGAGGGCTCCGGATTTAGTTTGACCACCTGGGGATCTTTAACGTGCTCCGAAATCTCGAACACACGGGCGTTTTCACTTTTCACCTCCGTAAGAAAAGCGGCCGCCGCGCCCGGAAGTCGAACCTGCGTTCTCATTGGGACGAAATCACTGTTCCGAAGTTTAGCGCCACGTGTCTTATACAAAATTAAACGATTTCCCTTCCTACAAAAGCTTCATTTTGGTTAAGACGGGTTACAGTCAGGCGACCGGACCGCTGATTTAAAGGCCATTCGGTACAGGCATCCTGGTCGTAGCAGTCGCGAATGCAAAGCCTCATTTTGCTTCAAGGCGTGGAACAACTGCGTTGCCCGCAGGTTCGTCCTGCCGCCTCCCAGGTTCCGGCCATCGTAGCAAGCAGCCACGACTCGTCGGCACCCGCGCCTCCATCCGCCAAGGTTGTGCACATCTCGGAGGCGCCACCTTCGTCCACGCATGCGCCCAAGCTGTCCCGCTGGGCGGCGCTGCGCTCCGACTCGGTCGCCGCCGGAGACAACAAGGAGAACCAACCGGCGGACAACGCCCAGCCGCACCAGGTACGACACGGGGCCCAAGGAAACCACTCCAATGTGGGCTATACCCGGGTACTACTTAAGAACGGCAACGATGAAGATGATGATGATTGATAGTGGTATCCCCTTCGTAGCGGGGTGATGACGCGTCATCTTACCCCAAAAAAACTAAAAAGAAACTAATATACCTGTTTTACACTCTTCTTTTATTTCTAGCGCTGCTTTTAGGGCAGGCACAAAAAACTTATTAGGCACAAAATACGTATTTATTTCTGTTACTGGTGATAGCTGTCCCAGGCAATATTCCTCTCTCTGCTCTTCGTCAACGAGCATTCTGATGTTTTCGTCACCGCGACAACCTTGAAGTTAACTCCCTTAGTGCTACCCTTAAATCGTAGGGCTTCTGGAAGCCGAATACTTCCCTCTAGATTTGGATGGGTACCCTCGCATTCTAACACTATGTGCCGCATAGTTTCTGTTTCTTTTACGTAAGCCACGCATACCCCATAATTTTGTGCACACTTCCCAACAAAGCTGTCGGAACCAGCTTTGTGGGGAAGCAGCCGCTGTGCCCCATCACCGCAGCCGGATGTTACTACGCTCGGCGCAAGTAGTGCGTTATTGCAAATATTTTGAACATGGCGCAAGCTGTTTTCGTGATTTTTCGGACTTATTATGCTTGCAAAGTACTCCAGCGACGACAAACAAACTACGTAAGAAAAGGCAGATGATGTCCCGCATTCATAGCAGTCTCCTTTCAAAACGCGCGCGCCCGTTTACATCCGGGTCCCGTCGCTTAGTCGGAGTGATACCGTACATGAAGCTATTGCCGTTCTTAACTTGTTCCGGAGTATAAGCTGGCACCGAAAACAGTGCCGGGCAGTAATTGAAAAGGGAAGCTGTGACCTGTCATTCAGCGTCAGTTGTAGTGGTTTGCCGAGTCCTTACTCCCCTTTTCTGAACGTTATTTATCCGTAACTATAGAAGGAAAAGTTCTTACCGTTGCCATGGTTCGCCTGTTAACCCGCTGGTTTCCGACGCACTATGCTTTCGAGGTCTTCGTGTATTACGAGTAGCTGCGCAGCTCTAAATATCAAGGAACAACACTAAACTCAAAATGCAAGAAATAAGCACACTCATATAAAAAAAATGTTAATAGGCGAGCTACTACGGTATGCCCTTCCTGGTCTGGAATGTTACCAGCGAGCTCTAATAAGCAAGGTCTTCACGGAAGTAGATGTGTCGGTTATATCTTCCAGAGAACGAGCACAGAGTGGCGGATTGCGCACAAATTATGAAATAGTTAAAATTAACAATAGGAGGTGGTCCTACACTGAAGCCGTGCCTTGCAAGTGAGCCGCACTGCAGTGGAGGGCCAACAATCTGAAATTATACAGCCCTGATTCGCTAGCATATGTAGATATCTCCAAATGCCAGTCGGTGTACATTTCAACTTCATCAAGGGTTTCCCCAACCGGTTACTTGAGGCCGTGACCACGCGTGTATTAAACAGTGCCTTGGCCACGTCGTCGTGGTGGGAAACAAACGAGCCCGGCAACCTGAAATCCGGACGTGCTTGAAATCGCAAGACTCGTTGTGCCCTTAACGATCAGTAAAACATGGTTAAGTAGCGCGGTAAAGACGGGACAAAAGTAGAGACCAGGACAGGACTAGCGCTAGACATCAACTGAAATTTTTTACTACACACATCAAAGGATATACAGGAACGGCGCATGCATGAACATGTTCAAAGCACAAAGAAAAAATCGTGACAAGGTCAAGTGGTGCATTTTGTTTGGCCCGTCTTTACCGCGCTACTTAACCATGTTTCACAGTTCGAACCAACTAGCCCACATTTACGCGTTGAGAAGTAGCCTAACGATCAAGCATTGCGCTCAAAAGGCTATAATGCGCCCCATACCGATAACGCATGTGATTCTGGTGCAGCTCGAACTTTCAGGGTGAATTAAAGTATGCCATGTACATTTTTAATATTCAACTGAGGCGACCTAACGCTGTAACCAAATTGTGCCTCGTGTAGTTCGTGCGCCGTCTTGTATCTGCGGTGCGAGGACTTAAAAAATGCAGATGTAACACAATCGCACTTCAATAAAGTCGACTCTCGTTAATGCGATAGTCCACAGGGGACCCGCAAAAGCCTTCACTTAACCGAAATTCCATACTGAGCAAAAATCGCAATAACAACGTTTCTATCAGTCCGCAACACGCCTCCGTTTATTTTGTCCAGAATCTCGACTTCGTGGCCAAATCGAAGCGTACGACACGGGATTGCCCTCACCGTTGAGACTTATCGCTAAATTCTTAGCCTGCCAACACTGCAAACTGCTCACACGGCACTGTACGCAACAAGCGATGAGGACGTGAAAAGAGGGAGACGCGTACGCTGGCGCGACTGCTGAACTTACCTGCCGCTATATCGGCTGAGCGCTGCCTCATTTGCGATGTGCGCCGACATAGTGCACAAGCACGGAGGTATTTCGTGCTTCACAGTTTAGAATTTGATCGCGAAATGATGGTCACCTTGATGCTTTTTATTCGAAATAACTTCCAATTAACCGATATAATGGTTTTAGCTTCGAATCGTTAGGAAATCCTTGCCATTGAATTGAATGTAAAATTGCCGAGGAAAGCACATCCCTCCCAACTACCCGAAAATTCCAATTAAGCGGTTTCCAATTCTGGAGAGTCGACTGCAGGGTCATCTCTCGGCGAACGCAACAACAGTCTCCCGGAACGCGGGACTTTATTCGCTATGCACAGAAGTCCCAGCTCAGGCCGCGTGGAAGTTCTGCTTTCGACAAAACTATTCCAGACAGACCTCGTTTATGTGTTGATGCGTGCATATAATGTGCTACTTTGGTACTGATTTTATGCCGTTCACTCTTGAAGGTCTCGGTCAAGCCGAGCGTGCCTCTGGCCCCCGCCGGTCCTGGCAAGGACACGCCCCCCACTCCCGCTGTCCTCGTTCCTCCAGCCAGGCCTCCCATGTCCGGCTCAACTTCGAATGGAGGCGCTGTGCCCCATCGGGGACTCTCAAAGTGGGCCAAGACCATGGGCTCCAAGCACGAGACCATCGAGGAAGCGGCAGAGCCCGAGAGCTCGAGTCCAGGAAAGGGCAGCGAGCCAGAAGAGGGGCCAGTTCGCCAGCACCAGCAGCACCAGCAGCAGCCGCCTCAGAGGCCTCCACCGTTGCCGCCTCCGCTGGAGACGCAGCCCTCCGAGAGCCTCGTGTCCCCTCGGGCGGGAGGGCGCGACTACCAGCAGCTGCTGGCTAACCTCATGGACATGCGAGTAGACCTGAAGATGGAGATACAGAAACTCCACGCGAAGGTGTCTAGGATAGACGAGCACCTTGTGGAACTGCTCAAGAGCGCCACCAGCGGCGGCAGTGGCCCGTCGTCACCACCGAGACGTAGGCGCCGACGCCCAGGAGGCCGCGGATGGGACTGAAGCGTCGTCGTCTAGGCGTCCCGCTGGCAAGAGCTCTCGCGACAGTGCGGCGGATGGCAAGAGCCGCAGCCACTCGCTCAAGCGCAAGTCCAGCCACAAGTCGAAGGCGTCCACCGAAGCGCCCAAGGACAAGGCGGCCCCTGCGGTGGACTCGGCCGCTGTGCGTGCCATGCTCGAGAGTGAGATTGCCGAGCAGGACACGGAGAGTGCTCAGCCCCCAGCAAAGGACTCACCACCCCAGGACAAGCAGCAATAACCCGCCGTGATGACTGCGTCGGTGGTTACGTGTGGTCGCGCGCTTTGCGAGGCCCACGTTCTGAACTCGGGCCATGGAGGGATTATGTAAGGAAGCACGGTGTAAGAACAACAGGGACTGTTAGGGCCCCCCACTGCGTTTATTCTCTTTGTGTGGAGGCAGCTCCAACGTTAAACGTCTTTAACATAAAATTTCGCTTCTCTGAGACGTATATGCCTTCCTGCTCGTTTGTCCAGGACGTCCTCAATCCGTTAAGTCCCATCTCGGCCCCCAGTTGTGCAACAGCTATACAGGATCGCTTCGTTCCTCTATTTGGTGCAGCCGCTCCTTTAGCTCTATTGCTCTGACACCGTTGCTGAGGAAGATGACAGGACGCCGAGGGTCGAATGGCTGGTGGTGCCTTCGGCTTTATTGGCTGGGACTCAGTCAAAGGCACCTGGCTAAAAGTCACGCATTGACTAGAATTCACTCGGAGTTGAAGGTCTAAATTCAGGCTAGCTCTCAGGGAGCTTTCCTGACTGAGAGAAACTGTCTAGACAGGTAACCTGGTTAAGGAGACGTCAGGATTACTAACTTCGTATCGTTTATGGCTATTCAGAGACGCGAAACATTGGATAATGAGAATGACAAAGCTTTGGATTTGGTGCGATGATGTTTTACACGTGCTAACCATGTATTGGGCCACAGAGCTCATTTTCGGGACTGACAGGACGTTTAATAGCTAGCAAAACACATTGAGTTTTCATTTCAAGCCCGTTAGGTTTGAGAACCTAAAAAAATGATTTTAAGCACTTTATTTTTTTTCAGCAAGGAGCTCATATGCAATTTTTAAGATATTTTATGTTGTGTTTGGTGTCAAATGCAACCTAAACATTCTATCGCAAATTCTTGATACCATGGCTTAGGTTTAGGTATTATGGTCAGCCTTCTTCCGTTGTCGGCTGCTCGTTTGCACCACACTCTGAGTTGACATAAGTCTGCTGTTTTAAGTGTGCACTATCCGGAACTCTTCCACACGCGCGATCGTATGGGCATAATAACGGGCTTTTATTGTTTAGTATGTTTAATGAAGTGCTGGAAATGACTAAATACAGCTTCTCTGAAATTACGAGTGGATACCTATGGAAATACAATGTCACAGTTTGAGAAATTGTGCCCTCGAGTGGCCCTGGCTGCAGTATCGAGCTAGGAACATGCGTGGCTCTTCGCCCCTGCATATTGCGTCTACCTCATCACCTTACATAGTCCCTCCATGCTGCGTAGCTCCGCCTAGCCAGCGCGATTCCATGACTGTGCTACCCGTCACGCCCACACCTCGTGCCTGATTGACCCGCGAAGTGGTGCCATTAACCAATCGTGAACCTTGTGATCCGTGGACTCCGAGGGACCTAAGAAACCTAACGCAGCCACTGTGCTCTTTGAACTCGATAGGAAACAAATATGCAGAAAAAGTGAGTGTCTCAACTCTTTTTTTTTTTTTTTCAACTCCATAGTGTTCAAGCACTCTCAATCCTTGGAACTTGTTTTATTTCATGGTTGTATATCTTGCTCTCTACAATCGCGTGTGTGTTCTCTTAGGTTCGATCATTGCTGCCTCTCATTGCAAGTACTATAAACGAAGATCTCAACATTGTTACTTAACCGATAGTTGTATGAAATTATCACGCTAGATATGAAAGAAATCGAATCGCTAACTGCAGTAATTACGAGGGTCACCGTGCACATGATTATTGTGTTGAGCTACTTACATCATTTTCAGCTTCAAGACGCAGTTCATCTAACGGTGCATGTTAGCACTTCATTTTGACCCTGTGTCGTATAGAGGCGCTGGGCAGGTTCCCAGCACACACGTCCTTGGATTAAGGAACCCCAGGTCAGTTGTTTCTATGCGCTGCAATTATTGTGCAAAACAACAGACGACTGAGAGTGATATAATGCACAAAGTATATTTTTAGCTCGCGCTGTCAAGGTGGTCCGACTTTATCACAGCGCCCGAGGGCGCTTTGTGGTAAATAGGCATGTCCCGTGGGCTCTGACGGAGCAGTGCTTGCCCAGCAATACACAATTTTCCAATTTCTGCACCTTCATTGCTTGGACCGTGGTCTGAGGTCCGCCATTTATTGCCAGTGTGTTTTGTTTGTCCCGAGTGGGCACTTTACTCACGTAGCGAATGGCTTCCGTTTGTACGCCCTGTGTTCGTGGTGGCCCTTGGTAAACTAGAGAAACCAGGAGAACAGCCTTCGACGTTGCAACCGTTACACTCAGAGGCAAAGGCTTCCTCATCATGACTTCACTGGCTAGCTGCTTGTTAGAACACATTCCCTCGCTTTAGCGTGGCGCGTTTTTGGTTGAAGGAAGACTTAGCAAGTACCACTTGGCAGTTTGCAAAGATGTGAGTATAGAATTTAACTTTTATTATCGTTAGCAGCGATAGATGGCCAGAGCACTAAACGACAATCACTTCGTTCCTGGCGAAGCCCGGGACGTGTTGTTTGGCATACTTTTTTGTGTTCTAATAAAACCAGGTTAAATAGCGTCAAACGTTTCACGCAGGCCAGACGACAGGTGGACGACACATGTAACAGGGTGGCTGCTGAGCGGTGGTATACGCAAACGGCGGTGGATAAACAGTAGGAGAGATGTGAGAGAAAGAATAAGGAACATCAAAAGAAGCCGGATGAAAGGAGTGTAGCAGAAAGTGAAGATCGCTGGCGCAGACTTTCCAACATAAATAGACAGCAGACGGCTGATGATGTCAATAAGGATTTGTATCCGAAAGTGGCAACCGTCAAATCGCGAAACATATTCAAAATGGCGCACTAATAGAAGTAATGGCTGCAGACATGGTGCATAGAGAGTTAAAGTCTCGAGGTATATGTGTGGTGGGCACAACAGCGGGGGGGGGAGGGGTGCTTTTCTGTGATGACAGATGGAGCTACGCCAAGACGGCGAAACGACGGCTGTTGAGAGGCTGGCCATTTCTGCCGAACACAGGACCGAACGCTTTGGTATCTTTCGGTAATTTTTGTTGTTCCCGTTCTAGCAATGACGCTTATTTTTTGTCATGAACTTGCTTATTCTAAAACAACGAGAAGTATTGGCGCTGTTGCGGTCTGAGCCACTCAGTCTTAATCGAGCATACTCACTGTTCAACACCCATCTACGTGCTTATCATAGTCGTTTGTACTGGGGGTTAGTCTCGAGCTTCTGTCGTCTCCTGGTGGTTCGAGTATGCCTTCGGGTGATGTGTCTAAACAGCCAAGTTAAGCCAACCCTTCGCGTTGTCTTATTAAACAAAGTTCATAAAATGGCGCTGTGATTCAAAGATCGATTACAATAACGGCGGCTACGGATGTCACAACTTGAGACCTGTTTGCTCATTCACGGCGCAGAATCTTCTTCGTGGCAGTGGAGAACGCGAAATCAGCCAAAAACGAAGTTTTTCTGATCGCGTTTTTTTTTATGATTGCACGACACGTCACATTGTCGGTTCCTAATCTTGGATGTTACAAAAAAATTCGGCCACCTTTGCAATTGAGATGCTAACACTGAGAAAAAAGCGGAGCTGGCGGTTTCACTCGCTGTAACTTGGCTTTTCTTCAAAGGGCTCTGCAACACTTCTGATAAACGCTTTCACTTTTTTCTTCCCGCCTGGAAGCATTGTGAAATCTCTTGTTATCGCCAGTGTGGAGCGGCACTGCCTAATTTGCTCCGCCTTCCGTTTCTCCTTTGGTCTTGTGGCGATTTTTTTGGTGTCTATCGAACGCTTTTATTGCTTCAACTGAGAAGAAGCCGGCCGCTTCCATCGCTGTAAGACGTCATTTGAGCCTGCTAAGAACGCCAAGACCGGAAAAGAGAGAAGAAATCTTTTGAGCAAGTTTCTAAGTTATGTGATGGGCATAGAACAGTAATTTTGGGCTGAGGTACTTTGTGACCCCCTATTTTAAGTAGCGGATGGGTTTGTTGACTACGTTCTGAAAGCATTTAGATTTTAAAAAAAAGTTGAAAAGAGTTTTGCAGGGTCCCTTTAAGAGTGCTTATCTTATCGGTAGATCGGACACTGACGCGCCGAGCGCAGGCCGTCTCTCCCAACTAGGCGAACACTTGCACCGTCAGAGCTTACGTCATCACCAGGCGCAGCCAATCCCCGACGCGCTTCTCCCCACCCGAACATCTGCGCCGCAACGCGTTCTCCCCATACCTGCTCGTCGGCTCCTTGCCTCCTTGCAACTTCCCCTCACACTTCTTGGCTAGCATTTTTCCCTCTCCCCACTTTGCTGCGCCCAGTGTTGAGCGATGCCAGGCACGGATGGAACTCAAGCTTAAAGGGACCCTGCAACACTTTCGATAAGCGCTCTCACTTTTCCTTCGCGTCTGGAAGCACTGCGAAAGTTATAGTTATCGCCAGCACGGAGCGGCACTGCGTGATTTGCTCGTCGCACCAGATACGCCTTCCATTTCTGCTTTGTTTTTGTGTCTTTTTTTTTAAGTTGCTATCGAAAAGCGTTCATTGCTGCGACTGAAGGAAAATCGGCCAACAGCCGATGGCCTTAATGACGTAATTCGAGCCGTCGAAGAACGTCAAGACCGGGAAAGAGAACAAATACTTTTGAGCGAGTTTGCAAGTTATCTGATGAGCATAGAGCAGTAATTTTTGGCTGAGGTACTTTGCGACTCCCTAATCTAAGTACTGGGTGTGTTGGGTGACTACGTTCTGTAAGCATTTAAGATTTCAAAACAAAGTTGAAAAAAGTGTTGCAGGCCTTCCCTTTAAACAACTCCGCTGTTAAAATTGAAGGCCTTCTCGTCGTCAACATGCGATATGGTTCAACCACAGCTGCATCAAGTTGGAGCTATGCAGTGCGGCAGAATGCTCGCACAAACAGAACATATCGAAATGGGACGAAATGTTTAATTACATCCATCTGTGCTGGCAAACGAAGCAAGTTATAGCTCTATCTTCGCGTACGCCATTGCCCCCAAATATATATTAAAGGTTTTGCCTGCACCGCGTGGTTGCGAGATCTTGCTCATTGATAAAACACGGTGATAAAACACAAACACACACAAAAACTTGTCAAGCTTCCCACTCCTCATGAATGTCAGTTATGAGGATGATGGAAGGTCCTGCAGAGAATCAGATGAACGATACGGCTAATGAGCGCTTGACAGTCTCGTTAATTGACACGTGTAAATGCATTATCGCGCACGCAAATATCGGGGCTGACGACACGGCGCCCCCACCTGCTGTCGTTCTCTCGGGTTTTCTCTGAGTACCAGGGGCCACGATGGTTGAAATTTGTTCTTGTCTTCTAGCTGTCTGCGGTCAGGGACCACGCACCGGTGTGCTGCGTCTGCGGCCCTTTGAGGCTCAGCCGCTGGACGCACACCTGTGTCGAAACGAATGCACTCTGCCCGTCGCACCTTGAACTAAACCAACACCCCAGTCGCCTATGCACGTTCACTATAGTTCTGCTGCGCGAAAGCCTGTTGCTCGTATCTGCCACCTCCCCCCCCGGCCATTCCCGCCGGCTCGAAATAGGCGCAGCAAGGTCACATGTAAAGGTTGAGATGGCGAAACGCACCACCAAACGAATCACAGCGTAGTCTCAAACTGCTTCCACTGTGGGGGCGCGCGTGCTAAAGTTTGACTCATTTGTTTTGGCCACGTTACGGCGGTACACTGGTCTTAAACCAAAAAACTTTACTTTTACAGTTATCATGATAATATGGGAAGGGGGGGGGGGGGGCGTATGAAGTTTTTCATTCTGATTGTAGAAATAAAATTTGTCTTTGCGTAAAACGACTTTTTTCCGAGTTTATTAAGATATCTATATTTAATTTTGTGACAGCTTTTGTAAACCAATTAGTGGAGGGATGCAGCTGAACAAGGTACCAGTGAACTGTGCACAAATCAAGGAGTGCAATAAGACTACCATCATCATTCTATCTGGTCTTTAGCAGAAGTTACGACCGTCTGAAGTTTGGGCTTGAAAAGTAGGAACCAGAAAACCGGTTTTGATATCCTAGGGGCGGTAGTGGAGATTTGCCCCCTGTTTTTGTTTTGACAGGGAAACCGCAAAAACCGGTTTTGATATCGAGGCCCAAACTTCAAACGGTCGTAACTTCTGCTACAGCTCAGATAGAATGATGATGGTAGTCTTATTGCACTCCGTGATTTGTGCACAGCTTACTGGTACCTTGTTCAGCTGCATCCTTCCTAGCAATTGTTTTACACTTTTCTGTCGCAAAATCAAATATAAGTATCGGAATAAATTTGAATGCAGTCGTTTTACACACAAAAACAAAATTTTTATCTGCAATCATACAATCAGAAGGAAGAAAGTCATATGCACCCCAATTTTCATCATGATAACTGTAAAAATAAAGGCTTTCCGGTCAAAGACTCGTGTGCTTTAAGTTCCTTCCGCATGTGGACCAAATCTCGAACATAGGAGCGTTGGTTTGGCTTACGTCGGAAATGCAGCCTCTGCACGGCCGGCCGTATGCCCTCCCCAGCCTGCATCGACTAGGTCGTTGCCGTGTCGGGCGATTCGCCAAGCGGTTATTGGGGGCAATGTTTCCCGAACCGCCCTTTTTAAATGTGTTGTGTGTCGTGGAAAAGAAGAGGGATGGTCATTTCTCGTTCTCAGCCGTGCTTGCAAGTAGGAGATTAGGCGGAGCAATAAAAGCGAGGTACTTACGTCGGTCGAGCTCGTGATAACTGCAACATATGCACTAGCAGAGGAAACAGATTAGTGACTACGCATGCGCGGGCGCACGAACCCGTTGAGTTTACGTAGCTTTTGAGTAGTATTAAAAAAAAAACAATCTGAATTTAGTTTGCCGCTACTAACTAAAACCCATGTCCGCGTTTAAGCTCCCGGATTCCCCTGATCGGAATTAAGTACAACGAATTATTTTAAGCTACAGTCGTTGGAAAGGACTGTGGAAAACCCAGGTGCCGGCTTAAACGCAACTTGTATCCGCATTAATTGGTCAGTGTATTATTGATAATGCGTTTAAATACAACGCCGGTACAGGCCTCGGAGAAGGCAGACAGGCTGCCTTGCTTCGTTGTCTTGTCTTGACCGTGTGGCCAACTGACACCTGAGTACCGAAATTGCCGCTGTTAAAAGCGGGCCGAGCTCAGCTAAACTTCCGACGCGATAATCTGTGGTTTCAACCCACCTCCACCGGGAAACCGTCCCTTATTAGAAGCGAAGCATCTTAAGGCCGAGGCTTGTCCGGCGTCCGGCTTCCGTGCTCACGGCACAGCACCGTGTAAATCGAAACATCAGGGAACAAAAGGTTCACAAAAGGTTGACAAGGACGAAAATGAAAAGGCTCACAAAAGGTTAGAGAAGAGAAGAGAGAAAGATAGAGAGAGAGAAGAGAAGAGAGAGAGAGATGATATGAGAGCAGATGGAGCATGGCGCGAGGCAGCATTGGATTTAGACTGGAATCGATTTGGATTTGGAATTTGGATTTGAATGGGATGGGATTGAAATGGATGGATTAGATTGAAGCTCGATTAAAAATAGACTTGATATATTGGATTGGATTGGAAATCGGGTTTAGCAGCAGTAAGCACTCTCACGGGGTGATTTATGGTTAAGTAGAATGATCCCCAGTGCTTCGCGCCACTCGTCATGACTTCACTTTCAGTGGAGATGCGTGATTTTTTATGTCATTCCAGTTCAATGAAACAGCTCACCCCATGGTGGAGCGAGCCATATTCAGCACATTTCTAGAGGTCGAGGACACGCTTGCGAGGTCGTAGACGTATACCGCAAAGGGCACGAGACCCACAACCCTCACGCAGCGCCGCCTCTGTCTTTAGACGAAGCCCCGTAGCCAACGACGTTCAGTACAAGCTACAGATGGGCCGCAGGTAACCCCTAGGAAAATCGTCGTCGAACCATCTCTGTTCTGCTTTAGATCGCCGAAACGGCGCTTACTTCGAACGGAACCCTCGGGAGAAAGAACTCCATCTGTGTTCACTACAACTCTCCTGACGCGCTTAACGCTAGCACCCCAAATTCTGTGCGAGGAGGAACCACATGACGATCCCATGGTGTGTCGAGTTTATGAAAATTAAAACAACAATAATCTTATTCTGCAGTGTTACGGCTACAGAACACAACTTTGTGCGTGCTTGGGGGAGTCGTGCGTGTTTCTTTTTGGCATCTGAGTTTGATTTTCTTTTTTCCTGCAGTTCTTTGTGCTTGTTTCAGCGACGATGCAGAAAACTCTCCGTGCGAAGGACTTTACTGTGGACGTCACATCAATGTTATCTTTTGGCAGCCGCTGGAGGGAGTGTGACGATTAGCTACGAGACACTTTTAGTCTTGTGTTAATGAATCAGTGCCGTGTGCAGGCGTATTTAATGGCAAATAAGAGACGATCTAAGACGCGCAGGAGTTATTGCTCCTAGTCCTAATCCACTTCAGTAGCGCATTGCCATGTTTTTTTTTTACATTCCTAAGCTATATTTTTTTTGCCAGTAGGAGGAGCTAGAACATCACTGTAACCAGGTCTAACCCACGGAAGCACCGCGAATTGACTAGCGAAAATCAGAAAGCGCTGTTTTTTACGCCATGGGAATGTCGCGTCTCGAAAATATTTTCAAAAGCTCTGTACAGCAACGACTTATACACAGAACACATTGTCGCGTCTGTGGTATTTACTGATGAGGTAACAAGATGCGGCCTTTATAAGCCGTCTTTAAAAACATTGTGCACAGACAACTTCCGCATGTCATGGCAGCCACTGCGGCTTGACACAGCAGCGCTCACGTAACTATCAACCCTTAGTTACCCTGGTTGTACACGGTATGCTGCCCTGGCTACATGGGTGCTGGGCTACCTTAGTTTCAATCATTTTTTGATGCATGATTACTGTCTGAAATTAGTGTTCTAACCTTTGCGTCGCTGTTTTTTTCTGAGCTGAACGTGCTGTCTATTATGATATGATGCTCACAGTGCACAAAACAGACAATGGACAAAGTAAAGCGGCACAAACCAGGGATGGTTGGGACTTTTGCTCAGTCCGTTTTTTTTTTTTTTGCACTGTGGGCATTACGGATTATCAACTACCCGGAAACCTCACTCTTCTAGGTGCTATCTATTTCCATGGCATCGATTCTCTGGGCGCTTGGACATACGCATTGTGTTCAAGAAGTATCTGCGCAAAAGATAGCTATCACACACGATGAAACGAAAAAACGCGGTTTCCGACAGTTGTTGGAATAACAGTTCTCGAACGCCAAGTGGAAGCACACGTTTACCCTGGAGTGCGCAGCGCTGAGGAGATGAGAAGACCATTGTGCAGTACACGTCTTCCTCTTCGTATCGGCAGATAACGCCTAATCCCAGGACACTGAACCGCTGAACCTTTTTTGTTTTTGTGTGCCGTAATTACCGACTGCCCACAAAATGTTTGCCTCCCTGTATCTTACTTAAAGTGCACTTACAAAAAGATCGCGTGCGCTGAGATAACCTTCCACCGGGAAGGAAAGTGAGGTGCAACGTTAGGGAACAAGTCAGTTTTGGTGCCAGCTTGCTCGATTTCCGCAAATGTGTCGTATCCCGCAACAGGCCATAGCGGATGGCCTGGACCACAACAATCATGTTGACACCATTGAAACTCATCAAATTATGTGTGCTAACACATATTATGTTTTTTTATGCTGCAATGAAGTGGTTTCACCGATGTGGAAATAAAAGATTTTATGAACATCGCGGACACATTGTTTACTCTTTGATGTTTACAGCGGTGTTTACAATGCACAGTAGAAATGTCAGAGCCTTCTGTTGGAGGCACAATTGACATTGCATTGTGTATGTCATGAATGTATTTGGGTGTTGAGGAAAAAAAGCACCTAAGAAAAGCCGTACATCTAGGACCCTTGGGAGATCTTCCATGAGTAGTATTAGAATGATTCAGGGTTTTATGACACAAGGCGCGCACGGACAAGGAGAGCCATGACGATGATGCTACATCTTTCTGAAATGCACCTGCGATGACATCCACTGGTTTATTCTAAGTTGGTATATAGGGCCAAAATTAAAACATAATTGAACAAGTTACGTATGGTACCAGCCGCGGTGGCTCTGTGGCTAAGGCGTTGCGCTGCTGAGCACTAGGTCGCGGGTTCGATTCCCGGCCGCGGCAGCCGCTTTTCTGATGGAGGCGAAAAGCAAAAACGCCCGTGTCAATGGCCAAATTTCCGCGGACGTTAAACATCCCCAGGTGGTAAAAATTAATCCGGAGCCCTCCACTAAGGCGCGCCTCATCGCCTGCGTTGCGTCGGCGCGTTAACCCCTACAATCAAATCAAAGCAATCAAATCAAGTTACGTATGGTCCAAAACGCTTACGATACGGTTCTGGTTTTGTAACATATAGTTACGCAAACTGCGATTGGGAAAGGTATGGTAAGTATTTCAGAAAAGTCAATTTCCGCAAGGTAATTGGGAACTGTTTGTTGAGAAAACGTCGGATGGTCCGAAAAAAAAAATTGGCGCAGATTAGTGGTGCAAAGGTGGCGAAACAGCAGAGCTGACGGTCTCTTTCCCTTCGTCGGAGACCCGGCTGTTGTACCTCACATGGATTTCCGAACTTTCCGCTGAATGTTCTCCATGACTGCCGGGCCCGGATCGTTTTGTCCTCAGGCTTTCACATTTCTCCCAAAGTGGACCGCTTAAGCCCGCACCAGAACCCGCGGAAACCGGCTCCTCGAACTCGGCGTCTGCAGCGCGAACTCGGCATCTGTGCTCCCTACTTCAAACGCGAACGCACGTGAACTGGCGAGTAGAAGAGCACGCGAGAGATCACGCCACGAACGCTGGGAAGAGTGTTCCCGGAGGTCGAGTTGGCCGACACCGGGCCGTCGTCACGAGGCGGGCGCTCACGTGCGCTGGGTATTTTTTAGGTATTTTTTAGCGCTCCTCACGGTAAGAAAGCCCACGCGCAAGCCTGGACTACGCCGGGAGCTCCTCACGAGGCGCACGGTTACCTGTGTTCGGCTGTGCTGAGTTTTCTGGCAGCGCTCGACGGCGGAACTAGAAGCTAAAATAGCTCCGCTGTTGAAAAAGAAAATCTTCAGCGATTCCACTCTGGGAATGTGGATGGTCATGGGAAGCTGTTCAGCATACGATGCAAGATACGTACCTTTTGAACAAAAATACGAACTCATTTGTTATGAAATAAATAATTACGGCGACTAAATGAAATTCGGATGCAGTGACATTTTTGGTTTAGCGGCCAACTGTCTTATGATTTCGGTTGGGAAAGTTTTGAGAAAACAAGATCTGCGGCCATTTTCTGTAACCATACTCCTCGCGAGATGCCCGCGTATCGACAGCACACGGGAATTGTGTAAGGTTTGCAAGTTCAATAATTACGCCAACTAAATGAAACTCGGGGCTTCATTGAGTTGTCTTAGTGGCCAATTTTCATACAACTCTACAGGAAAATTTTGATACAACAAGAGTTACAGCCGTTTTCTGCTGAGCATTGGTGATAAAACCGGTTTTCCCGCAGTACATTGTTTTGCTTCGCGGGACAAACATGCACAGTGCCCTGCAAAAATAAGAGTATGGTGCAAGAAGGTGTAACGACTGTTTTATTAGGTGATCTTTTCTTTCAGTGGTACACATCTCACATTACATTAGCGCGCAAAGGGCTGGATGATTGCCCGAGAATTGTAGCGTTGGCACTGCGGTTTGTATGTGTGGCCGATTCTATGGCGTTCTATGGCAGAGAAAGCTTCGAGCTCCAACTGGATGCTGAGGTGAGAAATGCCGTCACGTAGGTTTTTTTAGAGCGAAAGGTCTACTACGCCATGTCCCGCAAACCAACCAGACGTGTGCTCGTGATAACTTAGTTCACAAGTGCTAAACTTGACCCATTCCTTCGCACAATAAAGCTTATTATCTCTCCATGCAAAGCTACCGCTCGAGGTCTAGCCTGTTCCTCAACAGTACCAGAATTTCTTCGATACAATAAAACCTTGTTAATTTGGATATCAAGGAAGTGAAAAAAAAATTCGCGCATCTCCAAGAACTGAATGATGACGAGTGGGCGAAGCACTGGGGGTCGTTCTTGCCGTAAATCACCCCGTTAGAGGGCTTACTGCTGCTAAAACGATTTCCAATCCAATCCAATACAATTCAATTTAATCCAATCCGATACAATTCATTTCAATCCAATCTAATTCAATGCTCCTCGCCAATGGGGAGCACGGCTCTCTCTTTCTCTTTCTCTCTCTCTCTAACCTTTTGTGAACATTTTATTTTGTTCCTGTTAACCTTTTGTGAGCCTTTGTTCACAGATGTTTCGATTTACACGGTGCTGTGCTTCTCTCTCTCTCTCTCTCTCTCTCTCTCCTCTCTCTCTCTCTCTCTCTCTCTCTCTCCTCTCCCCTCTCTCTCTTCTCTCTCTCTCTCTCTCTCTCTCTGACTTTTTGTGAACATTTTATTTCATTGTTGTTAACCTTCTGTGAACCTTTTGTTCACAGATGTTTCGATTTACACGGTGCTGTGCCGTGAGCACGGACGCCGGACGCCGGACAAGCCCCGGCCTTAAAGTGCTTCGCCCCTAAAATGTCCGAATTACCCGAATGTCGAATTATCGAATGAATAGCAAACAGCGCGTATTTTCAATTCTTTTATTCTATACCTTTACTTACTTTAAGAAGAAGTACGTGATGCTTGCTTGCTTGTTGTTTTTCGCAGACAGCCGAGCGGAAAGGACGAGTTTGTGGGCATGCGACAATCTCTCTAGCGCAAGCGTATTGCCTGGAACATCGTAGCAAAACTCCTCTATAGGATGACGAGAGCGTCCGCGGATTCTTTTGTAGCGTGAGCTACTCTGGCCAAGGTTGAGCAGTTTCGCGTGGCTCCTGGAGAGCCGTGCTGCGCATACGCGAGGAGCAGTGACGTCACACGGCACACAGAACATTGCTCGCTGCCCGGCGTCTCTCACACAACCCACGCGCCCAGCGTCTTCGTCGACCTCCGTTCCGCACGTGGTGGCCCGGTCCACTTGGTGGTCATGCTAGGGGTGGGCGGGTGGGTAACCGGTGGCTCGTGCGTCGCAGCACCACCGGCGTGCGGCTGTGGAACCAGCTTAGCTCTGCGCCGATTGGTGAAGCTGCGCCGGAGGCGCTTGATAAGTATAGATGTGTCGCATAATGCGTTGAAGCATAATGAAACACAATGCGTTGAATCATTGAAGCAGCAGTAAGCATGCTAATCAAGCTAATCCTAGGCAACCAGGAAAGCTAAGAATAACCAGCTGAACCTTAACTCACGCTACGTATATCGTGGAATAGCCGAGCTAAGCCACTGCTAATTTTTTCTTCTTCGAGCGCTTCTCCGCCACACCGAGGGCAGCGCTGATGATCTCGACATCTGTCAACTGGCCTGCGACGACAACGCCGTCATCAATTGCAACGTAGTCGGCAAGCTGCTCTCCGGAGGGAAGCAGGCTAACGAATGCCACATCGTCCTCCTCTTCTGGCGCTGCGGGCTCCGGCCTGCGTTCCGGCCTTTCAGAAGCCTCGGCCCGCACAAATTCACTCTGGCGAAAACAGATTGCCAAAACTTGTGTCGGCGTATTTGACCATACGAGCGTCAAAACATGCATCGCACGCAAAAGCGTAATGCGAATTATATTGATCCACGACGGCAAAACCGGTCGCTGGTCGATGTCACTCTAAGATCGCGTGAAGGTGGTTGAGACGGTAACGATGCGTACTCCGAAAACTCGTTTCAGTTTCGCCGTCCTTTACTTGCCTCCACTCCGGATCAACCGGTGCGCGTGCAATGTTACGTAGAATTAGCGAATATCTGTTGCCACAGGGCAATGTACATTTTTGAACGGAGGATGTGGGAATGATGAATTATCCGAATTTCCGAATTAACGGGGGCCGAATAAACGAGATTCTACTGTACTTGTATGGTCATGAAACAAGCCGCAACGCAAAAAGAGAGCTTCTTGCGCACCGCATAGCGGCGTTGACTTTGATCGGCCGGTTAAGTGGTCGCAGGGGCACTAAAGGGACTGTTGCTGACCCGACATTCCTAAGCTAGGACGTCGACGCTAATTAGCGCGTTTCCGTCGCCAGCGCCCTAATCGGCCCGTGCCGTGTGTGACTTCTCCTTGAGGAGAGAAGACGCGTAATTAAGACTGTTCGCCAACCCTGCGTGAGCCCCGCACCTGCAACTCTCTGAATGAAAGACGACGGCCGAATGGCAAAGGAAGCGCATTCCCCAGCGCGTACCGTAGAATCGGCAATCTGCGAGCTATGTTACTGAAGTGCTCAGGGGCGCCCCGTGTGCGGACAAAAAGTCTTCCCTTGTGCCGGAGTCTGCTCGCTCTCGTGGTCACGTGGGTGAGTGAGTGAAAGAACTTTATTGGGGTCCGGCGATGACGCGAGCTCGTCGCGCACACGGCTAGTCCCACGTCGGGGCCGGCAGGTCTAGCCCCCCGGCCCGGTTGCGGGCACGCCGGACTGCCAGGATTTTCTTGTCGTAAGCGGGGCTACGCAGAAGAGAGTCCCATTCCTCCTTGTTGAACTTGGCGTGTGCGGACCCGCACTCCCAGAGCATGTGAGCTAGAGTAGAGGTCTGTCCGCAGGACGGGCAGGCGTCGTCGCGATATACGTCGAGGTAAACTTCGTGTAGAACTGCCAGACAAGGATTTGTGCCGGTCTGTAATAGTCTAAGGGAAACGGCTTGAGCCCTCATCAACTTAGGGTGAGCGGGTGGAAAGACCCTTCTAGACATGTAGAAGAATTTTGTGACCTCGTTATAAGTAGCAGGAGCGTCCCTGTGGCCGTAAGAGGGAGAAGAGTCACCTCTCCTGACAGAGGAAGCGCGGTCAGTGAGGTCGCCCACAGCCTCGTGAGCAGACTCATTGAGGTTCGGGGGAGCACCCGCGACAGAAATTACATGAGCGGGAAACCAGTGAATTGAACGATGCGTGAGAGCATCTGGTCCCCAAACGCTAAGAAGGCGAGCAGCTTGCTCAGCTATGCGGCCATTCTGAAAAGCCTTGACTGCCGTTTTGTAATCACTGTAGATCTCAGACCCACGACCGTCTAGCAGGGCGAGGGTGATGGCGACTTGCTCGGCGCCTTGGGGTCCGAAGTGCGAATGGAAGCGCTGTTAGAAATCTTGCCGCTGGAGTCGACCACAACGACGGCAAAGGTCTTCCCATTGCTGTACTCCACGGCGTCAACGAAGCTCGCTCTAATGTTATTTTGCTTGATCTGTTTTAGGATCGCTACTGCTGTCGCCTTGCGTCTGCCCTTGTTGTTGACAGGATGTACGTTTCGGGCACGGGGGGCACTAGGAATTTCTCCCGAATGCACCTAGGGATCGGGGTACTGCTCCTCGAGGATCCTGCTGAAGGGTAACCTAGCTCTTCGAGGATACGTTTGCCTGCTGCTGTGTCGTTCAGAAAAGCGAGTTGCGCGCGTTCTTGGGCTTCGGTGATCTCCTCGGCGGTATAGTGTACCCCAGCTTGAGGAGATCCTCTGTATGGGTCCTGATGGGTAATCCAAGAGCCCTTGTGACTACTTTACGTATGAAAGCGTTGAGCTTGCGTCGTTCCGCTCTGAGCCAGTTGTGCATAGAAATCGTGTACGTGAAGTGGCACAGTACGAATGCATTGACCAGCCTGACGAGATTGTCCTCCTTTATGCCTCGGTGTCGGTTTGCAATTTTGCGAACGAGGTGGAAAGAATTTTCCGTCTTTGCGATGATTTTGCGGAGAGCCGTTCCATTCCCGCCATTGAATTCGACAAACATGCCCAGGACCCGAAGGACGTTGACCCTGGGTATCAGCTCCCCGTCAGTGGTGCGAAGAATGATGTTGCTTTCGGAGACTGGCTTCCAGTATTTCGGTCTGCCTCCCTTCTCTTTTCTGTAAAGCAGAAGCTCCGACTTAGCGGGGGAGCACCGAAGTCCGGTGGGGCGGAGGTACTGCTCGGTCACATCGATCGCCTCCTGCGTACCTCCTTCAACTCTTCCCTCGCAGCCGCCGGAGCATGAGATGGTGATGTCGTCGACGTAAATGGTATGATTGAAGCCCTCGACTCGTGCCGACCTCTCCGAAAGGCCAACCATACAGATATTAAACAGCATAAACAGCATGGGGGAGATTGCGGCGCCCTGAGGAGTGCTCCGTCCTCCGAGGGGCACATCGTCGGAGCGGAAGTCTCCAATGCGAAGCTTGCCCTTCCGGTCCGTTAGAAAAGCGATAACCTAGCTGTGGAATCTGGAACCGAGCCCCAGGTCCGAAATTGTTTTGACGATGAAGGTGTTGAGCACGTTATCGAAAGCCTTCTCGAGGTCCAGGCCGACCACACCATTTACGTACCTGGAACGACCGTCCACGATCTGATGCTTGATTAGTTTCATGGCATCCTGCGTCGAGAGTCCGACTCGGAAACCAATCATGTTGAACGAGTAAACCTCATTGTCTTCGAGGCACTTGTTAATCCTATTGAGGACGACGTGCTCTATTACCTTCCCGACGCCAGACGTTAGAGAAATCGGCCTGAGGTACTCGATGTTCGGGGCCTTGCCGGGTTTGGGGATGAGCAGCGTGCAGGCTATATTCCACTCTGCAGGAACAACGCCATTCTTCCAGACCTCGTTGATCTTGTCGGTCAGCAAGGCAATCGATGGGGCGTCAAGGTTTCGCAGGATTCTTTTAGTGACCCCATCGGGACCCGGCGCACACTTGCGATTGAGCGCAAAGATGGCCTGTCTGACCTCGGCGACGGAGAAGTCTTCGTCCACTACGGAGCGAGGAGGGTCTCGGTAGTCCGGAAGTTGCATCACCAGATCCCCGCCGTGTCGGACGGTTAGGTACTTCTGAGGGAGTTTGGAGACGAGTTCGTCGATCGTGCGAGTCAGTTTGGCCTCGTGAAGGGCCCGGGCCAAGGTGTGCTTATGATTAGACTTGGGGTCGCTTACGTCGAGAAGGTGCTTCAGTATGCCCCAGGACTTGCCGTTACGTATCTGTCCGTCGATGGATTCGCAGAGCTCGTCCCACTGCTGCTTGCACAGCACTTTGCAGTGGTCATCGATAACCTTGTCGAGCTCCTAAATCTTCTTTCGAAGTCTTGGATTGTCTTTGACCTTTCCATCGGCAGAGCAGGGCGTTTTTGGCCTCGATCAGGTGGGCGAGCCTGCTATCCATTTTCTCGACGTCGAGATCGCTTACCACTTTCTTGGTGGCCGCGGAAGCGACGTTGCGGATACCTTCACACCATTCCTCGATGCTGGCAGGTGTACTCGCTCTCCCGGGTTCTTCCCGAACCTTGCGAAAATGGTCCCAATCGACGAACGTGAATTCCCTGACCCTACTCCGAGCGACCTTGAAACGCGTCTCGAGAATGTAGGGGTCGCTGCCCGAACTCCATGGCGGTGTTCTCCCATCCCACGTCCTCCGCGTTCTTGACGAAGGCGAGGTCGGGTGTAAAGTTTCGGGTTGCGGAGTTGCCGATGCGCGTGGGAAAAGCCTTGTAGGTTACCAGAGTGAGGTCCATCTCGTCGGCGTATTGCCACAAGTTGCGCCCCTTGGTAGTGTCATATACATAACCCCAGATGCCGTACGGGGCGTTGAAATCACCTACGACAACCAAGAGTCGAGGGCCGGCCAGGTCGGTCGCATTCTTGAGGATGGTCTTGAACTATTGGTGCGAGACCCTTGGGTTACTATAGATATTGAGGACGAAGACGCTATTTTTGCGTTGATTCCGCTGTGGCGCGTCGAGCAGTACCTCAACCATGACGTATTCGAGTCTACTGCTCGCCAGTTTGAGGTCGTGGGTGAGATGAGTAAACCTTTTATCGATCAAAGTACAAATACCACGGGCCCCAGGCTTGCCTGATACGGCTCTGTAGCCTTGAAGCGATGCGGCGGAGACTAATGTTTCTTGAAGTCCGACGACCTGAGGTTTAACTGCCAAAGACCTGAAAAACTGCTGCACAGGGGCTTTCTTGGTAGAATACCCCCTGCAGTTTCATTGCCAGATGCGAAAACTTTCTTTGGACCTATTCATTATGGGGCTGACCAAACTGACTACCGCCTAACAGGGCAGTGAAGGTTGCGCTAAAAATGAGACATGTCACCGCGTTGGTGGTATACTTAAGCGTACCTGCCCTCAGTATGGTGGGAACGGTTAGATGATGTACGACGCTGGCAGGTGAAGCCATTCGCGCCGCTATGGCGTCGATGCGATCTGCGAGAGCTCCGAGGCCCCTGTTGGGATCCCCAAGCGCAACCTGAATTTGCCGAACGCTGTCGGTGAGAAGGCTGACGCTAGCGGTGACCTGTTTGAGGCCGTCTGCCAGCGCAGTAAACGTTTTCTTTATCGTCGCAAGACTTCTGCGGGCAACACTCCCAACTCACATGTGTGATCGACCACTGCTTTGCGTTTGGAGGAGGTTGCAGTACCGTCTACCGGAGCCGGGACTGGAGTCTCGGTGGCCCTGACTGCCTTCACCATTACCCGACGTACTCTGAAACGAGTTTTCTGATTTCTGCCATTTCGTTAACCAGCCTGTTGATCATTTTCTTAAGGTCGTCGTTCTCTTTGGGTAAGCGAATGACTTCCGCGTCCCTAGCTTGCTCTGGGAGCGGGTTGTTGCGAGCGTCCGGAGCGGCCCCAGTATTGGCGCTGGGATTCGGACGCACCAAATCGGCCCAAACGAGGAACGGTTGCCTCCCGCCACGCGTAGAGGCGGGCTGATGTGCGGATGCTGGCTGGGTTTTGGAAACCGTACAGCCCCTGGAACCGGATGTGGACCTTGGACTGGATCGGACACGGGATCTCGCCCTGGACCGGGTCCTGGAGATGGAACGGCCCCTGCTACGGCCCCGGGAGTGGCTACGAGATCTGGATTTCCCCTTGGACCGGGAGCAGCTGCGGACGGATCGGCGTTGAGACGGTATCTGCTGGGCATGATTCGAGGGCTCCATGGACGGAAAATCGTCCTTGTTGAAGGTGACGGTCTCTCGTGAACTCTCCGTGGCGCGGGAGCGTTCCCCCCGTCTGCGCCTGACGAGGTTACGGCGTCTGGAATCTCCGCTTGCACTCCTTGGCGGCCGTAAGGTGACCGCCCTCCACAGAGCTTGCACTGCAAGCTCTGTGGTGGCGGTCGCAAATGATTTGCGGGTCGGCATCTGTGCTGAGCGTAGGGAATTGCTTCTCCGCATCCCCTGCAGATGGCATCGTTAGGCGAAGGGCAGACATTGGAAGGCAGGTCTGGCCCGAGGCGGCCGCAGCTGTAGCACCACGTCCATTGCTTGCGAAATAAAGTGCACCTGATCATAGTGCCGCCGTAGGAGACGAAATTCGCCATCCTGTACCCGCCGAACAGGACCCAAAGGTGCCAGTTTTCTTGATCTTTTGGCGGCGAGTGCCGCGCGGTGTTCTTGAATTGACAAGCTTTTTTTTTTATATCCGCGGGTCCGTCGCTGAGAGGAACGCCTCGAATGACGCCCTTGCACGTGGAGTGGGGTGCTGCCTCGTAAGCGCTCACCTCAAAGCGTTGACCGTCGGCGGAGATGCCCTCGATGCCGACGTAGCATGCAGCGTTGTCCCTGTTGGGTGTGCTTATCACCATGATATTTTGTTGAAAGTTGGGATAAACTCGTGTCGGTGTCCCGCGTCGTCAGAGGGAGCCCGGCAGCTTTCCATATGGCGTCGGCGACGGCGAGGTCCAACCTTGCTGATACACAGGCCTCCCCGGGGCCACACGACGATCTTCGCTCCTTCTTTGGGCAGAGGAGGCATCCTGCCCCCTCGAATGACCTTGCTTTTAAGGTCGGCGTGGTCGGCGCGGCCCAGGGTGTTCGAATCGGCGTTAGGGTTACGTTCGATCGCACTGCCGTCAATCTGGTTGATGGCCGCGTTTCTCACTGAAGAACGTCGGAGACAATGCGCTGCAACCGACAGTCTTTAGTAAAGTTTCTGGGGCTAAGGCTCCTCTTCCACTTCGCATACCATCACAAAGTCGTGAAAAAAAGCTCCGCGAGGAAAGGTCAGCGAGCGAACGTCGGCGCGGTTGCGGCACCAGTCACGGCCCCGCAGAAAGCTGCTATCCCACACCCCCAGAGTATCACGTGCCCTTGAGTTACGCAGCAGCGATCGCCAAGCAGAGACACTAGTCGACGTGTAGGGGCGCGCCACGTGATAAACGTGAGCCATGCTTTCGCTCCGAGGGGCCGAAAATGCAGTGGCGCACGGTGTTTCGTTTATATGTTGCACTGGGAGCGACGAGAGAGCGCTCGCATCAGTAATTGATAAGCACGAATAAGTCCCCCAGTCCCCAAGGTCGGCGATGCGCGGGGTAGAACGCATTGCGTTCCGCCCGTCGGTTGAGTGATCGAAAGCGCCATATCCAAAAGTGTATAGGGGCGAAACGAGGGTCCTCGCGGGACCAGGAATTGAGAACGTAGCGATTTAAAATCTCCGGAAAGTTGCAAAAAGCAAGGAGCCGGACGACCCGTCCGACCCGTCACAGCCGAGCACGTGCCCCTCACCGTGGGCAAGCAACCACGACGGCTTCGGCGTGGCTGGGGTTTATGTGTTTCAATGTGTGGGTCCGGGATTGGACCAGACTTTTGTAGTTGAATTCCCTAGGGGAACTCTAGGGACTTTTCTGTGAACAAAAAGGCGGTGTTATGGGCCGCCGAATGGTGCACGCCGTGCGACTAGTTTCAGACACAGCACCCTCACTTGTACTCATCATGTAAATACAGTGGAACCTCCGTTATATCTTCCCGTATTTCACGATAACCCGGGTTTTAGGACGAACTACTTGAGCCCCGGCGAAGTCCCCGTAGAAACAATTCATTAGAAACCTCGGTTATCCGACGCGATTTCATGCCTGACCCGCGTTATTCGGCGACCCGCACGAAGCGCGCGACTGACCGACGGACGAAATGAAAGTGATGCAAACCTGAAGCCCGCAAAATCGGATCTCTCCGGCATAGCTTTCTTCTCCATCTCACCCTTCACTGCTCTCCCATCCAGCAGCCGTCCGCTCCCCTGCACAATCGCTTTCCCCCTCTCCTCGCTGCCGTTTCCTCTAGCTGCGCAGGTGTTGGGCAGTATGAAGGCGCTCATTTCTCCCACCCAGCAGTGAATCGCCAACGAGGTTAAGCTGACAGGCTCAGGCTTTCACGTGTTTGATGTCGCGCGTGCCATGTTTTGCACTGGCTGGCGGGAATCGCGGCAGTGGACTGCGGTACAAGGTTTGTTTTAATTCAGCGTGATTGGCCCCTGCAATGCATTATACTTTCCAATTTTACTTTTTTTGGTCATTTAGCTTTCCGAGACCAGAAAAGCATTAGTTTGTAGTTTACATTGAAATTCCTTGCTAATCCGTCTCGCGAAATTGCACTTGTGGGTGTAATTGTTCAGATTTTACGACACACGCATTCTACGAAGCTTTTTAACGCTCCCGATAAAGTCGTGTAATTGGGGTTCTACTATATTTGTATAAAGTTTTCTCCTTCATTAGCACGCATCGGTCTGATCAATGCCTCTCACGCGACCAAAATTGACTCTCGGACCCGGATCCACAACAATGAATTGCCTATGTGCTGATTGGTTTTACCATTGGACTTACCATCGATGACAGGGTGGTCACACACTCTAAACAACTTTTAATACCTCGAACCCCTTTCGGTTCCAACAGTGCGTCGTATGGCCGCAACGTAAACTGCACCACAGCTGCGAGCTGAAGCATGGTTTTGTTACGAATCAGGTGATAATCATGATGATGATGATTGCTATTGGTTTACTCTTTGTAGCGGGGTGATGACGCGTCATCTTACCAAAGAAAGACTAATATACCTATGTTTTATACTCTTAGTTTAATACTATCGCTGCTTAGGGTAGGCACAAAAAACTTATTTAGGCACAAAATACTTTGTTTTCCTGTTCCAGGGGGTTGCTGTTCTAGGCAATATTCCCCTCTCTGCTTTTCGTCCACCAGCATTCTAATTTTTTTTTTCGTCGTCTCGACAGCCTTGGACAGACTGCCGCTGTGCACTGGGTGGGGCCCACTCCCTCGTGCCTTCAAGCTTCGTGCAGCGCTCTGATGCTTGGTGGTGAAGCCTCCATTAAGTGCGCCTTTTGTATGGGTGCTTGTGTGGGTGACTCAAGCTTGCGGCGACAACCAACACATCCCAACAAGCCGCTACATGCCTGAGAAAGGCCGGATCGCTGGCGCCTCGCTGTCTGCGTGATTCAAACTTTGGCGTCGGCGTACGCGACGTGTAGAGACACGTCCGGAGGACGCAAAAGCCGCAGCGGAGAAACCCTCTCACCCCCTCTCTCGGACTCACCGTGGGCCACTACTACCCACCCCTCACGAACTCTGAAAAGAGCGTTGTGCGTGTCTGTACCATGTTGCGCCGTGTGCAAAAACCAGAGGGAACGCTTGTTTGACCGTTAGCGCTTTCGGTATAAATAAGACCCCTTAAGCGGTGAAATTCATTCCTGTTGGAGCAGTGAATTGTTCGGGTTCAGAGTCACTTCGTTATGATAACGATGGTTATGATAGAAATTCGGCACACAAAAGCCGCCTCTGAGTACTCTGGACGACGTTGTCTGAGGCGCGATCGCGGTGGCTTAGCACAAACCTGCTCATTGTATTTGAATCTGAATAAACAACGCACACTGCGGATATGCACCTTCTTGCACGCAGCCATAACGAAAGCCAATTTGTGAAGGGAATGTATGCCATACAGCCTGAAGAAATATCCACATGAACTTTGTGAGCCTTCCAAACATACCCAAACCGACCAGTAAGACGTTCCTAACCGTGCAGAAGAATTAATGAGTTGGGCTGAAGTCCAGCACAATTCCACATTAACGAAAGAAATAGAAGACAGCCGTTTTATTTACTGCATTAGTCTGTTGAGTTTTCGTAAGACCAGCTCAAAAATAGTGTAGGGAAGACTACGCATTTTGAATACTTATCGAGGAGCTCTGAGCGCTGAGCCTCTCGAATAAGCTTGAAAGGACGATTTACACTGGATCTCGGACCCGATTGGACTGAAGAAAGTGTGGTCTCCTCTCCTACTGGTGTGTTTGCAACTACGTTGTGTGGGATACAGCTTAAACTTCTTCAGAGCTGTCAGAAAATGTAAAACAACTGAATTAGTCGAAATACTCGTTTTAATGCACTATAGCATCACAGCGGGCGATATCTAGCACAGCTAGGCACTGTTGCCCCTCACAAGCGGAGTGTAGCAGACGACAACGGCGCGAGTCACCTAAGCCGACGTCAGAGCCAGGAGGCGCCACTCAAACTTCTCACCTAAGGCCCCTAAAATCTCACCGCGAATAAGTACCGCCAGGCTTTCGCCTTCATAGCTAGTATAAGCCGACTTGAGTGTTCCGAGGAACTGTTGTTTCGTTGCCACATCTGCGCACTCAGTTATTATTGTACCCACCGCGCCCTCCCGACCCTGCAGGCACAGCAAAGGAGACCAGTGCACTCCCAACCGAACTTCTTTGTCCTACGCGCTTACCCATTTTTTTGCGGAAGAGCGCCTTGATGATGGTGATGATGATGATGATGACTGATGATTGCTGTTGGTTTCCCCTTTGTAGCGGGGTGATGACGTGTCATCTTACCAAAAAGGACTAATATATCTATGTTTTATACTCTTGGCTTAATACTAGCGCTGCTTCGGGTAGGCGCAAAAAAACTTCCTTAGTGGCGCCACCTAGTTATACAATTTCACATGAGCATGAACGTGGAACACCAAAGGCGTACGTTGCACGCGGCCACACGATCGCGGCAGTGAAGAAGAAGTCGACGAGTGAGGTTGGCGTTCTGGTCTGGTCCTGCTTGGTGCCTCGCTGTCAGCTGTGCCCCCCGCCAGTATTCAGGTTCGCCATTTTAACCCATTCAATTCTGTTTACTCGTGACAGTATGATCTGCCGGCCAAGGTTGGCTTATTCGGTTGCTTGGCCCGTGGCTGTTGCAGTGTCGAGTGAGTCAGCATGATCCTGCCCTGCAGCCTGCTCGTGCTCGCCGCCGTCTTCCCGCAAGGTAAGAACAGCCCTGATCTTGCAGAGCCTTTTCGGGGAGGGGAGGGTGACGGGAGGCGAGGCTGCGAGCTCGGTCGTGCAAGGCGCGCTGCGGCACGGCCGGTAAGCGCAGCTTCCATTTCATGTTCTCGCTGGAATGCGAGTTATACTCGAGACCAGTGCACGGGGCGCACTTCCTTTTGGGAACGAGAGCTGTTATTAAGCGTTGTCTTCGAATGACAAAAATTGCTTTCAACCTCAGATCAACTTATAGTGTAGGGGCCGTTCGCCACTCTGGCACGAGTGCATGGGCGCGCGAGAGCTCGCGCACGTGGGGCGCGTGCTCCGAGGCTGGCTAGAATGAAGGCCAGCGGTGTGTGTGTGTGTTTGTTGGGGTGGGGGTTGTTTCGGTGTCAGTTCGCCCGCCGAGGTTAATGCATGAAAAGAATGAGATTGTTTTTTTAAAGCAAAGCTTTCTACCTCTACCACCCAGCGGTTCTTTCGTGGCGTGCGGGGGGAGGAGGGAGGGTTTTACTCACGGAGTGCACTGTACATGGCGCTGCAAATTTACCCTGCGTTCCACGCGCGCCGGAACTGCTCACCTCGGCGGCCGTGTCGGCGGGTAGATTCCGTCGGCTTTGTACTCTGTTTTGGCCTATTTTGGTGCAGCTTCGCGTCCATTGCGCACTTCCTTCGCACAAGCTTGATTAACTTGTTCGACAGCACATCCTGGGTAACCCGGACCCGATGGAATTAAGTGGTCGTACGGCAAAGATAAGTTAAGGATTGGTTTCCAGGGCGGTAAAACAAAATGTAGAGACCACATACAGACATCTGGGCGCTAGGGAAACGCTAGAGAAACGCACTCTTCCCACGAAAGGGACTCCGTTTTCTAAATTGGTGAATATCATTTCGGTTGTTTTAGCAGGTATTACAAAGGCGAAAGGAGCAAATGGTTCTGATAAATAGCGATTATAAAAGTTCCCTCAGCTTTCTCGCAATTCCCAAACGTACTAAACTAACTAGTTTAAATTGGTATAAATGAAAATCACTAAGCTCACATGCCGAAGTGTATCGGTGTCTGCGTTTGTGTCGCGCGGTGGTGTACTTCGAGCTAGCACGTCAGGATGGCTAGGTTCCGCTGTCTCACCCTTCGAAAGATGCTCCTTTCTGTTTTCCTTCTCCCGACTCACGGCCGGGCTACAGCGGCGGCGACCACCGCTCTAGCCCGGCCGTGGCCGACGCTGCTGCTGCGTTCGGGACGCCACCCCCGCGAATTTCAGGTAACGGCTGGCAGAATGTCTGGTTTCACTCTTTGTAGAGCCACGAGTGTGAATTCAAATGACGTCGCATGGGCAGTTGTGTGTGTCGTTTTTAAAGCTTTGCTTTCCAAGCACCTTCACAGCGTGAATTGAAGCCAATTTTTTCCTGTATTACTGCGGAGAAGTATGAGTCTAACCCCCCTCCCCCTTAGTTCACATTCTGGTGAAGCCGCTTCAGTCGGCGCTGCTTCGGCGTTCCATTGTGCCACCGCCGACCCCTCTTTCGCAACCGTCATTTGCCGGTGTGTTTCACGTTCAAGCACGCGCACATAAGCGGTGGCCGGTTTATGCGTGCACGCGCGGGGAGTGGAAGGTGGTGCGTGCACGCGAAGGCCTCAGTGATGACATGTCCGTTGTGCTGGCGGGAGGCTTACACGTGGACGTCAAACAGACGAATGGGACCTGTCGGGTGTCTTCACTGGTCGAGCGGATTGGGTTGTGTGTTACACAGACAATAAGATGCCTACGACGCGGAAGGGAGACAGACAGCCCCATGTTTCTTCGCTAGAATAAAGCTCGGGTCCCTTCAAGTTCCATGCAGCTAAATGGCTAGGCAGTATGCTCGATCGGAAATTACAAACAAATGTGGTTTGTTTCGGGCTTTCCCTTGATTGCGTCCAGCTTCGCAGGCCACCCTTCGCCACAAAGTGGAAGGGGTTGGAAGGAATGCCTGCCCGGCACCACGCGCATGACGTCAAGGGCATGGCGCGAGGCGCGGGCGGGAGAGCTTTATTCTTTTCACTACACTACACGCGCGGGTGTAGTAGATGTCCCACATCATCCCCTTTCAAGGAAGGTTACAGCTTGGATCCGATGGAGCCGCCTCTCTGGACCGGCTCGCCGCTGTACGGTTCCAGCTCGGCCGGATCTACCGCAGCGATGGTATGGACTTGGGGTCGATCCGCTTTTCGTCCGTGTCGCCCTGGTGAAAGCTGTCGCCTCCGCTCGCGTCGCCGTTGCTTTTTTCTGCGAGCGTCCCTCGCTTCTGCTTTTGGCCGTCGCTGTGGGGTCCGGCAGGAGAACCTCGGTCGATGCGGAGCGACTCGTTGCTCGGGGTGTAGTCTGAAAACTGCCTCATACGCGATGGTCTGCGCTGCTCTGATGGTCTGTGCTGCTGCGCTATGGATGCCCCTCGCACGGCGGCACGGGCCTCTTCACTATTTTCCAGCATCGTCTCCGTATCCGCCGCGGGTGGCTGCTCCAGCGCGCTGGTGGTTTGAAAGAACTCTTCGCTGTAAGGCAGCCAGGAGACCGAAGATTCGAGCAGCGATTCACCCCTGTTGGCGAAATTGTTGTACCACGGCTCGCTCGTCTCCCCGCGAGGGTGCCGCGGGTGCCTGTCAGCAGGGCTGCCACGCGGATGGTGTGGGCGCTGCGCGGTTGTGGCACGGAAGCTGCTGGGGGAGGTTGCGGAAATTTCCAGCGCTCGGGCGTTGCTTGCCGCGAGGGTAGGAGGGGGCTGCCACGGGGAGTCCGGGCGGTGTCGATAGCCGGAACAGAATCGGGTCCGCGATTTACTCGGGAGGGCGGTGCTCGGTGTCCTGCTTCGACGGTTGGTTGTAACCGTAGGTGTAGCTCATTTCTTCGGGACTAAGATAGCGCTCTCGAATCAGCTCTGAGAAGGTTTCCAAGCACATTCGCTGAAGCTCTGCCCTGGTCTGCTCGTACGGTGAAGTGGTACCGACACATTGTTCACTGACGGGAACAAACCAAGGTTGGTGATGGCTGGTTTTCCAAGTAGGGCTGTGCGTAGACCCGGTAAGATGTAGCTTTTTCCACGCTTTCTCGGCCGTTGAGCTTGAAATAAAGCCTTGCCAGTCCCGAGATGCGCAGAGTCTTGGGGGAAGTTAGAACGACGTGCTTGAAGAGCTGTCGAAATTGTCGCTCCGGGATAACAGTCTCGTCCGCTCCCGTGTCGATTTTGAAGACCAGGGCCGTGACTCGACAAGGGGAGGACTTCCCACTTGGATGAAGCCGTCGTCGCCATAAGGCCCAGGAAACCTGGCTCCTGCTCGATGTTCCGAAGAGCATTTGCTGAGCGGCAGACGGCTGAGAAGTGGCCCTTTTTCCTGCACTTCTGGCAGACGCAGTCTTTGGCAGGACAGATGGCCCTCGCGTGACGCTCTTTGCCACACCAGCCGCATGATTTCTTGAAGCCCCTCGGGTGGTGCGTGGTTGGGGGTGGCGTTGCAACTGGGTCTTTAGCGGGTCTACTCCGCCGTACTTTCAGAGCGTCGAGGTTGACTGCTTCCTTTGGCGTGCCCGATAAGAGTTCTGCCTGCTGCTGTTGGACTGCTTCATTCTGACAAGCGATGGTTAACGCCTTCATTAGGTCTAGGCTGGGGTCAAGCTGCAGAGTTTGCGACAGTTTATGGTTCTTGAGGCCCACGACTAGTCTGTCACGAATTACCTCTTCGCGGAGCTCCCCTTAGTTACAAGAATCTGCTAGTGCGTGTAGGGCTGTTGCGAAATCTTCGACGGACTCACCATCCAGCTGGACTCGGGTGTTGAATTTCGCCCGCTCGTAGATGATGTTTTGCCGAGGTATGAAGTAGTCCCGAAGCCCTTAAGCACTGCGTCGAAGCTCTTCTGCTCGTCAGTGGTCAGCTTGAAGGTATTAAAGATGTCCTCTGCCTGGGGTCCCATGAGGTAGACCAGTGCATCCACCTGGCATTCTTTGGGTTGATCGCTGAGCCTGAAGCAGCCTGGTAGCGGAGGAAACGTCTCTTCCATTGGGGCCAGTCTCACGGTGAGAAGGTGAACGGGTCAGGTGCGTGATCTGGAATGAGGCAGCGCTGCCGTTCTTCTTGGCCATCGAGGATGAGTCCCTCGCGAAGGTCGCAGGCAGATCTGTAGTCGAGGGAAGGCCCGTAGACGAGGCAGAAGCGGCTTCAGAAGGAGGGTTGGTTGGGTGTGCTGACGTGTCGTTCCGGCGGAGAGCAGCGGTCAGCACATCCCGCTTCTGACACCATGTTGGAAGGAATGCTTGCCCGGCACCACGCGCATGACGTCAAGGGCATGGCGCGAGGCGCGGGGCGGGAGAGCTTTATTCTTTTCACTACACTACACGCGCGGGTGTAGTATATTGTCCCACAGAAAGGCACTTATTTCTTTCTTTTATTTTCATGGTGGCGTTTAACACCTCCGAAATATATTTCTGGTTACGCCACTGCCTCCAGGACATAAGTCCGCAAAGGCTATGACAATGGCGCACGCAACCCCCTGTGTGGGTACGGGCCATGAAGCGCGTCGATTCGTGCTTTGGGTTCGCCATCTTGCCAGCCACCGCTATCTCACGTCGCCAGTGAGCCACATCGTCCGAAAAATACTAACCTCCCTGCTTGAAGCCAACCTGTGTCCCTGTTTGCAAGGGACAGCAATGTTTATTGTCCGGTAGACAAAAAAAAATGGCTCCAATCCACGCTGTGAAGGTGGTTGGAAAGCAAACCTTTAAACGACACCCACAACAATGGCTCATGCGACGTCACTTGAATTCACACACGTGGCTCTACAAAGAGTGAAACCAGACATTCTGCCAGCCGTTACCTGGAATTCGCGGGGGCGGCATCCCAAACGCAGCAGCAGCGTCGGTCTAGAGCGGCGGACGGCGCCGCTGTAGCCCGGCCGCGAGTTGGGAGAAAGAAAAGTTGAAAACGGAGAAGAGGAGCGCCTTTCGATGGGTGAGGAAGAGGAACCTATCCATACTGATGCGCCAGCTCGGGGCTACACCACTGCGCGACACAAGCGCAGACACCGAAACATTTCGGCGTGTGAGCTTAGTGATTCCAATTTTTACCGAATAAACTAGTTAGTTTAGTAAGTTTAAGAATTGCAAGAAAGCTGGGGGAACTTTTATAATCGTTACTTATCAGAACCAGTTGCTCCGTTTGCCTTTGTAATACCTGTTAAACACAACCGAATTAGGTAATCACCAATTTAGAAAACGGAATCCCATTCGTGGCGAGCAATGCTTTTCTCTAGCGTTTCTCCAGCGGCCAGACGTCTGCATGTATTCTCTGTCATGTTTTCTCGCACTGGAAACCAATCCTTGACGTATCTTGGCCGTACGACCCTTTAATTCAGTTGGGTCCGGGTTACCCAGAAAGTGCTGTCGAAAAAGTCAATCAAGCCATGCAAAGGAAGTGCACAATGGACGCGAAGCCGCTCCAAAACAGACCCAAAACAACCGCGTCTAAAAAGACACGACCTTTTCTTTCGTTATTGTTTACTTGTATCAGGTAATTTTTTTTTTCTGCAACCAACGAATTATTTCTCTGCACCGATACAAACGTCTTATTAGGAGGTTTGAGGATGTTCGGAAGGCTCACAAAGTTCGTGTGGATATTTTCTTCAGCCTCTAAGGCATACAGTACCTTCTTCACAAATTGGCTATCGCTATGGCTGCGTGCTAGAAGGTACATATCCGCAGCGTGCGTTGTTTATTTCCATGCAAATGAAATGAAAACGTTTGCGCTACGCCACCGCAAAACGGCGCAGACAACTTTGTCCAGAGTACTCGAAGGCGGCTTTGAGCGCCGAATTTGTATCGTAACCATCGTTATTATAACGAACTGACTCTCAACCCGAACAGTTATGACATTACGGTGTTCAAGGCTTGATATACTCAGTAACTAACGCAATAAATAGTATACGTGCCGATTTCGAGCATAACACGAATAGAAACGATGAATACGTCCAAGCAGCTCTTAATTATTTTCAGCCTTTCAGGCGTAAATAAAACAAATCCCGGCATACTCAGGATGACATTTTATGAATTGAAGAAAATTGCTCTTACTCTCTTGTCCTGGACTGAAGACCCCGCCCACTAATCAGCTCGATTTTACTGTTAAAGAAAGTTTTCTCCTCCTGCTACTCCTGCTCCTCGAGTTCAGGTATATTATAACGCATATCTGAATATTGGGAAGATATGGCTGTGGGAAATGCATCGAAATATCCCTCCAGGTCTGAACAAACATAGTGTTACTGTATTTTTACCGTACACGTGTCTCCGTTTTGCTCAGTAAGCCTCCTTACTGTTTAGAATCCTGGTATAAAACCAGCACACGCTTAAACACACATTAGGTTATTTTGAAACTCAACCTACATTTTTCGGGGCCCATAGTGCATGCCGGCATACTTTCATGCCATGGCAACATAAAGTGATGTAATACAATACTTTCGAACGTTCGGCAAGGTTGCAAGGTTACCTTACATACGATTACCGGGAGTCGTAATGCCGTCTCCCAAAGCCGACAGCCCCGAAGGCCTGGAATTAGTTTTCGTCTTGCATTTTCGCTGTTGTCGGTTATTAGCATCTGGCTATCACCTCTGTTCGAAAGATTCCTGGATACAGATACTGACACCAAGCTCCGACTCCGCGTTGCGCACAGGACGGCTTCGCAAGGAATGGGCACGCCGGCAATGATTTTTTTTTCCGTGGCGGTCAGTGGTGAAAGAGGGGTTAGCGGTGGCGAGGAGAGCGCCGCAGCGGCTCCGAGTATAGCGGCTTCACTGGGAAGAAAACTGGGGGGCTTAGAGATATACTCCGTGGCAGTGAAAAAAGGTGGGCTTGTGGCACCCTAAAATAAGTGTGTGGGCAACGCAGCTACACGTGGCAGTTGGGATGGACATTCAACACGTAGAAGTCACACTTGAGCCAAAAATGAATTGATCAAAAATTAACAGGATGCACGGTAAGGGCGAGTTCATACTTATGTACTTTACCTCATAAATACGTCTGCTCTCCTTGCTGTTATAGCCAGCATAGGGAAGTCATTTGCTTGAGTCGGTGGGCGTCTCGGGAAAAATCAGATATTTTAGCGCTGATTTTAAAATAAGGAATTTTAGGGTCATACAAATTAGCATGCAGATTTGCAAAAACGTTTTTTTATCGCAATGCGGAGGAGGGAAAGCGCTGTAGTTATTACGTCCAATAAATCGTGGAATTTCATTACCTAAGAAACACCTCCTCCATGCGCTTTCAACACCCTCTAAGAATGGTGTTCGTTATTTCACCACCCTTTTCTGTGTGTAAAACGGTGTTGGCAAAACAAAAGACAGGTGATGACCACCTTGAAACTCTATTCTGCAGCAGATTCTGGAACTTTGCGTGATTTCGTGCCGCAATCTCGATTGCTGCACGGGCGAGTCGGCTGGCCTCGTGCGTGCATCACCACAGACCGTTCGTTGACCGACCGTTGGTGTCGGCACGGTGCGATATATGCGCCGACAAGCTATCCGACCGGGCGCCGAATCGGCTAACTGCCGGGATTGTGTCTCCGCAACTTGGAGCAGGTTACGCAACTGCTCTTTGCCCCTGTTCACGTTTACTTGCTACTATACATTTCCAGAATCGAACCGTGACGATGCACGCAATTTGACATTTATTCGAAATGTCTTGCTTGTATTCACTGGCAAGGCGCGCATGCAGGCAACCATGTGAGTGCGCCGTCACTGGTTACGTCGGGCTCCGCGGGATGGCGGTAGTTGTCCGTGCTAAGAGCACAACTGTATTGGGCGAATGGGCGGTTCTTACTCTACCTCACCAAACGCAAAGTAATTCCTCGAAGCCAATGTGAGTGCGATTACTAACATCTCTGTTGACGACACCGTTGAGAATCTGTTTGAAACGGAGCAGACGACGCAAGCCGGTGTTTTTTTTTCTCTCTCTCTCTCTCTTCTTCGGCGTGCGGGCGCCACAAGCCGCGCCATCCTCCGCGCATCGGCCATGTCTGTGGCCGTTTCCAGTGTTGCCAAGCGAAGAGATTGACAGCCAAACTTCTCAATGAATACCACCATAGCTAATGTTACAGAGCGTCGGCACTCTTTTCTGCTATTGTTCAGTGCCGCTGCCATGTCATTGGTCAGTTCGCATCACGTGACATTTGTTTACACTGCGATGGTTCATGGGCGCCGCCATTTCGTTGTTTATGAGTTTTAGTCGGTAAACTCTGGTAGACTTAGCTCGTCCTCTCTGCTCTGCGGCAGCGCGTAACCGACGTCGTTCCCAACGCGAATCAAAGATAACGCGAGTAGCAGCATTTGAGCAGCAGAATTGGGTCCGAATATTCTGTTTTGCTGCATCTTCGGCAGGTGGTTAACAAACGTCCCGGTCGAAGTTAGCGGGGAGGCCGTAGAAGTGGCAATCTGGCAACCCTGATAAACACCAAAATGGCCGCCTTTGCTGACTTGCGTGCATGGTTTTCTTTCCTCCATGCTTGCGTGCCTCAGCTACCTCAGCGACGGTACTCTGACACCTTATCTAGGGACACTATATAGCTATACCTTTCGAATAAATGTCGTCTCCTCATTCCCGATGATGATTCCTATTGGTTTCCCCTTTGAATCGGGGTGATGACATGTCATCTTACCAAAAAGGACTAATATAACCATGTTTTACACTCTTGGTTTAATACTAGCGCTGCTTAGGGCAGGCACTAACGCTTATTAGGCCCGAAATACTTTCTTTTCCCTGTTACAGGTGGTAACTGTCCTAGGCAATATTCCCCTCTCTGCTTTTCGTCAACGAGCATTCTAATCTTCTTTTCGTCCCCTCGACAGCCTTGAAGTTAACTTCCTCTCTGATACCCTTAAACCCTAGGGCTTCTGAAAGCCCAATATTCCCTTTATGTAGATTTAAACCAGCAACAATCCCTTTCTTCTTCTTCTTCTTCTTCTTCTTCTTCTTCTTCTTCTTCTTCTTCTTGTAGGTTGCCCAGTTGTAGCCACACAGGGAGGACACCAGCTGGTGTAAAGTGATTTCGAAAGAAAAAAAGAGATGGTCATCGCCTTCTGTTTTGCTCTGCACGCAGGCACCCTGGGAGCGTACTACGGGGTGAAGATCGGCCCCATCGACACTAAAGAACACGACTTCAAGGGCATGGTGTACGTCGCCAGCGAAAAGCAACTTTTCATCGTAAACATGACGTACGACGGCCAAGGTCCCGGTATGTATTATTTTCATTGTTCTCTTGACGTAGCATGTCGCAGTGGTGCCCTGTGCCCATCTACAATGGCATGATGCAGGTGCATTGTAATTTCAACGGCCCACCGTTAAGGGGCCATGAAGAGAAAATACAACATTGTTGAGTTTGAAAGAGCTAGCCTTTGGTATCGCGCTCCGATTTATTCCAGCCACGTGAGATGTTTCTTATTAACTCCCCAAAAGACGCAAGGTATTAAAATTATAACCAGAGAAAAAGACCTCAAACATAGGGTACGTTTCACGGTGGTTATTCTTTTAATGATGTGCCAAATCGCTCACTCCTCCGTTTTACGCAAAGGATATTGCAAACTTAAATTTCGCGCTACAGTGACGTAGTATAGGAAGAATAGTATAAGCAGTGACGTAGTATAACAGACAGACAGACAGATAGACAAAAAATGGCGCAGCTTGTAGTTGTGTAAGGCTGGAGAAAAAAGCCTCTGCCTTCGTCGGAGACCGGCTGTTGCACCCCACATGCATTTCCGAACTTGCCGCCGAAACTTCTGTCTGACCGGCAGGCCCGGATCGTTTTGTCGCGTGCAGTCTTTCGCATCTCTTTCAAAGTGGACAGCGTTAGCACGCGCTAAAACCCGCGGGAACAGCGGTGAGGACAGCGCAACAAACCGGACGGAACGGAGACGAGACGGACACTTGCGCTTACTTACAACTAAATCATTTTGTCGCATCGGGGCGCCAGCTTTGTGCATGGTGGTCGAACGCCAAGACAACACGCACAATACGGGAAGGAGGAACAAGGAAAAAGTGCAACAATTCGTTCCCAGAAACACACAGGAATCGTGACGGGACACATGTGTCAAGTTGTCAGATAAGGAATCTCTTCCTCGGTGAGCGATACACTCGGGCCACCAACACAATCTTCACGGGACTGTACAATGCAAAGCGCCTCGAAAATCTCGCGTGCCTTCTGCTCCCGATGTCGGCCCAAGACGCGCATTCTTCGAGCAATGGCGTGCAGTCGACGCTTTTGCATTGCGTGACCGCCGACAGACCCATTAAAGCGCATTGGCCTGTTCGCGCAAACGATCGTGGATGCAACGACCCGTGTGGCCTATGTAAGATTTTTGGCATTTCAGCGGGACGCTGTAAACAACGTGATGTTTGCACTCATCGAATGGCCGAGAGTGCTTCTATTCGTAGGTCTTGTTCTGCGCTGTGCTTCGCATTAAATTTCCTGCACAAGCGTGAAAGTTTGTTCGGGGCCGTGAATACGACGCGAGCGTCGGCTTTTTCCACTACTTAAAGCAGCAGAGCTGTTTAGGCTCGCAAAGATCCGTCCGGCGTAGACAGAAAACAGCGAGCGCACGTGAGAGAGTACCTCGCGGCGACCGCCCGGAGTCATCCAGGCTTGCACGTGGGCTTTCGCCGCATGAGGAGCTCCCGCCTTCGTCGTCGTGTAGCGACCGCCGCGCCACAGATCCGCTGCGCTGAAGACGATGTCGACGAATCTGTCAAACCATACCTTCACAATCCACACGCGGAGACGGCGACCGGACCATCTGACGAAGAAGTGGAGGTCTACCGAGGCGAGAACGCGCTACAAGAGGATTTGCCCTACGCGGCTGGCTGGGCCGCGGGAAGACGACAACTAAAGGGATGATGACGACTGCTACTGACTAAAACACTGTATGTACATACTTTAACGGTCTTTAACTCGCTGCACTGCTGGGGGGTCCGGCTGCTCCCTCTCTCCTGGAGTCCGCTGTCATTTTAAAATTAGCTACAGTGCGAAAAGGAACCAGGACACAGAAGCGCTCGTCCCGTCGTCTTTTAGTGTCCTGGTTCTTTTTCGCGCTGTAGCCAATTTTAAAATGAACTACCAACTCGCCCCGCAGCACACTGTTCATCCGCTGTCAGAGTGGGGCGAAGCTGGGTCGACCTCCGGCTCTGCTGTTTCTCCACCGTTGTACCACTAGTGCAAGTTGCGCGACTTTTTTTTTTTTAAAGTGCGGAGCACTTTAGGGGCCCAGCTTGTCGTAGCTCGTCCGCAGTCACGGTATCTAGCAACCGCGCTCACCCGGCGTCATGCAGCCGAGCAGAGGCTTCGAAGAGGTGCCCGCTTGTCCCTTAATTCAGACTTCCAGCCAATTGTTAAGAGGATACTTATATCAGCAGAAACGTTCAGAACTCTTGGAACCACTGCCACTGGTCGTACATGTCCCCATCATTTAGTGCAAACAAAACTACATGTGTATTTGAGGCAGAATATATGTACTTAACCGGCAGTCCCTGCGTTCATTTAGTTAGGAAAGCTCGTTCGGTTGATTTTTGGTACGATAATAAGCGAAAAATATAGTCGTGGAAGAGAAAAAAACGACGCGTTCGAAATTTGCGCAGGAAGGCTCTAGCACGTGCGAGATGAAAGCAAGCACAAAAATTGGCCGCTTAGCTGCTCCTTTCGTTGCAAATGTCGTCAAAAGACGATAGTCTTTGTAGACATTTGCCAAGGAAATGCCCCGCTTTGCTTTCCCGCTCACCTTTCGTGCTGTTCCTGTACCGTCGCGCTCATCCCAAGGTAAACACACTAAAGGTTTGCGCAAGGCGATTTGAATTTACCGCGTTCCACTGCTACAGGCCGGGTTCCTCGATGATAGCGCTGCAGTACGGCGGAGACGCGCGTGAATCGAAGCGGCCGACTTGAAGGTTTATAGAACCGCGTGGCAGTGCTCCACGTGCGTTCCGAGCAGAACGTGGAACCTAGCTAGTGGAACCTTTCGTTGCTGTTGTCGTGTGATTTTTCATATGCCGCCAGGAGGTGGCGCGGGCAACAGCAGGCGGCAGTTGATTTTCTGCAGTAGATGTAGGATATCATTTGCTTTAAAAAAAAAAAACAAGCATCCATGAATGTTTTAATAAAGGAACACTGTAAATCTCCCTTGTGTACTAATTTCCTGCCTTATATTTGCGTAATGTGTTGTTCTTGTTCAACAAAAATGACAAGTATGAACGTATAAACCGGGCTTAGACGTTTACCTTTGGCTGTGAGTATAAGACTATTGCGCAATGTCTGTTTTACTTTGGCCGGGTGGCTGAATCGAGTCACAGACAGACAGACAAACAGACATACAGACAGACCAAAATTTCTGGGTTTAAGTCGCCCAAGAAAGACTATCGTCTTTAAAAGAGCAGAACTGTCACTCGGGTGTGCCAGACAGAACAAAAAAAAAAGATAAAAGGATGCGAGCTGTCCCAGGAGAAGGCGCGCGATCACAGCGAAGGCGGGAAAACGGAACTGCAATGAACACATATCTGTTCGGTTCATCAAGAGAGGAACGAGACGGGGAGGGAAACCGCACGAGGGGTGGTAGCAAAAAGCGAAAGGTTTTGTTTTTTGCTAATATTGTGAGAACTTTATGTACACAAGGTCACATCAGAAGGTTCCCGACTGGCTTTGTTGGCAGTTCTGATCTCACAGAGTAGTTATTCCACTACAATTTTCAAAATTTGGCCTGGGAAGCCCGCCTCAGCTGACCTACAAACCTGCGAAGTAGAACTTGCCTCCACTGAATGCTCGCAAGACCGTCCAATGGACGCCCCCAGGCAAGCCTTTGCTGTGCTTCTCTTCACAAGTTTCGAGGGACACGAGGAGTGGGACAGAAGGGTTTTTGAGAGCGAGAAGCCTATGTCCAACAAATGCGTGTTATTGAATGTAATTCTAGATCTAAAAATCTTGTTTTTGCAATCTACAGGAGTTTCCGACGTCAGCAAGGGCTTCGACTCAACCTGCAAGACATCAAGATTTCTTCCATGTTCTGTTGAGAGTTGGTTTCGTCCAGTTGATAAAGAAACAAGGAAATCGTCAACGCATCTAAAAGCATCCTTGCATCTCGTTTCGTGAAGCTGCGCCACATGGCTTCTCCCATATCTAGCGAACAACAAATGGCTCAAGAGTGGCGCCACGGAAGAGCCGACACAGATCTCCTCCTTTTGAATAAAAAGCTAACAATTATTAGCTAGATTTGACAGAAGCCTTGTGGCACATTTTGCCGAAACGAGACATGAGAAATTCTTTAGATACGTTGAAGATTTTCTTGTTTTTAATCACCGACGAAACCAGCACTAGAGAAAAAAAAAACACGGAAGAAATTTTGGATGTCTCGGATGTCCGGTAAAGATTGTGTTAAGGCTTCGAGTGTCCACTCATGGAGAGATAGAATTGTCATTTGACAACTTGACACGTGTGTCCCGTCACCACTGCTGTGCGTTTTTAGGAATAATTTTTGCCGTTTTTCCTTGTTCCTCCACACCCACCCCTCCTTCTTTTTTCGGTTGTGTTCGTGTTTGGCCTGCATGTATAAAGCTAGCACCCCGATGCAATAAAATCATTTCGTTGTTTATTTAGCGCGAGCGTTTTTCTCGTCTTCATTCCGTACCGTTGCTGCGTTCCCCTTACCCTCAAAGATATGTACCAACCAGGTCAAGTTTCAACTCTTCAGCGTCTGTGCTCCCCTCTTCCGCCGCAAACGCACGTGAACTGGCGAGGGGAGCAGCACACGAGAGATCACGCCACGAACGCTGGGCAGACTGTTCTCGAAGGTCGAGCTGGCCGACGCCGGGTGCTCCCCAAGTGCCGCGCGCTCACGTGTGCTCGGTATTTTTTCTTGACATTTTTTGCGAGGTCCTCGCGTGGCCCAAGCCCATGCGCAAGCCTGGACGACGCCGGGTACTACTCACGAGGAGCACGCTCATGAGCGCTCGGCTTGGCTGAGTTTTCTAGTAACGCTCAACGGCGGAACTGATACCTTAAACAGATCTGCTGCTAAAGCAAAAAAACAAACGAGCAATCAAACCCCTTGGTACGCGTTGAATGTAGTCGTATCGCAAATCATTTCCTCGAGCCATCAGATTGCGATTGTAGAGACAGTGGGAACAAAGCACTAACAATTGCCGTGGCCCGATCCGACTCGTCGCATCACCGAATCCTAAGAACCAGAGACCTTATTCCAGCGTAACTGACATTGTAAAAGTAACTGTCATGTAACTGCCATTTTAGTGTAACGTCCACGAAGAAGGCACATTTCCTGACCGGTAGTCCCGACGTACAGGTTCGCGGCTTTCACTTTTTTCAAAGAATCTTTCACCACAACCTATTCTAAAAGAACAGAAAATCTGCTGCGCCAGCTAGTCGAACTTATCTTTATGATAATTTTTTCACTCACCGAAAAAGCAGAGACTGGAGCCACCTTCCCGCCGCCATCGTCTCTATCACGGACATGAATAACTTCAATCCATCACCCACCAAGAAGTGTTTAAATCTATTGTTTGCGCATTTTGTTGCCAAACTCCGATCCTTTATGTTAAGACCTCGAGCCCTGAAGCTCAATAAATACAATGAAATGATGTCAGGAGAACTTGCAGCATAATCGTGGCATTGATTTGAGGAGTTCTTTCGTGCAACTTATTCTCGTTTCAACGAAGCCGAAACCATTGTGTACAACCCTTGAACGCGTCTTGCCGACACTGACGTATTCGATCTATGCCTTCGCAGCGGCGCAGTTTTGGGCTGGCTCGGGCCAATACCCGCAAAAAACGGGCGGCGAAAAAATAAAGGACGAGGACGGGGAGGTAAGGCTCCTACCTTTCTAACGTTGAGCATGCGCTAGCGTATTAGCGGAGTTGAGTTGGCCCATCTCGGAAAAGATTGATTGTAGGGTTTAACGCGCCAACGCAACGCAGGCGATGAGGCGCGCTGTAGTGGAGGGCTCCCGATTAATTTTGACCACATGGGGATCTTTAACGTGCGCCGAAATCTCGTACAGACGTGCGTTTTTGCTTTTCGCCTCCATCATAAAAGCGGCCGCCGCGGCCGGGAATCGAACCGGCGACCTCGCCATCTCGGAAATACTCAAAGAATAGGAGTCCATAAAAACTCCCACCTCCCCTCGCGGGAACCCCTGTGTAGATGCGACGCATAGGCGGAGCGGCGAAGGGACCGCGTTTTATAGCGCGCATAACGTTGAGGGGACTGCGTAAGCCGGTCCCAGTCGATGACGACGTTGGCGTACTTGTAAAGCGGCGTGGACTCTAGGTGTTTGCGCCAAGCGCGGATGTTGCTTCGCCGGGGAACGGCACACCGCGGTTATATGCGCAGCGCGCCCGAAGGAGAGGAAACCGCGGAAGAGAGAGTACTGCACATGCGCCGGCCCCAGCGCGTCTGCCGCGGCTATGACGCAACACAATCCCACACAATCCAATCCAATCCAAATCCAAGCCAAGCCAAGCCAAGCCAATCCAAGCCAATCGAATCGAATCCAATGCCCCTCGCGAGAGAGTGTTCGCTATCGTAGAGGAGAGGGGGTGAGTGGCGGAGAGCGCAGCTGGCGCGGCGAGGAGAATGGGGGAGGGGTGGACAACGCCGACGACGTCGCCGGAGGGACAAGGCGAGTGAATCAGATGCTCTGCATCTAAAAGAAATGGTGGGCAGAGCTCTACTGGTACATTTGGTTGACTGCGGTTGAAACATCAGTCACATGCCGCAACGTATTGACAGTCTCCTCTCGCAGATCACAAATTAAATTTAAGGTGAGAAAAAAAAATTACAATTGTTATATTCAGTGATACCCTTCTGCGGAATTCAAACTCGCGCGGTAACACGGAATGACCCAAGGCATCTGCTGTGCAAGAACCCTTCGCTATTTCTACTAAAGGAGCGATCGTTTTTGGCGCTGTTCGCTCTTGCATGTGGAAGGCCAGGTTCTGCATGTACCCAGACAACCCTGATTTACACACAAGCATTCTCCATCATTCCGGTCCTAAGCGTGAGCAGTATCCGGATATCGCTGCCATCCATAGGTTAGTGCTTGATGTTGCAAAATTAATTCTTTTTCGTATACAGCGGGAGCTTACCAAAAAGAAGTCAAACAAGCGCCGAGGAAAACACGTAACCGATGCCTACATCTTTTTTCTTTTAGGGGGGGGGGGAGTTGGAGGAGGGCGCGCGAGACTATCTCCAACGTTTCATCTATAGTGAGATGTAGGAATATTGCATATTTGGACCTACCAGCAATGTTACAAATTTCTGGGGTTTCACACGCCGAATCTACACCTGGGCTATAAGACACTCTGTAGCGGGGGCTCCAATTTAATTTTGACCACCGGAAGATGCTTAACGTATAATGGATGTTTTTTTTTTTTCGCCTCGATCGAACTGGAGAGCTTTGGCTGGCTCAGCTGCACAACGTCTTAGCCACTGAGCCGCCGCGGGGTGCTTACTTTGTCTTGCTTAACTTTCACTTTCAAACCATGACGCCCCCGCCGCGACTGCCTCTTTGCAATTGGGTGTCATTCTATACGAAATTTCATCCTTCGGATGGGGAAAAATGAGAAATTTCCCTTTAATCTGGAAATTGCATCGCCGGAAGTCCGCTCGGGGACCCGTGGGGCGTGCGTCACCGGGCTGCCCTTATTTGCTTATTTTTTTATCTGCGTAATGCGGCCCACTTTTGAAACAACGTCCTTTATTAACACATTTGCCCTAAATGTTTGCGCACATGCACGAACGCGGTCAGAAAGGCGCAAAAGTTTGAAGACGGGTTTGGTACTGCCCCAACCATTAGATGGCTGACAAACTTGCGGTCGGTTGGGAGGTGTCGTATCTATAGGGCCACGTCAAAGCTTGCGAAACAGTGTGTGATGCAAGAGGCCGTCGGGAGCTTTTTCACCTCTTCTTCCTTTCCCCTTTCAGTGAAGACGTGCTGCAGAAGTACGAGCCTTCCGACGTGCTCCTCACGCTTCCGAAAAACGTCAAAGAATACGAGTACTTCGGCATCTTGTGCACCGAGGCCAACGTGAGCGCTTCCCCCTTCTGAAGATTCCCTATCGCGTGTGCATTCACGGACCGAATAACACCGCCTTATGAGCTGCCAATACCCGCACCCGACAATGACCACTCCGAGGTGACCCGTAGCCCACGCACAGACATATGCAGCCCTTATCGCTCTCCCTCGGCGCTATTGATGAGTCAGCATTATAGGTCACTCATGTGAAAGAAAAAGAATACTGGGAAGCGGATGAATAAGATTCATGGCAACGACAGTGCGTTAGTGTTAACGTTTCTTCGATTTGCCCCTGTGTGCGTTTCTGTTCCCGCGGAATGATCATACAGACACTGATCACTGGACATATACTTTTAGGCCGGCGCCTATTCTGTTCCTAGCGCTCCTATCGCGCCATTTCGATATATGATCATGAATTAGAGATCAAGAAGGGCAGTAAGGTGTTTTTATAGTGCCTGTAAATACCCATTTTGGAGGAGGTTGCGCCTAAATGCCTGTGAATGCCTATAGATGCCTATTTTCAATGTCGGCCCCTGTATGAACACCATTGAGCTCGAGTGTCGCTTTCGGGTGCAGTTTGAGATTGTTATTCGCGTTACCGGCCAGCGCCGACTGTGCAGAACTCTATGCGGTTTAACCTAGTCCTTCTAGTTCGACCACTCCAAACAAGACAACTGCTAGCAGCAGTAGAGTGGGACACTCATTCTCAATGACAAGAGGCGCAATTTTGAATGAGAAAATTTGGAAATGGGGCTGGTTTGCTAATATTTCTACAATTTTCACAGTGATTCTTGGACACTACGTTCCGCGTGCTCTCCAAGCAGATTTCTTCGAACACGCGCTGTCGCCTCCTCGCTTCAAGAGACGTACTCAAATACAACTGTTTTTTTCAAAGCAACGGTTGCATATCGAACACGCTTTTGTTATCAGATCAATCCCACATTAAACTGCCAACGGCGAAACAATACTGCGGAGCTTCGCTTTTGTACGCCTTAACAATAACAGCGCCGATGGGCTCCAGTGCGCTTTTTGGTCAAAACTCTGTTCGGCTGCTAAACACCAAAACGCTCGTCGCATATGTGAAAGTTTATTTGGCAGTGATGGGATGCCTTGATTGTTCCATTCGGAAATTATTGTACGTGAGACACCGTCTTAGCCAAAATAACGCTTAACCCCCCTATCATGTCTTCCTGCGTTGCCATTAGGTAATTTATTCGCAACTGCTGCGCATCTCACGTTTAAGTGTGAACTTTCCGATTCGTTTGAACAGTTTTTCGCATATTTTGTTAGATATTCTGTGCTAAATTCGAATGCTATCTTCCAGCTAGGCGCGTGAACTACCGTACCTAACAGTTCTTAGCTAAGAGCGTATTAATTTCTTGGTAAATTGTAGTGACTCCTGCGTTTGTTACTTGCGTCTCCTTCTGTTGTGTCGCAATTGAATTGCGTGAGGCAGACATAAACCAGCGCTATTTTAATTGAAATCAGTATCCACAACCCTCAAGTATTCTTTTTCATGCCTTTTTCACTACCTGCGACGCTCGAGCAAGCGACAGTGGCCGCATGAACGATAACAGTGTCCTTGTTGAATCAGATCAACGGATCGTCATTAGTCCAGCAGTTTTATGGGAACATTAAACGGCAATGTTCAACTGTTGGCGCCTTTGTGCCATCATAAACAACCACATTTTTGGTTTTCCTGTCCCATGTGCAGGTCGCCCACATTTTCGTTTGCAATTATTCGCATTTGTGTAAAAGTTTATGGTGCCTATATTGGGGACGTTGGAAGCCTAGCACGTTGTTTTGCCTGCCAGTTTCTGGTGCCTAAAGCGTGAATTTTACTGCCTAAAAATCCGGGCCGAACTACGCGTGTGAAAGAAATCTTTGTGCAAAGACGTCGCCAAAGGACGCCGCCTTTGCGAGTTTGTCACGGCTGAACGTCTTCGTCGCATAGTCTCAGCATTCTTCACTCCACGCTCTTTAACAACGGGATCCTTCGTAGCACCCTCAAGCATATTGTTGCTGCGGGCGTAACAGCAGAGCGGAGGATTTTTTTATTCACAAGGCACTCCAAGTGCCCATCGGGGAGCGGTAAGCATGCAGCGAGCCGCTAACAGCGTTCTCTTCTGCCAAGCTTGGCGCGCTGTTTCTAAATGAACGGAGTGAATGGAGCTCGTGAATGGAAATCAGTTACCGGAGTCGCACTGAATGTAAATCACCTCGAGGTCAGCTTGCGCGCCCACGGGTTACGTACGTCCGCGCAATTACTGCCGCATGGCTCTTCGCTACCCCTCTTGAACATTTAAGATAGCAGCCTTCAGTGATCAGTTAGGTGTAACGTCGTCCCTTACATGCCAACCACCCGCAATACCGTGCTGATTGCATCTGAATGGCCGGTGATGGTTCCCCGTTGCTCTCGAGGCATTAACAAGGCCAAATTTTTCATTTATGTGAACGTGCAATTGTGGGCGCGCACAAGAAGTCAAAATGCGACTATGGCACCCAGGAAACAGCGGGTTCCGGATAAACAGCGTCGGTTCGTACGGGACACGGAGATATTACTTTCACGCATAATGGCTTCAGAATAATGCCTTCTTTGGAGTGTTCTCTATTTTGTTGCTGGAGAACACAATTTGATTGTAGGTTCGGGGTTGGGTTGAATGGCTCCTCGTAATACTCGTTATGACAGGACTTCAGCAGACTAGCACAGACAACGCTGCGTTCATCTAGTGAATTTTCATGCTTCTTGTGCTCTGCTCATTCGGGGTCACTTTGGAGCCAAGCTGTCTATGGTTAGGATACAGCATATCGTCCCTGGCTACTGGGCCATGTGGACAAGAATGATGATGATGATGATGATGATTGCTATTGGTTTCCCCTTTGAAGCGGGGTGATGACATGTCATCTTACCAAAAAGGACTAATATAACCATGTTTTACACTCTTGGTTTAATACTAGCGCTGCTTAGGGCAGGCACTAAAGCTTATTGGCACGAAATACTTTTTTTTCCCTGTTACAGGTGGTAACTGTCCTAGGCAATATTCCCCTCTCGGCTTTTCGTCCACCAGCATTCTAATCTTCTTTTCGTCCCCTCGACAGCCTGGAAGTTAACTTCCTCTGTGATACCCTTAAATCCTAGGGCTTCTGGAAGCCCAATATTCCCTTCATGTAGATTTGGATGGATACCCTCACATTCTAACACTATGTGCCGCATAGTTTCTGTTTCTTTTCCGCCAGACCACGCATACCCCATCATTTTGTGAATACTTCCCCACAAAACTCTTAGTTCGCAGGCAACCTGCTCTAGCCTCAAAAAGCAAAAGCACTGCCCTGGGAATTATCGTAGAAATTTTCCTTTCTGATGTTCAATTTTCTCAGGCCCTGTACATCTCTAACGACGTTTTAGCTTCCATTTTTTCCCGTTATTTATTTGTTTCAATCTGCCTTGCCTCTTTTTTCGTTACTTTGGCTGTTTTAGATTCTCCACTGTTCTTTCCGTATTTCATCGTTAGCCTTCTAGTCTTTCTTAACCACTGCGTGTCCACGCTTTTCAAGTATAGGTACCTAAAAACCTTAGCTGCCCACCTTCGTTGATCCATTGCCCTCAACTTCATCTCAAAGCATATTTTACTCTGAGCTTCTCTAACTTCAAACGACGCCCAGCCCATATCTCCCTGAACTGCTTCGTTAGTTGTTTTTCCATGCGCGCCTAAGGCCAAACGTCCTACCGTTCTCTGGTTTACTTCAAGGCCTGATAGAAGGTCTGATTTTAAGCAGAGTACAGCATTCGAAAACGTGAGACCCGGAACCATTACTCCTTTCCACATTCCTCTTACTGCTTCATATACCCCCTCAGATCTCTATGCTTCATTACAGCTGCGTTTCGCTTTCCCTTAAATTGCATGCGAACGTAGCGCCACCTTGCGGCGCCCACTCCAATTCCCGAGATCGTAAATCTGTGCGCCGCACCTTCAGTGTATGAAAAAACTCATGAAAAACGAAAAAAAAAATCACATCCTAGGGCCATATCTTTTGATATAACACGGCTTATATTTCCCGTGAAAAAATATTTTTCTTTAGTTCAGTGTGAAGTTGCAAATATTGCAAAAATAGACGCCAGTGGTTGGCGACATAATGTGCACTGGAGCGAGCTCGTGCTCCTCAATGAACTTAAAGGGACCCTGCGAAACTTGCGATAAGCGCTTTCACTCTTTCCTTCGCGTCTGGAGCCACTGCGAAAGCTATATAGTTTTTGGCAGCACGGAGCGGCACTGCGTGATTGGCTCGTCGCACCAGATTCGCCTTCCATTTCTGCTCTGTTTCGTGGCTTTATTTTTAAAGTTGCCATCGAAAAGCGTTTATTGCTGCAACTTAAGGAAAACCGGCCAACAGCCGCTACATGGCGTTAGTGACGTAATTGGAGCCGTCGAACAATGTCAAGACCAGGGAAGAGAGCAAACTCTTTTGAGAAAGTTTACCAGTTATCTGATGGGCCTAGAGCAGTAATTTTTGGCTGAGGTACTTTGCGACCCCCTAATCTAAGTACTGGGAGTGTTGGGTGACTACGGTCTGCAAGCATCTAACAGTTCAAAAAAAGATTAAAAAAAAGTGTTGCGGGGTCCCGTTAAAGAAAACACGAATGTCGAGGATGCAGTGACCAACCTGACGAGCATAGATTAGTGTCGGCGAAACGAATACCGCAATGCTTGCCTTGGGAGCATTTATCTTTCGGCGTCAATGCGTCGAGAACCATTGAATCAGATCTAGAACCTCGGTTATCGAAGACTAACATTGTGTTCGAGTGACGACTGCGTGATACGCTGTTCCTATCAAATACGAGGACATACAAAAACAACAGAGGGAAACGCGCGCTTTACTTCTAACTTAAATAGGGCAGCCGGGCGCGGCCACCCGCTGGCGGCAACACAAGAACAAAGAAGGCGTGGTTTGCGCAATTGTTGTCGCTCACCTTGAGGCTCGGCCCCGGAGCTTCGCTGGTCACCCTTCTTCACAGAGTGGACGGGCACTGAATCCTTGTCTGCGGTTCGGTTGGTGCAGGCAAACTTTGGCCACGTCGAGATTCCACAATCAAATTTCGAGTTCCCGGCTGAACAGCGGATGACCAAGCTGACTAATACCGGTGACATGACGCTGAAGGACAGTGCCACAATCGAAATAAAAAGCTTCACCTTCACTGCGGGCGCAGGCGGTAAGCCCGTATTTCTCTCTCTCTCTCTCTCTCTCTCTCTCTACTCTTCCTCTCAGTCTCTCTCTCTCTCTCTCATCTCACTCTATCTCTCTCTCTCATCTCTCTCTCTCTCCTCATCTTCAGCTCTCTCTCTCTCTCATAAAAAAAAAAAAAAAAAAAATCTCTCTCTATCGTCATCTCTCATCTCTCTCTCTCTCTCTCTCTCAGCGTCCTTTGTCGTTGACATGACACGTATCCCTGTCCGATGTGAGGGAAGCAATCTCTGACGCTCAAGGCTCTCCCCAGCAATGGCGTAGCCAGGGTTTTATTTGGGCGGGGGGGAGAGTCTTCGCCAGCCGCCCCTCCCTCTCCTCCCCTTCCTCCTCCTCCTTCTCTGCTGCTCCTTCCACCTCCCTCCACCATATATTCTCTCCCAATACTCAATCGGTGTTTTAGGACTTGTTCGCGTGGATCTACCACTCTGCATCTACCACGGCGTGGTTTTACAAAGGTCACAAATTTTCTTGAGAAGGGTAAGGTTGCTATATTGCGACACCGTGTGGTGCTGTTGTCGGTACATTGTCATCGGACTGTGCAGGATTGTTATCTTCTTGTGTTAAATTTCAAAACTTGCTGCAGAGCAGTTCCTACTTGAGAGGAACATCACTAGAATTTCCAATAAATTTAAAGCTGACGTTTGTTATCTATGAATATAAGTGAACTGTTTAATACCTGCACTTGTGGGTGTTCAAGAGATCTGCACTGTGAATTGCATTGCCTAAAATTGTTCACTGCCAGAAATACCTTTAATATAACAAATGTTACTCCATTCTGTCGTTCTCATTTCAACTATGGCTATTTATAGATTCTGAGGCTTTTGTGCTTTGAAATGAAAATGCCTTGGTAGACGCGAAGGCCGAGCCACCTGTGGGGTACTTTAATCAACTGCCAGAATTTTGTAATTTCATTTGTGGCCTCAATTTATTAATGATAAAATGGCTGCGCTCCCCCTTCGTGTTTTTTTTTTTTCAGATTTGTTTTTCGCGGCGGGCAAAAAGAGGAACGCCGCGAAGGACACTTTAATGAAGCTGAAGGACGAAAGCGGCAAGTAAGTGACCGCGCACACGTCACGTGACACCGTCACGACCTGCTTGATAACGGCGCCATTTTCAGTTCCGTGCCGCGACTGGGACAAAAACAATTCTATATACAGTCACATCACCTCACATTTCCGCCAACCAAAAGCCGCGATGCGTTGCTTATTACTTATTGCAATATACGTCTACCACGTGCGTCGTATGAGGAAGCAATTAACTGTAACTGTGAGGCTATACTGCCGGTCGACCTCGCAGGGAATGAGAAAAATCACCGTTTTCGCCTCGGCCTAGGCTCTGCCTTCCTAAATTGAAGACGGTACACGGCTGTTGCCTAATGTTGGCAAAATTCTCAAATCTCCTGGACATGCCAAGGTTAGCTGACCCATTTAGGGGGAAAAACGCAGGATAGTTTGCTGAAGGTAGCTCAAAACTGTGACACTACTTCGAAGCTTCGTTAACTCAGCTCTGCTGCGTTCCAGCACACGGTAATTCTCCCTAAAGTGGCAGGTAAAGGTCACTGGCTGCTCGCACTGCTGAGATGAGAGCAACATTGCTTGTAGGAACTGAATGTTGTGGGATTCACACTTTGGTTGCTTGGTTAGTTGCGGTAGTTACAGGGTGTAGTAGCTTCCACCCCGCCGTCACCCGCGCTCAGCAAACATTCCGCGCGAGCGCTGGCTGCGGTGGCTCCGTTGTTCACAGGGGCAGAAAAGGCGGACAATGACGGGGTCAGCGTAACGGCAATCGTTTCTACCAGGTGTAATCAAGATGTCGCATACGGACTATTCGTAGGCCAAACAATAACATGACAGTGAGGCATTCAACAGCACTGGAGATGTGGAGCTGGTTTGACTGGAATACTGGTGACAGTGGCGTATTGGGTTTGAAAACTGTTTTTATTATCTGATTGAGTGCTACCGTAGGCGGCGCGCGCCACAAGAAACTCCTGATCCGCGAGCTGGCCGCGGCGCAGAAAGCTCTCACACTGCTCAAGGGTGTGTGGTTACGGGGTTTGGGGTTGGCAAGGCACATCCAAACCAAATGAGTTGTATGTGGGGTGCCCGCGCGAGGCAGCACGGAGGGGGGGGGGGGGGGGGGGGGGTATGCAGTAGGGTAAATTTAATGGAAGACGGTGTGGTTGTGGTACGTATCGGTCTGGAGTTCCTCGCCAAATGTGTGCATGGGCTACACCTAGGGATCGATGTGGGAACGGTAGGGCACTGAGGGACGCTCGGTAGTGATTAGAGGGACTCCAAAGGCTGAATGACATTTTGTTTTAACCGAAAGATCTTACGTTTAGTAGCTCTCTCGGCGTTTGTTCGACGAGCAACGATGCGTTGTTTGCTGAGAAATAAGCAAACAAAGCTGCCATTTTGTATCACCCGCTTCCCTGCCATTTTTTTTTTTTTCGTAACACAGCGATTGCGTCACAAACTAGGAGCGAAGCACCGGCAGCAGCGCCGGTGCGGTCTAAAGCGTAAACGCTAGCAGTGGTAGCTTTTACGTCTCCGAGCCATAGCCGACATGGCCGACGACGGCAACTTTTCTCTGGCCGGGGAGGCTGGCTTGCACTTTTATTATTATTTTTCAGAGAGAAATGCTTTTCTCAGCTCCAGCGGCCCGCCTACACCGGACACTCAGAATTCACCGCGCCTGTCGCGAAGGAGGAAGCGTCAAGCGCCGTTTCAAATATCGTGCAAGAGCGGCTGCCCCGCTAGGCGTCGCTCAAGCGGGAGGTTTTATCTCAACTCGTCTGGCGATAATCTCCACCTCATATTCTCTTCTGTCACGCGATGCGCCAACCTGGCGTAAAATACACACTCGCTTCCCGCCGCCGTCTCGAGAGTCCTCGTGGCCGACCCACACGTAACAAGGGTAGATCTATGCGCTCACGATTTACGGATTATCAACAGCGGCTCGCAGCGAACGAAGAGCGCAAGTTCGGATCGGTCGGATAACCCTAACCTTTCACGGGCGATAAGGTTCGAACCTGGCGGGGGCACGCCTCACCGATAGCAAAATCCACGCGCGGGGAACGCGTTAGAAGCTCAGGCGGGTCGCTTAAACGTTTGCAGTGCATCTAGTTTCTTTTGCCGCTTCTAGGCGGAGATGTTGCTTGCAGAATCTCGGCGCTCACCGTGGTTGGTTATTGACTTCGCTAAAAGCGCACCAACGCGTTTCCAAACCGAGACTGAAAGCATGATAGCTGACAGGCGTGAGGGAAGCAGCCTGTCTGAGTTTGTTAAACCTGTAGTCTGCGTTTGTAAATAACGTCAGCTCCGAGAAAGCTTTGATTTACATTTCTTTCACGTGCTCAGCCACTTATGAATGGTGTACTTGTGCAAAATCATTTATAAAAGCCTCTCCAATGAGCTCTCGCCCTGCACAAATGTTGTGACGTCACAAACCGAGTACCCGAAAGCGTGCGCGGCTACGGGACCTGTTTTCACGCTTCTGGCGTTTTCTGCCTCGGTGAACAACGGCGAGGTTCGAGAATGGTGCATTTGGATTCTCGGTACCTTAATCCGTCGATACAGGACCGCGTGTTTCCGCCCTTTCGTGCCCCTTCAATTAAGAGTGTCGGAGTAGTTTTATGAGAGTGAGCGCAGGACCGGAGGCCCATAAGGGGTTCGTCTTTTTCCCCTTCCGGGACTGCCCAGTTGGTAAGATCGCGCTCAGTGGCTTGCGCCACCTCACTCCCAGTTAGTGACGCATGGGCTGGGATACATGCAATGCGGGTCTGTGACAGTTCTGGCCCTTGATGGGGGATGGTAGCTGCGAGGCCGCTGATGTTCCCCGTTGCGAACCGTCGACAGGTTGTCTGTGAGTCGGTGAGCGCGGTAACGTTGAAGGCCGGGGCGTGCACCACAGCTAATGCGATGGCCGCTTCTTCAGCTGTACTTGTAGAGCTGCTAAGAAATGTTGCTGTTGCCAGTGTGCTGCCATTCGCCCTAACTACTGCAGCCGCACAGGCGGCTTCAATGCCACAGGTGTGGCATGCTTCGGCGTCTGTGGCATAAAGCCGTGCGCGGTGCCGCCTGCGGCCAACATTGCAAGTCGGCTGCGTGTGCATTGGAACTGGGAGCCCCGTATGGCAGCTCGTTGGATCGCTGTCATGCGCTGCAGGGTGTCGATTGTTGGCGGAAGGGAGTAGCCACGAGTGCTTTGCGCATGTTGCCCTGTAGCAGTTAGTCGAAGTCTTTGATCCTGTCGGTTGGTGTGGACTTCAATTAGTTAGGTCAGTGTGTTGCGCAAGCCAAGCTGGAGGAGGTTTAGTGGAACCCCGCTGATACGTCCCCCGGACTTCCGACGACCCGCTTCTTACGACGGATCACCGCGGTCCCGATAAACTCCCCATAGAAACAATGCATTAAAAACACCGATAAAATGACATTCGGTGCACGCGGTCCCTTTCATACGACGGAGCCTGGCGCGGATAAACCGGCGTTTTTCCACTAGATACGCGGCCAATTTTTTCTTGAGGCGCGCGCTCCCCACAGCTGCTCGTCTGCTTCTTTCCTCCCCGCCACTTTCCCTCACTTCTTGGCCTTGTATTTTCCTCCTCTCCACTTTGCGCCGCCGAGTTTTGAGCGACGCCAGGCACGAATGGGACTCTAACTCAAACAGCTACGCTGTTAATACGCCTCATGGTCGTCTTCCAATCTCCCCGGCGAAAGTGAAAGAAGATGAGAACATAGTTTCATACTAATATATACTAGAGGGAAATCTGGCGCCACTGTCTAGGAAAGCCGCGCCACTGGGTTCCAGCACACTGCGGCATCCCTGGAAATGAGAAAGTGCACCGACTAGCACGCGCACATTTACTCTCCGTGCCAGCTCGGAGCCCCTCCCCACTTACGAGGTCCTTGCCCGTCCCTCAAGAAGAAGCCGATCCCACGGCTGAACGGCAGCTTAGTCAAACGCGCCGGACAGCTTACCTCGTAGCCATGGCCAACCCCCTCCAGATCCCTGCAGTTCCTGCCCGTGAGTTCTCCCGGCGGGAAACTGTGATCATCCGACGGATTCAGACGGGAACACTGCTCAGACCGTTTTTGCTCCACCGTTTTCATCGCCGTGGGGCCGCTCCCAGTGTCCCGAGCACCTGCAGCACTTGCCATACCAGAGAAGACCTACAACATCTAGTGTGGGACTGCCCCAGCTACAGTATTCCTCGGTACCGTGCCCTCACCAACGTGCGACTTGGACCCTGGCCCACGTCTCTCCAGTCCTGGTCCTGTCCGCCACCAAAAGCTCCTGCTGGGTACGCTACTAGCTTGTGGCGCGCCCTGCTGCTTTTTCTGTTGGACCCCGCAGCACCAGTCGTTGGCGACCGGCTTCGTGGTGACGCGCAGGACAGTACGGTGGCTATGACTCCAGGCGACCATAGTGTTGCGTCCAGGCCGCTGACGCAGTGAATGGCGGCATTATCCTTTCCCACTTTCCCCTTCCCTACCAATCCCCTACCGACCCATCTATCCATAGCAGCGCGCAAGCGCAAGAAAATGGAATAAACGTGTCTTCAATCAATCAGCGAACGTTCCGTCATGTACGGGCAGGCACGTTCCACTTGTCCTTGGCATGGCTCATAAAGAGGCTGAAAAGTTGGCTCTCGCTAAAAAGCAACAATATTACTATAGAAGGTTCATTAAATTTGTTTTGTTATTATAAAATTGAACCTCAAATAAGGTTAATGTGTCCTTGATCATTTAGAAGCTTTATGTACGATGAACAAGAAAAAAATGTTACCCTTTTTTGTTGATTTTGGCTTCGAGACAAAAAAGAAGCCATATGGCTAGCTAAGCCAGGTAGGCGAGGAACGTCGATAGCGGCAATGGCGCCGTCCACGGCGGCCCGCGACTCCAGCGACAGATTTCCCTCTAGTATCCGCTTTTCCAGCCCCTACAGGTGGCGCTGCGGAAAACGGCAATGGCGGACGAGACGGTGATCGGGCCGCCGTAGCAACATGCGTGCCAGCATCAGTAGCGGCCTGAAAGCCCATTGCTCCGCTTGAAACAACTACTTTCTTGAAAAATAAATGCATGCATACGTTGCTGATCGCGAGACAACATTCGATTCGTTTCAGGGTGTTTGTTGCGGTGTAGAAAGCGCTGTGTGCGAGGCAATCCGCTGTGCATGGCCCAGGCCGCACGGAAGTGGTTTGAGAACAACCCCGCTTTATTGGGAAAAGAACCTGTTACAGAATGTGCAACGCTAAGTTTTGGGACATTATTGCAGTGCACGTCACTCAGTGTAGTCTTACTTTAGGCGTGCGTTCGTTTCCGTGCGTACACACTAAGCAGAAGCCCGTGCGCACCATGCGCGGGCGATATGTGCGTATTGCGGTGTTTTGCTTGGCTGTAGTAAAACCTAGTCACGACATTGAGTAGTCAAACGGCAAAAAAGAGGCTCCCATTACGTCGTATCCAGTGGTGTACAAACGAACGTGTTAGCATTATATGAAAAATATTATATATTGTAAGCCGACGTATTTACGCGTGCATATGTAGCATACACGGGCGTGTGATATTGAAGCGTACACCGTTAAACTACAGGCAGTACTTTACAGGTGTGCTTCTGGCTTGTGATAACTAATTTACGTTAAAAACTAATTCACGGCTGAAATTACGTTATGTTGATTTGACTGCCGGTAAGATTTTTAAGTGCGTCGATCCTTATTACCAAAACGAAAATGGGGGCTACCAAATGCATTCAAGAGCTTCGCATTTGAACTACCAGACCCAGTTACAGTATTGTCATTTCTAAAACATCTCGCTTAGACACACTTATTTCGATATTCAATGAATAATCAATAAACACATCCCCACATTTGCTTCTCGCCTTCGCGTGCAAAAAGTTTTAAGTTGTTTCTTTATTGAAATAAAAGCAAGCGGATTGGACAGCCTCTGCTGCTTATGTTTGGAAGCAGTGGAATTGAGCCAATTTAATAACAGATAAGCGAAGATCCGTTGACATATTATGCGGCAGTGAATGTAAATAGTACCCGAAAAAGGCGATCACTAGGTTGTACAAAAAAGCCTACAGAATGAGCGTCCTCACCGCAAATAACTACTAAATGTGGCAGGCGTAATTCAGTAAAGAATAATTAAGGCCCCACGTACGCACGCGTGGGTCCGAAGGACTTTCAATTTTTCTCCGCAGCAGACAGATGAGTCTCAAACCTCTTTCGTTTACATGCAGCTTATATAGCTTTAACAAAGTTGTAGAGAATATGAACGCTCGTTCAGTCTATATTTTCCGATTATTTATACGGCATTGTCGAGTACTATATATGCAATTACAATTTTCCTGTCGTTTCTGCGAGCCCGTACGGATGCCGCCGGCCGCCTCCGCCGGAGCGACCGGTCCGCCGATCACCATCTCCCGGCTTCGAACAAATTCCGCGCGGCGTCACTAGCGTCGCTGGAAAGAGCGAATATATTACTATGAAACTCCATGGATGAGAACAGGCACTCGGGAAGATGGCGGCAGTCGAGTGCAATAGGTTTCTGGTTTGATCTGGGCGTCGTGAAGCGTGGGCTTTTAACATCAAATAAACATGTAGGGGAAGCGGGAAAGCGAAATTCCAGCTTTTATTTTTGAATCTCGTTAAACGAGGCTTCGCTGGGCGTCGAACTAAAGCTGAGGGATGTACTAAAAGAAAGATCTTAAAGGGGCACTGACACAAAAATTTTGCATCTTGTTTTTTTTGTTGCGATAAGTAGTTAGTGACCTACTTATAACCTGTAGAAACCTCATTTGCTTCAGCGTGCGACGGTTGTTTAATTAGGGGCATTTTCAATGCGGCCAGTCGCAGTTTCGGTTTCAGCGAGTGCCGCGAAACGATGGATTTTGTGGATTTTGTGTGAACAAAGCTGACCACGTGACCGTCGAGGGATATCACAGAGCAGAGCCGCCGTAGCACTGTCGAATCCGCATCGACGGCAGTTTCTGCGAATGCCCCCACGTACTGATCTCGTGAGGCGCTTAATTAAAAAGCGACCGTGGATGTGACGCAGGCGCTGCGAGTAGCAAATGCTACCCGCGGCTAAAGAACGACGCGCGACGCTCGAGACGGTGGGTGGCAAGGCGCGCGCTGGGAGCAGCCGGCCGGTCTGCCTACAGGTCCGCCTACAGATGTGTTCGGCTCAGCACTGCGGCGGATATTCGAGTGCCGCTCCGTAAGCGGTGCAGATTACAATTTTTAATGCACCCTGACATCGCATCATTAACTCCTTTCTCATTGTAAGCCACCATGGTCGGGACTTGGGGACAATTTCGTGCAGCGGTAAACAAGCTATCACTCGAGGTACTTGCGCCGGCCTGGGCCACTTCGCGGCCGTGGCCGCCGCCTGCACAGCGACCGTTGCGGCTAGATCAGTGAGCTTTTCGTGCCTCCGGCGCGTTTTCGCATCCAATGGTAATAAACAGTAATAGAAAAAGAGTGCCTGGAATCGCTGTAGAAACTTTGGTCGCGGCCAGCTGCCCCATTAGCTGACGAAATCACGGCGCCTCCGCCGCCAACGATCGGGTCGTTCGTTCTCGAGAGCAGAAGCTCCGCCCTCCGGCCCTCCGATTGGAGCGGCGAGCCAGGCGAGCCGGCAAAAAACGCCGGTAGTGCGGAAGCGGCAAAACACAAACTCGTGACGTGTTTGGATGTTGTTTATTTACAATTGCGCGTGGTCCTCTGCTGGCTGCTCGGTTGCGTTTCGCACACTTCAAATTGATTTTAAATATGTTCTATGCTGTATTCGCCGCTGATATTTTGCAGATGATGTATATGTGTTCCCACCAATCTATCTCCGAAGTTATCTCGCCTTCAAAATTTTGTGTCAGTGGCCCCTTTAAAGTTAAAACTGAGTTCGCCAGCCTCCAGTGTGCCTTTGGGCATTTCCTCCAATGGTTTTACCAAGTTATCTGCTTTATTGCCGTCCACGCTATTGAAACTACGTTGGCTAATCAGAATATAATTTAGTGGGGGAGATATAACATAAAGGGAAAACCGAAGAAAAAAATTTGAACGAACGCCCTATATTAAGGGGGTGCCTTCTACAAAATCTACAAGGGTATATCAAATGGCCTGGTCATCATGGGCGCAGCGGCTTGAAGTAAATGCGCGTTTCTTTCGGCATAAAAAGAATCATTTCCGTTAGGCTGAGCCCGTGACATCGGCCCCCTCCACCCCCTGTGTTCAAATGGCTGATGGAATGAGCACTGGTAAGGTGATTGTTAAATCCTGCATGAAGGAAACGGCCGGCCCGCAGTTTCGAAGTGTGTGTCAATATTTCGCCCACTCGCTAATGTCCGCCCACTCGATATTCGCCTAGTAAATATTGGCGAATATTTATTCGCGAGTGGGTTTTGCGGTGAGGTGGAGGAAGGCGAACGGTCCACTGAATTTTGCTGTCGCCGATGACATGATGCAGCTCATCTGGCCACTGGTCAGCTCCCGTAGTGCGAACTTCGCGCGGCGGGGTTCGGTCGCTGGCGGCGGAACCGCCCGACGTTCACGTGTTTCGTATAAGTACGCAATATTCTCACCATAACTGTTGGCGCGTGCAGGGACGCGAAGGTCGGATCCTATAACCAGAAGGATATCAAGCTAAATCTGCCAGACGGTCACCACTGGAACGAGTTCGAGTGGTTCGTGTTGTACAACTTTTCCGGCTTCGGTGGATCCGTGGCAGAAGTGGATATACCCCTAGCCACAGCCGAGAAGCTGCCCGTGCACAACCCCAAGTCCAACGTCAAAAAACCAAGCAAGTCAACGCCAACAGTACTGCGAAGCTCTGCCATTGCGGAACGGGATAGAGGGCTTCCAATGGGGGAATATTGCCAGCCGAGATTTCCTGAACGCTCCCGCAAACGCGTAAATGCGAACGCCGCCTGCTATCCTAGTACACCTAACGAATACGCAGAAAGCATTTGTTGACCATACCTATAGAATAGCATCGAACACTATGTAGGGCATAGCCCACGGAGGAAAGGGGAAGCCGGACGGGTGGCGCCGCCCTTCGGCGATCCTTTCGTTACTAGAGCGGGCCGGATTAATGGAGTGCGCCATATAGCTTCATACTAATGACTAATTAGAATGAAACAACGGAGTGCGCAGCCTATCGTTGGTTTTTGTGGAGTTTGCTTCTTTGAGATGTTTGTGTTTCCACTTTGATATCTCCGGTGCTACGACATCTAGATAAGCGCGTTGTGATGTACGATGCTCTAACAGCTACGGAAACTCCTCAGAAGCTTCAAGGTCTACTCATTTTTACCGCTTTCCATCACAACGGCCTGCACACTATCATGGACAGTGGGACGCCTAAATACGGTTGGTTCAGAAAGACAAGCACGTATGCATAAGTTTGATCACTTAGTGGTCGCGGAAACGTTGTTAGACTCCATATAATTTTCTTGTGACCGGAAGCTTTGGGCCTTCTGTTTCGCAAGAGTGACGGCACGGGAACATTATAGCCGAAGCCGCACTCCCGCGTCTGTTGGCATGTTTTCGACAATCAGAAGAATCTAACGAATCATACAATGCTTGTAAACGTCAGAGCTGACGCTTACAAGTTTCAGGCCGACATCGGGAGGTGTGACGTTAGTATTGCGTCGCTACGGTTTAAAACGGTAGACGGGAGAGGTAGATTTGTCAAAAAGCGTCGTGCACCGGACGATGCGGCTCATGCCTGCTTCAGGGTTGGAGTTGTGCTCGATGCGCCTGGGGTGCCCGCGCTGGGTTTCGGTCCATCCTGGTTAACCACGCGGCCCTGGAGGAAGACGGTAGGCAAGCTAGTGTTGGCGTCGGGATCCTCTGGGAGGAAGGTCATCAAAGTTCGGTCCCGATCACCATGATGCCAGTTGGCTCAGGGCGAAGGGGCCGCGAATTGTGATGCGTCCCGCATGGCCGCAGCCACTGGCATCCTTGCTGCTCTCCCGGCTAGTTCCTGGTCTCGTTCCGGTTTTCTCGGCACAAAATCTTGGGTCGGGAGGAGGCAGGAAGCGTATTTCGGGGTCATGGCTTAACGGCATTTAATCGGCTTCTTCGTGGCCGCGCTTGTGTGGAGGCGGTGATGATAGTGAAGGCGCGTACCTCTGCACGGTATGCGACATGCTGCTGCATTGGCAAAGGCATCCCCGAACCGGGGTCCATCGCCTCCTTCATGTAGGGGTCGCGCGGTGGACGAGCGGCAAGCAGAAGCAGCCGGCTTGGTGTTGAAGAAGAAAAGCCGAAGGCAAAGCGGAACTGTTTTACTGTATGGCGAGAAATGGACAGCGACGATACAGGAACAGCACCCTTCTGGGGGAGCTTACAGCATGACTCGAACAGGGCAACAGCATGATTCGATTCGGCCAATCGAATACATCTTGCGCTGGGAGGAATCGCGCATTTATAACCCGAGGTGCTAACGGTCAAACAGCTTTCCTAAGCACTATACTGAGCACTAAACACTTTCCAAAGCAGGACAGTGCTTTGAACTCGCACCGAACACAGTACAGACACACCAGAACGCTCTTTTCCAGATTTGTGAGAGCCGCCGGTAGCGTCGCGCCTTGATTGTGAGGAAAGGGGGACAGATCTCTCCGAGCGGCAGTCCACACGCAGATGCACTCCTCTACGCAAATCAGCTTCGGTACAAGAGCAGCACTGTGGTCAGTGTCATGTGGAGGCAAGAGTGTACCATTTGCGGAGTTCCGGGTGCGCAAGTGGCATTATAGACAGGGCGGCCGGGGGAGTTTAGGTGGAGTGGCAAAGAGGGCAGGAGTTTGATACGAAGTTTACCGCTTACCAAAATTAGGCTTTGAAAGCCGACGCGCTGTTCGGGTAACATCGCAGACATTTAGCTAACCATACCATGGATTAATAAAATCTTAACGAATGTATTGGGCTACACTTAGTGTAGTGTTATCCAGTTCATCCCCGCCGCCCAGGAGAAACCGATCGGAAAAAAGCCCATGTGCTAAGTAGTGCAGCAAAATATTATTTTTGAGGTTTTATTGAAGCAAGTCATGCGCAGTAGCAGGAGAACATTTCCAAAATATATCCTTTAGAAAAACGTTTTCTTGCTATATACTGACACCCTGTGTTTTCTGCGTGCCTGTGTGCGTGCGTGTGTGTATGTGTGTGCGCGCGCGCGTGTGCGCGTGTGCATGTGTGTGTCTACGTGAGGGTGTGCCCGTGTGTGCGTGCGTGCATGTGCGCGTGTGCGTGCCTGCGTGTATATATTATATATAATATATATATATATATATATATATATATATGTGTGTGTGTGTGTGTGTGTGTGTGTGTGTGTGTGTGTGTGTGTGTGTGTGTGTGTGTGTGTGTGTGTGTGTGTGCTTGTAATCCGCAGAATCGGCATTTTTGTTGTATCTTTGAAGAAAAATTCTGCCTAACTTCGCTCTTGTATGTATGGAGAAAGTGCACCCAAAATGAAATTTAAACCCAAAATGTGCGTTTTATTCTGTACCACAGCAGTATCAGTCATGCCGTAAAAGAAACCCTGGTTGGTTTCCTCTGTCTTTTTGTCTGCATTCTCTATTTGTCCTTGGTTAGTCGAGCTACTTTCCACCAACTATATATCAACTCGCGAAGAATAGACACCGGCATGTTCCTCCTTTCCTGTTTTTTTTAATACATTTCAGCAGCCCTGCAAAACTTTCAGTGCTCATTTTTTTGCATTTCGTCCGCGAAACAACAAAGTGTACTTTGTCTTGCGACGTGAAGAATTTCTTATAGTTCAGCTTTGACGGTCATTCCGTGCTGACTGCGCCTTGTAGTAGTCGTCTTACGTGCAGTGCTTGGCGGCGGAAAGTTGCAGTAGTAGCCTACAAGAGGTCAGCCTCCACTGGCCTCTCAAGAACGCATCGCTCCGAGTGGCTGTGGTGGCGCTCGTAATGGCGGGTGGAGCCAGCGTTTCTTCTACGTACGGCCTCGTCGGTGCGGATAACTCATTTGGAGTAAAAAGCTTTGCTGCACGCTATTCATTTTGCAGCTACCTATCGTTCTCAACACCAATTACTACGCGTGAAAGGTGGCTACGTGGATATGCCGTCTTCATCGTTACAGGTGTAATTTTCAAAAACGACGCTCTTTCTAAGGGTACTTCAGTAGAAATGCAACAACTCTGGACTGACTGACTGTCCGTCTGTCCGTCTGTCTGTCTGTCTGTCTGTCTGTCTGTCCCTTGCTGCATTGGCGAAGGCGTTCAAGTAGCAACCTCCGCCGCCTCCGTCATGTCCTGGTAGCATGGTGGGCGAGCGGCTTGCAGAGGAGTTGGCTCCGCTTCGACGATGCGAGACAGGTGCTAAACTTAACTGGTTTAATGCATGGCGAGTATAGAACAGCGACGACACAGGTAGCAGCACACTGGCGCGCTTACAATTGCACTGCATCGCGCAGAGAAACGTTTTGCACTAGAGCTCAGGACGCGGACTACTCCACGCTCGCCGGAGGCGTCTATTTATTACTACAATTCCCAACGCTCACGAGGCGTCCAGCGTGCGGCGCACGGCCCCAAAAGTACAAAACACACAAACCACCTTACGTAGGCCCGTTGATAGAAGCCTGTGCACGCTGTCCCGTATTGAGGGTGCGACAGGAGGAGTCGAGTGCACAGCCATGATTTGTACAAGGCTTGTTCGAACACGACGCGCTGCTGCAACGGCTGCACGATATTCGTCGGCCGCGCGGCAGCAAATCTCCGGTGTGCTGAAATATGTTTGATATCTGGCTTCACCGCGCACTTGTAACTTCTCCGCAATGCAGGAAACTTAGGCGGCGTATTTCGTGCGCACAGGGTGACGCCGAGGCATCTCGTGTCGAATCGTCACCCGCTCGATCAAACCTTCCCTCCAATTTTAAAAGAATACTTGAACGAGATATTTGTATATGCAGAACATTCGCAAACCGCTAAATATAGTACACTGCTTCATACTCGTCGACATTGTTTAGCAAAACAAAACATTAGGAGTGTTTGGGCAAAACATCAATACATAAGTGGTACTTGGAATGTTCGTTTATATAAAAATAGAAGGCTGCTCGATTTTTGCGATAAGAAATAAACACGCGTTGAAAACAATATTTTAACCACAAAATACAAAAAGGAGCTAGCACTGGAACGTAGACGTCGTGGCGGCATTCCAAATCCAATAGCGAGGTTTGTAATGGATGGCGCGCGAGCTGTGAAACGCTGAAAAATGTAATTGGCTTGAGCAAACGTCCACAGTGTTTATCGCTGGAAGAGTGAGTGAGTGAGTGAGTGAGTGAGTGAGTGAGTGAGTGAGTGAGTGAGTGAGTGAGTGAGTGAGTGAGTGAGTGAGTGAGTGAGTGAGTGAGTGAGTGAGTGAGTGAGTGAGTGAGTGAGTGAGTGAGTGAGTGAGTGAGTGAGTGAGTGAGTGAGTGAGTGAGTGAGAGGAGACGCACTCACGTGGGAAAACCGGCAGAAGACATCGTCTTTCGACGACGCTTGCCGCGAAGCGAGCTGACACGCGGCCTATTATTTTCCTCAAGTACGCATGCGACGTGGGAGACAACGCGCTTTGAAGTGTTCGCTTTACATAAACAAAATTACGCTCATGGTTCTAAGCCTCTCGTCGCATAGTTCGCGCGCCTTTGCGCATGTGCCGCACGAACATTAGAATATATTTGAGTATACGGTGGCAGCAAGAAAGGGCGGCGGATCGGAGAGTGGTAGAGTAGGGTTAGCGTTGATCGCTCACTTCATCATGGTGGCGATGCAGTGCCGCGTCTCGATTCTCGACTGATAGCAGTCGGGGTAGCCTGGTCTGAGGACAGTGGCGCTGCTGTTTCAATGGCCCGTTTCTGGCGTTCACAAAACGCTGAAACTTTGACTCTAAAACGCAAACGACCTTCTTCGTCATTGTTATGGTCATCATGAGCTTCATATCCTGGGCGCTGCAGACAGCAAGAACGAGGGACCTCATGGAGTCGCCCCCTCCTGGCTTGTACTCCTGGCGGCCATTGCGTGCCTGGCAGCTTCTACATTTGTGTGGCGGCGCTCAGGTAGGCGGCTGAAATGTATGCAGCCTCCTTTCTCTCAAAAGTGATTCTCTTGATTGTGATACGCTAAAAGGAGGGCGACGGGTCGTTTTTACTGTGCTTAAGCGAAGAAGACGTAGACCAGTTTTTATTGTAACCAATTTGAAGACATATACGATTGATGAACGACTGCATTTACGTAACTCCGGAATATAGAGTGAGCATGGTTGTGGACGAGTAAGCTGTCAGAAAATAAGTGAAAGCATGAGCATGATAGTGTCGAACTCAGCAACCGCAGTGCCTGAATCCTTTTAGTACGTTGAAGATAGTTTACATGCAACTGAAGTAGCAAATAAGAGTGTATATTTCTAAACAAAAAGCTGTTTAAAAACTGGGTGTCAAACGCGCCGGAACTAGCGCTGCGCTATGAGGCACACAGTAGAGGCGGGATCCGGAGTTAATTTTGACCATCTGGGATTCTTGTACGTGCGCCAAAACCTCAACACACGGTCGCTTTCGCTTTTCGCCTCCATCTGAAAAGCATCCACCGAAGCCGGAATGATTCCGCGTCCTTGGGGTCAGCAGCAAAAAAGCTAACCAGAAAAGCTAAGCCTATAAGAAAACTCTGGTACTAATAATTTATTATGTTAGCGTCCATGATTGGTGTACTGATTGGAGAACGATTAAATGAGTATAAAACATAAAACGTCTTTCGACGCCTGTTTTCGAGATGATAGGCGCAGCGTGGTATAGTCGCGCGAGGTTGGAGAAACAGCAGAGCTGGCAGCCTATCTCTCTTAGTCGGAAACTCGGCTTCGCACCTCTCATGGATTTCCGAACTTTCCGCTGAAAGTAATCCAAGACTGGCCGGCACGGATCGTTTAGTCCGTAGGCGTTCACATCTTTCCCTGTGGGTACCCTGTTAGCGTGCACTAGAACCCGCAGCAACCGCCTTCGCGAACTCGGTGTCTGTAGCGCGAACTCGGCGTCTGTAGAGAGATCACGCCAGGAACGCTGGTCATTGTGTTCTCGAAGGTCGAGAAGACCGGTACCAGGATCTCCTCACGAGGCGCGAGTTCACGTCTCCGCGGTTTTTTTTCTTGGTATTTTGTTTCTTAGCGCTATACGGCGGAACTAAAAGCTTAAAAAGCTCTGCTGTTAAAAAATGTGTGCCTGAAAACGACACTAAACATTCTGTGATGGCATGCTTTAATATTGTGAAAGGACTCTAAGCGGCTGGGTAGGTTTTTTTTAAAGCGAGAACTCTACTATGCCACATCTTGTGGCGAAAGGGAACGATGAAACCAGGCGAGCTGGGCAAGCAGGCAGGGCTCCGCTCTTTATCACAGGCTGTTCAGATACGAACGTGGTGACATTCTCCGCACTCAGGACGGCGCTGTCTGAGCATTTCCACTTCGTGCCGAGCACTTTCATGATGCATGGGTCACCTTCTTTCGTTTCGACAGCAACTGTATCTTTCTTGAAATGATGTCGCAAGAAAGAAAGGTTCGAGGCGTTCTGGCTCTTGATTTAGGATCACTTGATTCCGGTCGTTTTGTCTGCGAATCCCATGTTCGAACTGTTATACAGCGAGTTCGTTGAACACGAAGTTTCCCGAAGCGCACTGATTCCCTAAGGACATGAAAGAGTGCGCTCGAGGGACAGAGGTCGAAGGCGTTGGGCTGTCGAGTTGGGAACCTTGTACAGACCATCCGAGAACCATCGCCATGTCTGTGAGAGTGGCAGAAATTGTCGAAACTTGCCCTTTTACCACTTTCTAATACCCGTCTGGCCCGATCAATGCGCTGACCTGGTTCTCTCGAAACGTAGGCGCAAGTCGGGCATCAGCTGCAACTAGACCCTGATCCGCCATCGCAAGAACGATTTATTCCCTGACTGGCGGGCTTGTGACGGTGCCGGTGTTGGGGACTTGGCGGGCCTCGACTGTGGTGTGCTGGTCACCATGCTGGCTATTAAGCGTCAAGGGGACCGTTTCACGTAGCAAGCGCTCTCGGACGAGTGTTTCCGAACGTAGCAAGCGTTAGACCTTCGACGCCCGTGACGGCACAAACGAGTGTTCGGGATACATCACGTCGAATGGAGGTCCGCTGACTTCCAAAGTCCACCAAAAAGCGAAGGAGTAGCTGGCGGCTCGTGCCGAGGCCTCGTGCCGAAGAGTACTGGCTTTGGTCCTGCAGCGCTGGTCGAAGTGGACGTCACTGCGTTGGCTGTCTCGAGTGTCACCCTGTCGCACCGGCTATGATCTGGCCTTCTGCTGACAGGCTCGAACCTTCGTGCAGGGCGTTGGATGTTGCACAGCGTCGTGAGGTGCCGACGTGAACAGAGTCCGGAGACCAGGCTGTTCGCTGACCTGCACTGCCTTGCAAGATGGTTGCACTTGCCACATCTGAAGCAGCACTTGCTTGCCTGCAGAACTTCCGCTTCTCTTCTGGCGATATTGTTGCTGTGCAGTAGGTGATGACATGGTCCCGAGCGTTGCAAAGTTGACACCCGGGTAACCCCGAAGACGGAGGCTGCGTGCCGATAGTCATCGCGGATGGCGGATTGATGCGTGGAGGTGACAAGGGGGTTAAAAAAATTGGAGGTGATGACTGCCGTCTGCCCTGGCCGCGGCGCGTGGACGGAACAGAACTATTGATTGTGGGGTTTAACACACCGACGCAACGCAGGCGATGAGGCGTACCGTAGTGGAGGGCTCCGGATGAATTTTGACCACCTGGGGATCTTTAACGTGCGCCGAAATCTCGTACACACGGGCGTTTTTGCTTTTCTCCTCCATCAGAAAAGCGGCCGCCGCGGCCAGGAATCGAACCCGCGACCTCGTGCTCAGCAGCGCAATGCCTTAGCCACTGAGCCACCACGCGGGTCGGAGCAGAACTATCGGACGCGCTCTCCTCTCGAATTTCCACCTGGACACGGAGGAGGTCCAAGATTACTTTGATTTCCTTGTACCCGGCGGAAGGAGTTTCGGAGACCTCAGATGCGTCCTTCTGCGCCTCCTTCAGCCTTTGCCGGCACAGAAGGCCGAGATCGTGCGGCAACGTCCGTAGCAGAACGCGGTGGAGGACGACTGAGTACTGGTTCGGAAAGATCCACAAGCCCTCCAACGCGTTTATGCGAAACGTGACTCTGTCGTAGAGGACCCGCAATTTGGCGGCGTCAGCCGAACGGCGAGCAACTTGTCTAAATTCTCATCCACCAGAAGATCCCTACACCCGAAACGGTTTGTAATATGACTTTGAAAGCGAAGTCATAGTTCTTGTCGGCCAGTCTGATGCCATCGATCGCGTCCTTGGCGGAACCGGTCAAGTAGGATAGCAAGTATTTAAACTTGTAGATGCGTGGCAAGGTTGTGCTCAAGTGGATGCTGGAATTGTACTCGTCCCAGAACCCTCGCCAGTCTCGTCGGTCACCCGGGAACGTCGGTAATTGTAGCTTCGTGAGTGCGGCGAAGCGGGTTCCTCGCGTTGCCTGAGAGATGCCCGGTCGAAGCTGCGAAGATGCACTCCCGGAAGTCTCACCGGACTCGGCTGCGGCAACACCGCCACAAGGGACCGGGCTCGTGATAGAGCGCAGGCGCGTGCGAAGGGCGCAGATGCGCTCGTCGTGCTCAATCGCGTTCAAAACGTGAGCATCAAATTCCTTGTTGGTAAGACTTGCCTGAATCTGATTGTCAAGTTCATGCAAGGCTCGCTGCTTGTCGAAGATAATGCCCAAACGCGTCTGCAAGTCAAGGGTCGGTGCCACCGGGTTCTGCCGAACAGTGTCGAGTTCCGTCATCCTCTTCGTGACTGTGGTGCGGAGAACACCCCGGCGGCGACAAAGCGGGGCGCAAGTCGGCGGGACCGGACGGCTTGAGGTTTAGGGACCAGAAATTTGTGTGGCGAAATGGAACGATGAAACCAGGCGTCCAGCTATCAAAGATTCCAACGAACCGACTGCCGCGTTAGCTGCGCTCGTGGAGCGAGCTCCCTCTGGCTGCGCTCGTGGCACCCTTTTCCTCTTTATTTAACAAATCTTTAAAGGTGATTCATGGCGTTGCAAGTGAGCTCCAGCCTCCGGCACGCACGCTGAAGCTTTCTTATCGCCTACCTCGCTTACGTAACTAGGCAACATCGAAAAGGCTGCTTTGCCTGCGATTGATCGCTCACCACTGTCTGTTCTGTCTTCTCGCGCACTTTAGAGCAAGCGAACAACGTGAATAGGTGAAGATTCATCGGCTGCTTTGCCTGCGCTTGGTCCCTTAGTGTTGCCATCGATGGCGCGCTGTCTGGGATGCCCTTCAGGGCAAGCGAAAGGATGGATCCCATCATCCAGTAGATATAGCTATAGACAAACTATAGATATAGCTATAAACAAAGCTATAGTTGTGGGCTAGCTTTAGATATAGCTATAGACAAAACTACAGAAAGACAAACTTTCATGAAACACTATGTGAAGAGTCCTAGCTTTCGCTCGTGATACCTATAAGTTTAGAAGTGGTGATACCGAGTCATTTCTTTCCTTTAGAGTAGTTTTACAACGCATTCATTTATAGTTCACCCTCAGGTCACGGTATATACTCAAACGCTTTTTTTCTTTTCCAGGCGTTCGCCAACATTCCAAGGAGTGCTGACGGGTCCGGCGTAGATGCCGTATGCGTTCAACCGTGGAAGTGCCGCGTCCGCACTTGGAAAAACCTTTTTCGGGGGATTTCGTTTCCTTTTTTTCTTTTTCGTAACTAAGGAAGGCAGCGCTCCTTACCTTCTGTTTTGCTGAATTTTGATCATTATGTAATAATATGTTGTTGTGTCTTACCATGACGCCATCATTCCGCCGTGAAAATAAAGCGCCTGGAATAAGGTGCGCGATACGTCTGTAACATTAACAACATGTATGTAAACATACGGTGAAGCATGCAAAGTGTATCCTGCTAGGAGTCTGTCTCTACAAAGAATTTGGCTCTCGCGCTGTCGATATTTCATTTCCCGTCCGCGTGCTTTCTTTATCTGTGGACACAAAGTGGCAAATTCTGAACTAAAACACACCTATCAACGCACACTGAAATTAGTTTAGTAAGCCAGCATAAAGTGGAAATACCTGGGTTTAATATACAGGACAAAACCTTCGCCGCATATCTGTTGCAAATTGTCACCGCAACTGGGCGTTTGCCAAAAAAAGTAGATGGTCATTTTTTCCGATAACCCCTCCAGAGGATATGTCACCGTGAAGCGTGTGAGCCAACACAAGCCATTTAATCTGCCGTTCAACGGAGACCAACCATGACAGTCCGATGTGCGGCTTTTGCCGCCATCAGTGCCAGGAACGAGCCAGAGCCTTGAACTCGAACACAGAACAGAGCAAAATTTATACATAGAGTTCACGTACAATTGCATAAAATAGCGCGGGAAGGTACTTGGGTGAATCAACCATGAACCAGAGGATGTTAGATCAATTTCCTAGCTAATTAGCGGTATCAAGCTTGCAAGGGCTGCAGTTTTACTCTAGTGGGCAAACACAGGGCTCTCCGCTTCCCTCCCGCGCCGTAGACTGCCTGTGTAACAAGACAACCTAAACGAGTCGACCATGGAGGACAGTGGTCCGATTGCGTGGGGGCCCACGAAGAAGTCTTCCACCAGAAGAACGGGTATGTCAACGTTGGACGCGTTAAGCCCTCTGGCGCATGCAATCCTCCCCTCCCCTCATCCACTCATATACACGCATAAACCTGGGAAAGGGGAGCTCATACGCCTCGCGTGGCGAGCAGTGTACACGACTTGAGAAAGAGGCGGTTGGCGGTTGAGAAAGAGGTGGTGCTGTAACCATACTCATCCCGCAGATGACCGTAATTGACTGCGCTACACTAAATGTGCAAAATCCAGCTTACAAAGACCGAGCTTAAAACGATCTCCCTGGCTTCACTTCTAAACACATCAGCATTGCTGGGAAGACATTTTTCTGGCGCAATGCAAGACATCGAATTATGGCGGCCCTAATACCTTTTCGTATTTGCATTTTTCCATACGCTTAACAAAAGTCCCCGAGTTTTCGTTCCACACGGGCGCGAGAACTGAGGGATTAGATATATACAAACTGCGCTTTAATATGCTGAGCTTGCGTTACACCACCGTCTCCGCCTCGCTTCCGGTACTTTTCGGAAAGCCCCATCAAATGCCTGTATGTTGAATGCGATCAGCGGTCCTTAGATTGTCACCGTACACATAAAGCTCTCCCGAATGTATTTGACATGACATCTGTCACAAAGTACCATTTCAATGGTACCAGGGAGGACACATCTAATATATTGTTTTTGGTCGTCCATAGATATGCCTGCCATTTCTCTGCGAGTGAGAGCGGAAGTGGGAAAACTGGCCGCGTTCAAGGCTAGCTCTTTCAGATTCAACAATGTTGTATTTTGTCTTTATGTCCCCTTTAAGGTGGCCCATTGAAATCGCAATGCACGCAGCGACATGCCATTGCAGACGGGCAGAACGCATAACTGGCGCGATACGTCATGAAAAGAATGAAAAATCACTGCGCCTGGACCTTCACCGTCTTATGTCATATTTACGATGAAAAGTTGCTTTTCGCTGGCGGCGTGCACTACGCAATTGAAGTCGTTTTGTTTAGTGATGATAGGGCCGATGTGCCCCCGTAGTACGATCCCAGTGTGCCTGCGTGCGGAGAAAAACGAAAGGCGATGACCAATCCCTCTTTTATAAAGAAATCAGATTTTCACTCTTCTGGCGTTCCCCTTTTTGGCTACAACGACTGGGCAACCTCGAGATGACGTTTATTCTAAACGTAAATCAACGTGGGTGCCTCCATCTCCACGGTTCGTTCTGTAAGCAGCAACAAGCAAATATGAGAGATGATGTTCAACCCTTCCCCTGTTAACGTTTCTCAATTGTGTTCTGGCTGTGCTATTGGCAAAGCTCACGATCCGTAACAATTTTAGGCAGCGTATCCTAAAAGCTGTTTGCCAGAGACGTTAGACCAGTGGAAAGTACTGAGAGTGCAAGCTCAGCTTGCGCTGTTCCACTAGTAAATAAAGAGCAAGTTGGAAATGCTCTCAAAGGCATGAAAATAGGAAAAGCTGCAAGTGACGATGGCATAACCGTGGATCTTTTTGAAGGAGGGGGGAGATATACTGAAAAAGCTTGCTGTGCTATTTCCGGAATGCTTGAAGGGTCGAAAAGTACCCATACCCTGGAAAAACGCCTATATTATCTTGCTTCATAAGAAGGGCAATCCCAAAGACCTCAAGAATTAGACCCATCTTCCTACTCTCAGTTGTTTACAAGCTCTTTACCAAAGTTACAGTTAGCCGCATAGGTGACAGCCTGGATTCACATCAACTCAGAGAGCAAGCTGGGTTAGGCTATGGATCACATCCATGACGTCCATCAAGTGATAGACAAATCCGCAGAATACACTAAACGCCTTTAGATGGCATTTATAGATTATGAGAAAGCGTTCGAAAAACACCGTGGGAATAGAGGAGACCTAGATAAGACTTTTAGAAGACACATATAAGAAATGCACAGGCGGGATTACCCTCCACAAGGAAAGCGATAAATTTCTGATCCGAACGGGAATAAGACAGGGAACCATCTCTCCAAAACTATTTGCAGCATGCCTGGAGAGGGTATTCAGCAAGCTTGAGTGGGAAAACAGGATTAAGGATCAACGGGGAATGCTTGAGCCATTTGACGTTTGCTGACGACATATTCTCGTTAAGTGAGGCTGCAGAACACGTGCAAACAATGCTGGAGGAAACTACAATAAGAAAGCACGGCCGTGGTGTCAAAAATAAGTACGAATAAATCTTAAGTAATGAGGAATAACCATGCCAAAGACGTCTCCTTATAGGAAACGAAACACTGGAAGAAGTAAGAAATATAACTACTTCGGACCGATAGTTAGTGCTAACCCCAACCACGAGATAGAAATCCGGCGCAGAATAGTTATGGGTTGGAGAACACTCCGCAAGCACTTGCAAACAATGAAAAGTAAGCTACCTCTGTCACTCAAAAGAAAAATCTACAACCAGTGCATACTGAAGGTGATGACATACGGAGCTGAAACTTGGCGCCTTACTAAACAACTAGAAAACAAACTTTGGTCGGCTCGACGGGCCATGGAACGAATAATGCTACGAGTAACACTCCGGGACAGGAATCCAGCTACCTGGATCAGAGAACAAACTGGAGTCGAAGGTGTCATAGTTCAAAAAAAGAACAAGAAATGGAACTTGGCTGGCCATGTAGTGCGATGAACCCAAAACCGGTGGACAATTAGGGTAACGGAGTGGATACCAAAAGGTGGGTCTAGAAGGAGGGGAAGGCCCTTAATCCGATGAAGGCATGAAATAGGGAAATTCGGGGGTAAACTGTGGACTCGAGTTCATTGGAGGACTAGGAGGACTGTGGACTCGAGTTCATTGGGCTTCATTGGAGGGCGGCTTCACACAGCAGGGCGTCGTGTATAGCCTGCAATTCCAGCGGGATTGAGGTGCATGTGGCAGAGGCGTAGGGAATACGGCCGTCGATGTTGGGATGATTGGGGCTGGTCCACGCTGTGACTCCATGTGTTCCTGTGCATGAAGCGTCGGTGTAGAGGAGGCATTGATCGTCTGGTCCCGAGGTATTTGGGAGGGGAGAGAGCTGTACTTTACCCTCCTTGATCCGCCTTCTCAGCAGTTCGTTTGTCTTATTGGAGGCTATAATCGTATAACCCCAGGGTGGAAGGTCATCCTGACTTTCCGGAGGAGCCAAGTTGCCCGGATTGAAGTGGTCGTACAGTGGGTGGCCGTTCTGCAGACATGCATACCTTGACAGTCGCACAGTGCGGCGTCGATTTATGAGCTCGTCAATTGTGTTGAGCTGAGCTTGTTCCTGAAGGACCGGTATCGGGGTGATATGGGGGAGTGATATGGCTCGCATGGCTTCTCTATTAATAGCTTCCAGATTAGCATGTTGGGATGCGGTTAGACTCTGAAACTGGGCTTCATAAACCAATCGTGGTTGGAGCACAGCGCACGCCAGCCTACGAGCGACCTCAGTTCTTGCACCAGCCGCTTTGGCAGCTTGAGTTCCAGCAACTAATTGTTATTTATTTTAATTTTCTGTATTATATAAAATAAACTCATCTTTATTACATTATTATTAAACTGATTGTTAACCAGAATGTCTCTCCCACAGCGGGAAAACCGCAACCTAGCCGTGAGTGAATGTGAGAAAAGAGAATAAAGAGGCTAGATGTCTGAAAAATTCAGCGAATGAATGAAAAACATTAACGCTTTTGCGTGCCTTGCACCGGAAGAAAGCAGCATTTCATCGCCGCCTGTATTGCCCTTAAAACCCAAGCAATAGCTGCTCAATCCCCAGCCCCTATCGAAGGACGGCCTTTGGACGGATCCTTAGGCCCAGGCTGCATGTGCTTATAAAAAGAGCTGAAGCATAAACTACTAGTAGGCACTAAAATGAACATAAGTATTTTGACGCCATTGATCACTTAAGAAATTACTTGTTGGGGTGTAGCACAAATGCCCAAATTGGTTCTGAACGCCCCGTTGAAACGCGGCTTCTAGGGAAATATTTGCTACTCAACAAACTATCTCGCTTGAAACAATTTCTTGACAAAATCTTAGCAGGTAGCTTCGTGATAGCTCGGTCAGTATTCGTACTATACGCTGCAACAAATTCGCTTACTATAGCGTTGAAATGCGGCTTTCTTTGCAATTTTTGTAAACGAATAAACAACAGATGAAATTTTCTGAATCACTGCAGAATTTCAACTGGGCGCACTAGACGAAAAGAATGGGCGCTACTTCATTTGGGCGGAGTTCAGTGAGCCGAAGGTACGCCTGAGCTATGAGCCGTGCGTTAGTGGAGGGCTACGGATTAATTTAGATCACCCGGGGACGTTTAACGTGCACCGAATTCCCGGCATTCCGGGCTTTTTGTTATTGTTTTAGCCTTTACCATACAAAAATTAAAGCCGTTCCACTCAATGTGAAAGCTGTCGGAAGTGCAGAGCAGTGATTCGCCATAATGGGCTGAACCGCCGCTACCCGCTTACTGCTACCACCCCATTCAATTGAAATTTCCCGCCTTCGCAGTGCTCTCGCGCCCCCTGCCTGAAACTGCGCAAGCGGGAGTCCTGGATTGCACAAGATTGGATCGGATTGGTTTTGGATTAGATTGTATTTGGATTGGATGATGAGCAGGCAGTAAGCATGATAATCAGCTAATCCTAGACAACCAGGAAAGCTAAGAATAACCAGCTGAACCTTAGCTCACGCTACGTATATCCTGGCATAGCCGCTTGGCTTTCGAAGCCTCAGGGTTACGCCGCGGCGAAGGGATCGTGACACTCTGCACTGTAACGCCGTGGCGGTATGCTTGGTTCCACCGAGCGAGCTAGGACGACAAGGCGAGCGCCTGAAGTGCTCAGCACTTGAAACGGCCTCCGCGGCAGGGGTTCAGCCCGCATCCTTAGGCTTAGCAGCACAAACCCTTAGCCACCGAGCCAGCAGTGGGTGAGGGGTGGGAGGGGAATGTGGACGCAAAAAGCGAAAATGTAAAAATTCAGCCAGAAATTACGGTACGCAATGCAATGCCTCTGTAAACCGCAGATCGCCAGAAACAACGTCGGGGGGCAGCAACAGTATATTGGCCACAGAGAACGCAAAAATTGGCCTAATGTAGCTGTTGGTAGGCGCACCTAAAAAATGGTGGCGGCTTGGCTCAGCTAACCTTGAATATGCAAAGAAAGAGCTTGGCCCAGTCGGTTGAGTGTTGGTTTCGCTTGGTTAACCTATGATGTAGCGGTATTGCCGCCCACGGCTCAAGGTCGTTCTGTCCCGTGCAACGCTCACAGAAGGAGGCCCGGCCTTCATTCTCGGCGAACGCGGCGTTCCTCTTTCACGGCGAACGTGGCGCAGTATGAGTCACATATACCGAGACGACCCAGCGGCGCATGCGTGGAAGGCGGCGGGTTTGGTCGGCTGCCGATCAGCTGAGAGGTCGCTCCCGTAGCGGCGCCACCGTATACAGTGTCCCGTAGCTAAATAAATATTGTCTTCATTGCTACCACTGATGTTTCGCCGATCCTCTGTTTCGTTATGTGCCATTCGCCAAAAATCAGCGTCATTATCAGATACGATATAATGCATCGCCAAGCTTCGCCTTCGAAGCAAGTAAGCCAATTTGAGTGCTCCGATGAAATTTTTTTTTCGTTGCCACATCTGGGCACTCGGTTATTATTGTTCCCGCCGCGCCCTTCCGACACTACAGGAGCAGCGAAGGAGGCCAGTGCACTCCCAACCAAACTCTTTATTCAAAGTGCTTACCCAGCCTATTCACGGAGCAGCCTCATGATGATGACGTGTCCCCGAGTGGCGCCACCTAGTTTTACCAATTCACATGAGCCTGAACTTGGAATACCACACGCCGTAGAGTTTCACGCTAATATACACTAGAGGGAAATCTGGCGCCACTGTCTACGGAAGCCGCGCTTCGGCGAACGTTCTGTCATGTACCGGGCAGGCACGTTCCACTTGTCCTTGGCATGGCTCATAAAGAGGCTGAAAAGTTGGCTCTGGCTGCAAAAAAAAAAAAAAAAACAACAACAATATTACTGCAGAAGGTTCATCAAATTTGTTTTGTTATTATAAAATTGAACCTATAGAAAGATAAATTAGTCAGCGATTATGTAGAAGCTTCATGCACGATGAACAAGAAAAAAATGTTACCCTTTTTTGTTGATTTTGGCTCCGAGACAAAAAAGAAGCCATATGGCTATCTAAACCAAGTAGGCGAGGAACGTCGCTAGCGTGCAGCGACAGATTTCTTTCTAGTATAAATTAGTATCAAACTCTATGCCACAGGCATACGTGGCACGCTGCCCTACGAACGCGGCAGTGAAGAAGAGGAAGTCGACGAGTGAGGCGGCAAGGTATCGTAGAATGCTAAAACTTCAAGGCCAGCAGGAATCCGTTTTATTATCATTGGCAGACTTTCATCACCTTAAATTTCCCTGGAAACCAGATTGGTGCCCTTCCCGTAACCTTAAAGGAGCCATGAAGAGAAAACACAAGTTTGGTTCATTCAAAAGATTGTGTCGTTAGAATCATAGTGACACCACTTTTAACGTAAACTCCGCTGAAATAAGCTACATAATTAGGAAAAAGGGAATGGTCATGCGACCCACCAGCTCATTTCCCGCAACATAACCTGTGATGTCACATGGGCTAAGCTCTTCGATTGGCGGAGGCTCGGCAGAAGCAGACGCAAATTAGGTAGAGCTTACAAACTAGACGAACGAGCGATTTGCGCTTAAATTTTGGGCACATCTTTCCAAAGCAATAAGAATGTGGACAAACAGTGGAAGTTACGAAAGCACTGTAAACATAGAAGTACTGATGCGTACTGCTGTGGTACTGCGCACAGCTGCTTTGGTTTAGCTGCACAGCACTACGGGGCTTGGGGTGTCTCAGACGACACTGGCCGATTGACGCAAGCAAGTGCTTACTGACCCCATTTGTCGAGCGAGCACTGTTTCAGAACGAATATTTTCCCAGAACAAAAACAAGCCAGTTTAAATCGGGCAAAAACAAACGAAACGCTTGGCACGGTATGGTGGGCCATCTAGGTTACGAACGTAGAAAACGCGGGAACAAACCAACACCGCTGTACAGGGTGGAGACAACCTTTGAACAGGTCCCGTGCCGCCGCAATTGGGCAACGGGCTCAACGCGTTATTCTTTTTCGTTTCCCACGAGACTAGCAACGCGAAACAGACAATATGATTCAAACTTCTCAGTAAACCGCGTTGCGGCGATAATTTTACGCGGTTTTGACACAATGACTTGCTTCGGCGGCAGCGAGCACCGAAATGGCGCGCCAGCGTTACGTGTCTCTACCCTGTACGGCGGATGCGTGAATAAGGTACTCTAGGCTGCAGAGCGGTCGGTTCCCGATGTCACTTGGGACCACGAAAACGCACGATTAGCGGGAAATCAAATTTAACCTAAATTGTTTAATTTCTCAGTGAATAAAGCTCCGTTGTATCCAACGTGGGGGACTTTAAACACCGAAATCTTTCGAAAAACAACTTCATTTCCTTCATGGCCCTTAAGGTTATCTTAACCACTATCTGCTGTCGTGTTCCACAATTAACAGGTATCCTTATAGGTCACGCTTAACGCAGACGTCTCCTCTTTGCAGCTACTGTAATGAAGATGAGTCCGTCGACCATTACCTGATAGCCTGTCGACATTTTGTTAGGATCAGATGTCAGCTTCTTGAAGAGCCGCTTCGCAGCCTGGGGATTACATTATCGGTGCCGAGTCCGCTTTCGCTTAGGGCGTCAGAGACGGGGTTCTGCCGCCGGGACGTGTGCTGAGCCCTTGTGAGCTTCATAGATAACTCTAATCGATTCCCGCTCTGATTGGATTCCTTTACGCTGGCAACCCACGTAATTGTTTTGACGTCTTTCCAATTCGTTATTATTATTATTTCTAATCTTGTATTTTACTTTAAAAAGTATCGTCAACCTCTCTAAATTTTCTGTTTACAGGAGGCTGTAAATAAATAAGATCTTTTTTCATACCCTTGATGTTGGGCCGATTTCCTGTTTGAGTATGTGCCATTCACCAAGGAACGTCTCATCATCATCATCATCACCATCGTTCTTCCCTGGTCCTGCTTGGTTGCTCGCTGTCGGCTGTGCCCTCCGCCAGTGTTCAGGTTCGCCAATTTAACCCATTCATTTCTATTTACTCGTGAAAGTATGATCTGCCAGCCAAGCTTGGCTTATTCGGTTGCTTCGCCTGTGTCTGTTGCAGTTTCGAGTGAGTCAGCATGATCCTCCTGCCCTGCCTGCTCGTGCTCGCCGCCGTCTTCCCGCAAGGTAAGAACAGCCCTGTTCTTGCAGAGCCTTTTCGGGTAGGGGGGGGAGGGGGTGACGGGAGACGAGGCTGCGAGCTCGCTTGTGCAAGGCGCGCTGCGGCACGGACGGGAAGCGCAGCTTCCATCTTATGCTCTCGCAGGAATGTGCGGTATCCTCGTGACCAGTGCACTGGACGCACTTCCTTTTGTGAACGAGCGCTGTTATTAGTTTGGGAGTACCTTAGGAGCGCACAATGTCCGTCCGCGTCCGTGCGCATAGCATTTACGATCGCAAAAAATCACACAGGCACCGGTGTCTGGTAGACCATGAGGGAAACTTAAGCGCAAACTGACACAGGGACGAGAAAGGGAAACGACACCGGCGCTTAATGAGGGCGCTCGTCCTCCTGTACGGCCGTAGGCATGTCCGACGGTCACGCGTGTCTGATTGTTGGGTCTTGCATGGTATATGTGTGCTTTCGATTTTAACAAATCTTTCAGTTGATAGTAAGAGCCAGTGTCGTTTCCCTTTCTCCTCCCGGTGTCAGTTTGCGCTTAAGTTTCACTCATGGATGTTCACCAAAGAGCTCGTGTCGCCATTTTGCTTCTGGTAGACTAGACATAGTGTCAGTCGTCTTACCCATTGGGCTGCGACCGTGAGTAAGTACCCGAGAGTCAAACGGCTTACTCCCTCGCCTGTAACGGTGCGGAGTACCTTAGGACCTCCTAATGTCCGTCCGCGTCCATCCGTGCGCACGCCACCATCAAGCGAAAATCAAGCGTGCTCGCCATCAAGAAGCACATGGAGCCAACACAGCTAAATGGACGCCCGTACGATCCCGGCGGCTACCACGCGGCGAGTGGCACGAAGGTCGTGGTCCTGCTGCACAGAGACCCGCAAAGTAACACGGAGGCACCACAACGGGTGCGAATCATCCCTCCGGGCATCGCTTGCCTCGCACGGACGCCACAATTGACAGATAACCCCAAGGAAAAGACAAAGCGCAAAGAAAAGAGGTGGCAGAAGAAATCGAGAGCCCTAAACAGTACTGCAACAACATCGGTGACGCTTCTTCCCTAGTCAAAGGCTGAACTGCAAGGCCAATCGTAGCCTTTCTGGCCGGGAAGGGGGAGGGGGGGGGGGGCGTGTGTTGTAAATAAAGAATACGAGGGGGCAGGCAGAGGGCGATATCAGGTGGGTTGGGAAGAGAAATACGGAGCGGGCTCCCACTGCCTGGCTCATAATGTGTTCCGTTGCTTCACACGAACGTGGCGTCTGGATCGAGATTTCCTTCTTGGATTCTCCACACCGGAGTCGCGTATCCAGGCGCGTCTCACGCAAGTGCCTCCATTACAAGCCATCCGCGTCCAATAAACCACAGCGCGTGCATTTTGCTTGCCACACTACTTTCTGAAAACCTGCTGAACACTGATAAATTATCAGTTCCGGTTTCGAAAACAATATACATGCGAAAGAAATATGAGCCATTCCCGCCGTGGTGCCAAGTGTATAAAAGTGGAGTGGCTGCTCGTCACTGGGTTTTGGAAAAACTGCCCCTTCTAGCTCAAGCGAATTGCCGAAAAACGTTTGAGGCACTGTATATTGTTCAGGAAGGTCTGAGCCTTCCAGAAAGGTAAAAACTTAAAAGCAAGAAAACGACTAAAGAAAAGTTGCCCTACCCTGTGTCCTGACGACGCTGACTGCCCACTGGTCGTCGGAAATCGATCGCCAAGCGATAACTGAGCTTGGAGCACTGGATATGCGTGCCGTGATTAACGGGGCTCTATTTTGCTATTTTTCAGAATGTACTAAGCTTAGCAAGGTCCGTGAAGCCGGATATACCTTCACACTGGCGCCTACGCGATTCGTACGTTGTGTCTCCTACACTTCGGTGACTGCACTTCGGTAGCGTTCAAGCCGGTTTGCGGGTACAACTGGCACGCTTGTTTACAAGTTGAAAGCAGAAGAAGACGTACCGATCTTTATCTGTAAATAATAACGGTCTAAAATCAACTGCAGCATCTATCGTATCAAGCGTGAAAGCAAGGTACAAGAAGCAGTTTTGGAGCATGCTGGTCCTACGTGACGAGCACACATGTGATCGCTCTTCTTTGCTACATTGGCGCAGTCGTTGGCGTATTTGTGAGGGTCACGAAAAGGAAGCTTACTCACAAGTGTTATTCAAGAAATGCCCAGGCTTAGGCAGATGGAATGTTTGCAATTTCCCAAGCTTTAACAGTAGCTTTCCACGATATAAAGTGGTCATCCTCTGCTTGGTAGGGCTGGTTTTTTTTTGTTTTGTTTTTTTGGGGGGAATCTGCGTGTTCCCGTGGCTTAGTCTCACGAGACCGTATGCGGAAGGCACGTTACTCAGCTGGTTCGAATTACCGGAGTTTTTTTGTATACTTTCAATTCAACGTTCGGGAACTTCATCTTTTAGCGTGATTTTGTGCGCAATCTGGATTGCTGCTCAAGCGAGTCAGCTGCCCGCGCGCAAGCATTACCGCAGACAAATGGCCGACGGTTGGCGTCAGCGCGGGGCGACGTATGCGCTGACAGCTCGCCCCCACCTCGCCGAATGGGCCAACTGTCGGGCTGGTGTCTCCGCGCCTTGGAGCAGGTTGGACGTCTCCTCTTTGACCCCGTCCATATTCGCTCTTTACTGTTTGCGGAACGAACCGTGGCGATGGAGGCACCCCACATTGTGTCTGCCTTTGGAACAAATGTCGTCTCTAGGTTGTCTTGTTGCAGGAAGAGAGGGAGGGCGCCAGGAGTGTAGAATGTGATTTGCAAAGAAAAAAAGAGATCGGTAATCAAGTTTGTTTTGCTCTGTCCACAGGCACCCTGGGAGAGTACTACGGGGTGAAGATAGGCGCTATCCTCTCTAAAAAACACGACTTCAAGGGCGTGGTGTACGCCCCCAAAGAAAACCAACTTTTTATCAAACGGATGACGTACGACGGCAATGGTCCAGGTATCGATTATTTTCATTCTTCTTTTGACGTAACATGTCGCAGTTGTGCTCTGTGCCCGCACACAACGGCATATGATGCCGGTTCATTGTGCTTTCAATGGGACACCTTAATGGACACCAATGGGACACCTTAATGGGGCCGTGAAGATAAAATCCAACTTTGTTTCGTTTGAAAGAACAAGCCTTTGGTAACTCATTAAGCGCAGGCAAGACGTTTTTTTAAGCGAAGTAACGCTAGGGATTAAAAGGATAACCAGGGGAAAAAGACGAAACACAAGGAAGAGGGCACAGACAGCCTCAGGGCTGTGTCTGCTTACGCCCTTCTTCCCGTGTTTCGTCGTTTTGCACTTTGTATTCTATTAACTATGTACCAACTTGCGCAATGTTCCGTTTTACGCAGGGGGTTCTGGAAAACTTTCAAAGTTCGCGCAACCGTGACGTCACATGGGGAGGTGGGGTGTAATATGGGTCAGGGGCCCTATTCTCGACTGCATAAATTTACAGTCAGAAAATTCTTTTCTGATTGGCTTTCGATTTTGGTCACGTGCGCCCGGTTGGCAAAGCGGTTGTGTGTTTTCGTCATTTTGACGTTTGATGACATTGAATTACGTTTACTGGCACCGGTTCTAAAGTTTTGCATTATTTCTTTTTATTGAAAGCGAATAATTCTTGGTCGGCAAGGAAAAACTAGACTAAATTCACTGGAAATGACAACGCACGCCTGTCTTTGCTATTCAACAACAATTCTGCTCGTAATACACGCCCTCTCTGTGATTGGCTGAGAAAGCGTGACGTATTTTAACAGCATGGTGGGAACGATCACATCATACATTGGCAACTTTACCCTGCGTAAGAGGGACGTGATGTTACGTAACAGCTTCAAAATGGCGGCTGCTGTAGTCTGGAAATATGGCAAAACATTTCACCGACCTTTGGCGCCGTGAAATCCCTGTGAATTCGCATCAGGTGCAGTTTCGCATGACGCGCGGTTTAAAGCATGTTTTCTGCCTAAAGAAATAGTAGCTTCGATTGTTTCAAGTCGGCGATCACGGAGCATACAAATAATGTGTAGTATTTTGCTTTTGTTAGGCAATAAATTAAAAATTTGTTGTCTAGCGTAACCGCAACATAAAGGGGCAGTACAAGCCTCTCCATGACAAAGAGAACCCAATGCATGGCATTTGTACACACTCCTCCTAGTAACCTGCCGGGTCACATGATCGAACTCAAGACAAAATTAACAGAAAAGTGACATTTTTTATTCATTACAGCGCAGATTGAAGTCGAGCTTAACGAATGAGTGAATCGGCGACATCGATACGCTCACGGTGATCAGGCATAGCGCTTCGCTCCTCTTACGTGTCATATACACGATGGTCGCGGGGCGTCTTTTTCTGTGATCAATCCATAAACTTGTAACATAGCAGCAGACGATAGCGTGGCGGTGGTGGCGGCCGGGAGGGCACAGAGGTAATATACTGACTCGGGAAGGTGATAACGCAACAAATCTTGAAGCAGAGAGCCCAACTATGTTACTATAAACGATTGAAAGAAGCAATAGATACGGTAAAAAAAATTGTGTGATGTTCTTTAGCTCAACATCCGCCTTTCGTTCGCTTTGGATCAACGTTACTCGATCGTGTTGTGTGCTTGACCTGCAGAAAAGTGTTTCTCTTGCCAGGCTCAGCGACCGTCTTAATTTTAAATGCAGAGCATTTCTTAGCCTCGCCTCTTCCTGCGTCGGACGGCGTCCACAGCTCCGCGTAAGCAGCAGGTGCGCATCTCATCCTCCCCTCCTCTCTCTCAACAGCAGCTGGCGCGCGCATGCGTCGTAGTCAGCCCGTTCGCTCCGTCGCCGTCTCGGCGTAACAGGTGCGTGATAGCAGCGTGGTAGGGGGTGGAAGTGCGCGCGCGCTTTCGCATGCGCGCTCTCCCTCCCGTACTGCTCTCCCTCTACTGCGGGCGCTGCAAATATAAAGCGCTAGCGGTCCCCTCGTGCTTCAGTCATGCGTTGCTCCTTCCTTCCTCGTTGACGCTCGCTCCACCCTAACGCGACTTTACTCTCCTCGCTCTACCCCAAACCAACACCAACGCAACTACGACCCAACTACCCACCCTAACGCGACTTTACGCGGCGTTAACGACCTCCAATGGTCTGCATTTACTCGTGGTCCCCTCGCGGGAAGGCGCGGGAATTTTTATAATAGATGCCAAGGTTTTTATATCTTTTATGCGCAATATTTGATACCTTCGTTGTGACCTTTACGGGCGAAGCGTCAAATTACACTGCATGTCGTCATAGCTGTACCTGCCCAACGTAACTGATTTCTTACGTCGTGCTTACGCAAAAAAAACATGGCGAATTCACTGTGAAAAATTTCTACAGTCGAGAATACGGCCGAAGCACTAAAACACTAAACACATAGTTATCGGATACTATCAAATTGAACTAGGCATAGAGTTTCTTAGTAAGTATACTAGAGAGGAAACCGCACCTGGGTGTCCATGTCTGGGTGTCCTGGGTGTCCATGTCAAAACAACGTTCTGTGACGTTATAGAGAAATAATGTGGCTGTGGAGTCTGCTTTCTTTAATATCTCGTATTTGTCCAAAGCTTGCCATAAAGCTGTTGTCACGATTATTGGGACAAAGGAGCCTTTTCAACGAACCGAAATTCTATTTTGTTTCATGATGATCATCATCCTATTTAAGGCCACTGCAGCAGAGTGAAGTAAAATAACTGTAGGTCGCCTGACCTCGTTCGAACCGCGGTCAGTGTCACTAACGGTCGCTTCTCGCTCGCGCAAGCGGGTCACTCAGTTCTGTATGCCCCCTTCTATGTTGTTACGTTTCCACCTTTTTACCTCCTTACACTGGCTTTATCTTTAACTTTGCTGCTGCCGCACAGGAACGAAAGCGCCCAGGCGACAATTTACCCTTATCCCGTCCTTCTCGCGCTTGTGTGAGGCGGATGATACGGCTTCGTCTCACTCGTGCCGTGTAGGACTTGCACGACGCTTTTGCAGACGTCATGCCTTGCCATTTCTCGTTGTGCACAATTTCCTTTTCGTGGGGATCATTTGTCGGGAGCCCTAAGACTCCTCTTCTGAAGGTTGAGCCCTTGGACTCCAGGGATTTCTCGCAAGCTCATTGTGTTTTGACGAAGTATCTGAAACAAACAAACAAACAAACAACCTAACGAACCAACGTACAAACAAACAAATAGAGACGGACGGACATACAGACACAGACAGACAGACAGACAGACAGACAGACGGACGGACGGACAGGCGGTCGGACAGACGGACGGACGGACGGACGGACAGATGGACGGACAGGCGGACAGACAGACAGACAGACAGACAGACAGACAGACAGACAGACAGACAGACAGACAGACAGACAGACAGACCAGACAGACAGACAGACCAAAGCAAACCCCTAGGTACGCGTTCAATGTAGCCGTATTGCGAACAATTTTCTTCAGATCATCCGAGTGCGATTGTAGAGACAATAGGCACAACGGCACAAACCATCAGAGGAGACTCCTCACACCATCGCATCCTAGGAAGCGGGCAGTGAAGGGTTAATTGCGGCATAGTGCGCTTTCATGGCTTCTCTCGTGCGGCTTCTCCTCGTTCTAATGATGTCGAAACCAGAGTTGCTACATAGAAGAGCTCTGGGAGAAACCGCTGTGTGCTTCCCTGGCGCTGACGTATTCCATGTGTGCCTCCGTGCAGCGGCGCACTTCTGGGCTGGCCACGGCTACGAGCCTAAAAAGAAGGGCGGAACGCAAATAAACGACGAGAACGGCAGGTAAGGCCCCTTTCTAAAGTGGAGCACGCACTACCACGTTTACTGGAGTCGAGTTGGCTCCTCTCACAAAGACTCTGAGCACTGAAGAAATGGGGGGCAGGGCTCTACTGCGGCATTTGGTTGGCCGCGGAAAAATCAGTCACATACTACAATGTATCGACAGCCACTTCTCGCGCAGATTACAAATAAAGTTAAGGGGCAGAAAAAATGGCAATTTGATATAGAGAAATGGCTTTCGAGCTAAATTCGAACACGCATATTAGAGGGGCATGAGTCAAGGCCTCTGCTACATTTGCGAGAGCTCTTCGCCACTTCTACTGAAAGAGGGGCCGCTTTTGGAGCTGTTCGCTTGTGCCTGGTGAAGGCCAGGTTCTTCAAGTTCCCAGACAATCCCGATTTACATATATTCTCTGTCACTCTGGTCCCACGCGCGAGCAGTATCGGGATATCTCTGCTATTCATAGGGTAGAGCTGGACTTAGTAATGCAAAAAAAAAAAAAATTGGGCTCTTATACAGCAGGAGTGTATTACAATGCCTCTACATCTTTTTTCCTGGCGCATGCGGAGTCATCTCCAACATTTCATCTGCTGTACGATGTACCAATAATTTACATGTCTGTATATTTGGTCCTACCTTCAGTCTTGCAAATTTCTGGTGCTGCACGCACAGAAACCGCACCTGGGCTGTAAGACGCGCTGTATGGGGTGGGGGGGGGGGGGGGTAGTGCGCGGATAAATTTTGACCATTCGAGGACATTTAACGTGCGCCGCAATCTCAATTCACACACGGGCCTTTTCACTTCACGCCTCCATCTGAAAAGCGGCCACGCTGTTGCGGTCGAACCCGCGTCCTTGGGTTCACCTCCACAATGCCTTAGCCACTGAGCCACGGCGGCGGGTTTGCTTTCAGTGTGTGGGATTATTCAATCCTTTAGAGATGCGACGTCAGGGGGCTTGGGTGTTGTTCGGATCCCTTCGAGGACCCTGCGTGACCACAATAAGAGGCTGATTGATCCAGGTAATCGATCATCCAAACTACGTACTGCTTGGACTGGGGTCCTTCGTGAAGGAGGCTCACCTCGTGAACCGAACATGAACTTTATCGGCCACATGCAGCTCCTATCTTCGGAACAGGCTAGAGGCACACCCTTGTCTTTTTTGTTCGTTCACTTTCTGTCTTGCCTAACCTTCATTTTGAAAGCATGATGCCCCCGCCCTGACCTCTTTTCATTTGGGTGTCAGTTCAAACAAAATTTTATCCTTAGGCGAAATTTCATAAAACAATTCCTTTTAATTAATACGCTGTGTCGTCGCAATTCCGCTGGGGGCCCGTGGGGCTTGCGTTAGCTGGGCGTTAAATTTGTGGATTTATTTATTTGTGTAACGCTGCCCACCTTCGAAGCAAGGTCATTTATTTCCCCATTCGTCCTAAATGTTTCCACGCGCGCGCACGAACGCGGGCAGGAAGGCCCTGAAAGTTTGAAGACGGGTTTGGTACTGCTACAGCCACTGGATGCCAGAGAAATGTTTTTTTGTGATCGGTTGGTTGGTCTCGTGTCTCGTGCGAGATAGCGTTGGGGAGCAGTGCACACGGCGCCGTCAGCGATCTTTTTCGCCTCTTCTTTCTTTCCGCCTGCAGTGACAAGGTCCTGGGAAAGTACCAGAGTTCCGACGTGCTCCTCACGCTTCCGAAGAACATCAAAGACTACGACTACTTCGGCATCTTGTGCGTCGCAGCCGACGTGAGCCCTTTCCCCGCCTAATTATTCCCTGTCGCGCGCGCATTCACAGACCGAATAACACCGTCTTATGAGCTGCTCTACTAACATCTGCACCCGACAATGGGCACTCCTAGCTGACCCATCGTCAGTGCTGCATGAAGAAATTTAGGGCCCTGGGGATGAATCCTCCTTAATGTCCTAATGACGACGGCAGTGATGATGAAGATGATGATGATGATTACTGGCTTGAAACGCTGAATTTTTCGAAGCTCTCATGCTATGCTTGATGATCAGTGGCAAAATACACATGATTTATATGGGATTAGAAAAAACAATTTCTTGGTTTCATTTCTAATACTGTTTAGGGTAATTGTCTGACAGGTAGATTGGTCTGTTTTACCGTTGGCGCACACACTAAACTTTTTTACACCCTTTCAGCCAAAAAAGGTGCAGCAAAAGTGAAAAAGGGTGTAGGGAGGCGCTTACACCCCTTTTTTTTAAATCTCAACACCCTTTTTGTGTGAAAAAAATATGGTGTTGATCAACTTCAACACCCTCTGTTTTTCTTATGGTGTTGAAAGGGTGTTGAAAAGGCGTTCAACTGTTCATTGAATAAGGCCATGCTTGGATGCAGTAATAGCACTGTAAAGAACAAGACATCCCCTCATATACTTCTCTACTCAAAAGATATTTTCAAACACACAAAAAAAATAATCGCTAGTATGCAATGATCGGTCGTTTCCATATGCGGTCTACCTCATGCCCCAAGTTTAGCTTTGGCACGTGAAACACCAATTTGAACCTTCAAAATTAAAAAAAGACGAAAGTCGTGTGGCGAAAAAGATGTTTACCGACTGCAACACGCCTGGCGTTCTTTAGGGTGTTGAAAGTGCGTGAAATCGGTATTCAGTTGCAAAAAAAGAGCAACGGAACTGGGAGTCGACCTAGGTTCTTCCGGTGTTGCTAAGTTTTGTTATGTTTGCTAAGCTTTGCAATGTTCTTGCTAAGCTAGAATGACCGCTGAAGGTTGAGGCAAAGTTTAACCGGATTTTACAAGGCTGTTCCAGTGTGCCCCCCCCCCCCTTCCCACTGCCAGGGGATCCAAGGGGGAAACAAGCCAGGTCTACCCCCAGCTGTTCTGTTTCTACAGCCATGCGCCATTATTGCAAGCTGCGTCAATTTTTTTGCCTTTTAGAATCCAAAATAGACTAGTACCTTTGAAATGGCATAGTAAGATTGTACGACAACGCGCCTGTTAGTGTTCCACTGCCAGTGAAAGGATTCAGTTGAAAAAGCAGGTCGGGAGTCCACCTGTTCTGGTTGCTCAGTCTGTATTTTGCAAGTTTGCATTTTTCTGATGCTAAGCTTAAACAGAATGCACTAGGTAGCAAATTTGCAATTGCTATTACTTTAAAGCGTACGCAGTACGGACCCCTCCCTTTTTTGAGAAGCCGACTCTCAAGGTAAACAGCTACTGGTGTCGTGTGCATGCCCATTTACAAGCTGTGTCAAACTCCTTTTTTCTTTGTATTTTTGCTAACGCCACTGAAACTAGCTCAAGCGTAAACAGCATCACTGGTAGAAAATTATGCCAATTCATATTACTTTAAACATCGTGAGGTACAAACCACCTCCCGCTTGTTGATTTTGCAGCCACTGAAACAGCGTAAAACATCCTGAAATTAGTCTTCATTTCTTGTTGGTGAGTGTAAACTTCCCCTTTTAGAAATGTTAGCCACTCGTGAAACAGGTAAGATCCTGCCAAAGTTGGAGTCTGACATCCCTTTTTGTTTAGTGTGGGAGTTTTTACGCTATTTCTTAATTTTATAGTTTGGACGACCCCTTTTCAAAGTTTTTGAAAATATGTTGAGTTGTAACCTTCTGGAAACAAGTCCGATATTCGAAATATTGACAACACCCTTTTTGAAGGGTGTTGAGGTGTCGGGGAAGATTTGTTTGGTATTTAATAAAATTTTATAAGTTATGAACAGAAAAACTACCTCGTGATTAAAAAGTTTTTGAAAATTCGCGTGTTGATTTGTATATTCTCATAGTAAAATCTATAGTTCCAAAATTAGCGCTAAAATATCTGTTTTTTGCGACAAGCCCACCGATTCGATGGGGGCTTTCCTCTGCTGGATATAAAAGCAAGACGGGCACATGTATTACTAAGTGAGTTTGCACTACCTGTACCGCTTGCTCCCTGTACAGCTTGTACTCCGTGTACTCCCTGTACCGTTCCTAAGGTACTCCGCACCGTTAGAGGCGAGGGAGTAAGCCGTTTGACTCTAGGGTACTAACTCACGGTCGTAGCCCAATGGGAAAGGTGACTGACACTACTCTGTCTGGTCTACCAGACACAGCCTCGAATCCTGGGGGTGCCTGTGGGATTTTTTTTTATTGTAAATGATATGCGCGCGGACGCGGACGCACATTTTGCGGTCCTAGGTTACTCCCCACCTAAAACCTACAAACACACAGCCTGTGCGGAGCTGCCTTCAAACACGTGGCCTCGAAGGCCGGAAAAGTCAGCACTTTTAACACCTTGCGCTGGTATGGCAACACGAGCTAGGACCACCGTCCAAGACTCGGGCCTTCTCATGAATACACAGTCCGTTGCAACTGGACCGCATTTTAGAATTTTTGGTCTTGTTGTCCTGAAACATTTCTCCAGATTGAACACAACCGCCCCATCCCAAACCGTGGCAGTTGCAGCTTATTGACATTTTGGTCTAAACAAAATGACACCTTTAGAATAACGCAAGAAGTACTGATTAATAGAATAGCGCATTAAACTCCGTACCTGACACTTAAAACGAATGAAAAAGCCAGATTGAATATCTACCAGGTCCACAAACCGCCTTTGGGTTGCTTTCCAAGACGTATAGACATCAGAATGACTACAATCAGGCGTTTATACAGTCGGAAAGAACTACAGGAAGCCCGCCACAATTACCAAATAGAGTGTCCGAAGATGACAATGACAAGGCGCACGACTCTTTGCCGAATGGGTTATAAGAAGATAAAAAGCAAGCATACCTTCGAAGATACGCAGCGCATACATGTGGCTCCAATGAAACGCAGTATGCACGCCAGGTACAACAAGGCCCGACAAATTGCCCGATTATGTGCTGTATGCAGAAAATTTAAAAACGACCCATGTAACCGCTATTTGGACGCATCTCCCTATCCTCACAGTTCTGCCTCTGTAATATTTGTAGGTAATGGACAAGGGACGAACTAACATCCAGAACAATCAAGACTACAGTGACCGACACTGCCGAGGGAGCCGCCTTAGCTGACACAATCACTACTACCCAGAACACAACCACCATAATCTTAGACAGCTTAGAGGAATTATCAACCGGGACACATTCCCAAAAGAGCACTTAATATTATTCTAACATGCCTGATTGATTTTGATTTGATTGTGTGGTTTAACGCGTCAGAACTACACCTGGGCGGCGAGGCGCGCCGTAGTGGAGGGCTCCGGATTAATTTATACCACCTGCAGGGGGTCTTTAACGTGCGTCGTAATCGCGAACACACGGGCGTTTTCGATTTTGGCCTGCATGATAAAAACGCGTTAGCCACTGAGCAACCGCGGTGGGTAAACACGCCTGAACACTCCAGAACTCTACTTAGTCCGGGCTCTCGGCAACGAATCCCTCGAGAGGAATGGGGCGGCTCACCCGCTGTCCGCACTTGTATACACACGGGGCCGTTTGCTTCGCGCGAGGATCGCCACCATTCGCATCTAACCAACAACCTCTCCCGTGCTACACGGACATCCTGGCCCACTATTGACATCAACAATGAATGCTCCCCTGTCCCCAACCACAACTCCCAAGAGATGAAGCCACCGTCTTCTGACTAAAACGATACACTGCAGCCCCTATGTGCCATTTATACAACGGGAAACCGAGCCACCTGTAACTGCTGTCCATCACTAGGCACCCTATACCATAAGGTACGGGAGTGCCAGAAAACGCCCATCCCAACCTCCAATCCCTGCATTCAACAGTGGACGGCGCGGTTAAATAAATAAATAAACGTGCGTTATTTCGTGCACTCCTCGGACTACGCCCCGGTCAAAGCATATGTCGCGCACGTTGAGGCTCGGCACCTCGGCTTCGCTGGTCATGCTTCTTCACAGAGTAGAAGGGAACCGAATCTTTGCCTGCGGTTCTGTTGGTGCAGGTAAACTTTGGGCACGTCGTCATTCCAAGGGCTTTCCGGCCCCCGGCTGCACAAAAGCTTCCCGCAAAGCTGGGGAACACCGTAGAGGGCGTCTCCTCCGGCGACATTACGCTGAATGACAGTGCCACAATCGAAATAAAAAACTTCAGCTACAGTGTGGAAACGAGGGGTAAGCGTGGATTTACTTTTTTCTAAATGTTCAAGAAATCAGGCTTCGGCATCTAAATGTACCTTCTGTGCGGTACATGCTATCCCCAATCTCTTTCATCTAATTTAGTCTTGTCCAGCATTCTCAAGTGGCAGAGAGCAACTCCTAGAGTTCCAGGCGGCCCCGCAATCACTAACTGAGCACTTGCAGCTTATTAGAGGCGATCCACGCACCCTTGAAAGTGTAGCAAACTTTGCTGTACAAAGTGGTCTGTACAGAGTTGTATAGTGGCTGACTGACTCCCACCCTTTTTTCAAGTGTTCGTGCTTGCGACTGTACTCGTGTGAACCTCGTGTGAACAGTGTGAACAGTGCTCCACATGCCAACGACCAGTGCCTATGTGAAAACTCAAACCGTGCCTGCAGCTAACCAGAAGAGGAACTCTAAACGATTACAACGCCATGTGATCATTATTTGCAATACGGGTCTTCCCTCTTCCTTTCCCCCCAACCCCCACCAGGGCCTCTTCCTAAATACAGGTCATTCATTCATTCATTTCTTCTACGCGTCCTTAGTCGTTGGCATGACACGATTCCCCGCTCGACGTGAGGGAAGTAATCACTGACGCTCAAGGTTCCCCCAGAGCAGTGGCGTAGCCAGGATTATATTTCGGGTGGTTGGAGGAGTCTTCCCCAGCCGCTCCCCCTCCTCCACCTCTGCCTCCTCCTCCACCTTTTCCTCCTCCTCTAACATCCCTCTACCATGTGTTCACGCCCAAGACTCAATCGTTGCTTTCGGGTCTGTTCGCGTGGATCTACCACTCTGCATCTACCTGCTGGTGGATTTACAAAGGTCGCAAAAATTTTAGGAGTTTACTATATGGCGACCCGTGTGGTTCTGTGTTCGGTACATTGTTATCGGACTGTGATGCGATGGTTATCTTGTAGTCTTGACTTTCAAAACTTTCTTCGGAGCAGTTTGTACTTCAGTGGAACTTCATTAGAATTTGTAATGAATTTGAAGCTGCCGTTTGTTATTTATAAACACTTTGAGCTGACCTAATTCGTGCACTTCTGGATGTTTAACAGATCTGGACTATGAATATATGGTATTGCTCAAAACTGTTCACGGCGAGGAATACCGTTAGTATCTTAAAAGTTAGGTACTTCATTCTGGCATTGTCATTTCAACTTTTTCAATTGATACATTTTGACGATTTTATCCTTTGAAATGACATAAATAAATAATCAGCTCAATCAAGCTAGTGACTCAGCATAGTCCGCTTTCATTGCAATTTTTTAACAGGTATGCAATGAGTGTTTCCCCATGAAAAAAAATTTGTAAATCACCCAAGGCGCGAAAACCTTGGCCCACGTACGAACTACTCATCATGATTAAACATAAAAATGAATTTAAGTTGTATCGTAATAAGCTCACTTCAAGCCTGAGAGCTGCTAGGAATTCGTACTTCATAAATGTTTTCCGAAATGCTTTCCGTTCCGCCTTTTTGATTCAGAAGGACTTAATTTTTCGAGCCCGGAGAGGAGCAGAAGAGTCTGGGGCCCTGGAACGAGGTCACCACCCCTAAGACAATCGCGCCACCTCCTTTTTTTTCTAATAATAAACGTTTCATCTCTCTCTCTCTATTTTTTCGGAAAAAAAAGTGCGCGTTAGAATCGGGTAAATACGGTATTCAAGCTGGTGTGCCGCAAGGGAGTATATTAGGGCCACTTTTGTTCTCTATTTATATGAATGATATTGTAAATTGCACTGATAATGCCGCTTTTGTGTCTTACGCCGACGACACTACATTTTTTTTGCTACAGCCCACATCATAAAAAGGAATTAAGGATAAGCGATCAAATACTGCTTGACTTAGAGACTTGGGCAGGCGCGAACCATCTCCCGCATAATACGAAAAAAAAACTAAAGTTGTCGTGTATTCGCCTAAAGGGAAACAAGTAGCTCCAATAAGTGTAAACTTAGGCAGTACGCTGATAGAGATGGTCGATTCTGTAAACATTCTTGGAGTGATTTTTTTTTCAAAACATTTAACGTGGAACGAGCGCATTCAGTATGTGCAATTAAAAGCGTCATCTGCTGTTGGTATTATTGCTCGAATAAGGCATATTTGTCCCGTAAAAGTGAAGATTCAATTGTATAACTCCTTCGTATTCTCGTTGTTTTCTTAGTGTAGCCTTGTGTGGTGCAAGACGGACGTGTCTAATTTGTCAAAGCTACATCTATTGCAAAAAAGAGCTGTTCGCTACATAGCTAACCTTCCCTTCCTTTACCCCGCTAAAAAACTTTTTTTAAAGTATGACATTCTTTCAGTGTACTCTTTGTATAATTATAGGCTGTTCGTAACTACAAACGAATTGTACAGTGTAGTGAAAGCTAAACTGAAAGTGAAAGCGTCAACAAATACGTCACATGGAGAAATGGATGATTCCGACGCCACACGCTTACTATGTTCAACAATCTTTACAGTACACATTGCCTGTTTTGTTACTTAGGCTAGTTAAAAAAACTTTGACCCCATATTTAGATGGTTCTGTGAGCACAGGTTCTGAATTTTGTACTTTTTCTGTGTTGTTGTTGTTGTTTTTAAGTGAAAGAACCTCACTTTCTGTGTTATTGAATTAAGTGGTAGTAGGCAATATGTTTTTTCTAATTGTGCGTGTCAGCCTAAGCTGTCTCCGCTAAGCTGTCAACGAAAAGGAGGGTGGGACCCCGTCAAGCTGTTTCAACAGCTTTTGTCTTGCCTCCTCCTGTAAAAAGGATCTAAAGATGGAATGATATGAATGATACAATCACTTTCTGATCGCCCTTGGTTGCATGACGGGAAGGCCGGGTCTCCTTTTAGGGTGTTTAATCAACTGCCGGAATTATGTGATTTACTTTTGCAGCCTCAACTTATTGATGAGACAATGCCCCCGCTCCCCCTGCCTGCTTTCGTTTTCAGATGGTTTTTTCGCGGTGGGCACAAGGCCGGGCATCCCGATGGCCAATTTGATGAAACTAAAGGACGAAAGCGGCAAGTAAGTGAGCGCACACGCGTCACGTTACGCCTTCACGGCCTGCTTGATAACGACGCCATTTTCAGTCCCATGTCGCTACTGTGACAAACAAAATTCTATAGAGTCACATCATCTCACATCTCCGCCAACCAAATTACGCGAGGCGTTGTTTCTCACGTATTGAAATATACGTCTATAGCTGGCGTTGTACGAGGAATCAATTAACCGTAACTGGGAGGCTGTACTATCGGTCGACTTTTCCTGAAATCGGAAAAATCACCGTTATTGCCTCGGTTATTGCCTTTCCTAACTTCTGGACCATACACAGCTGTTGCCTAAGCTTGTTGGCACAATTCTCGAATTCCCTAGACATGCCAAGGTTAGCTGACCCATTTAGGGAAAAAACTCAGGATAGTTGGCTGAAGGTAGTTTGCTGAAGGTCAGACTCAGCAGCCGGGCGGCCGCTTGTTCTGGCCGGGCCTACGCGACCTGAATAAATGTAGGCGGCCACAGCGCATGACTGAGTCCCCGGCTCCCTTTCCTACATGTGGTGACCCGGACGTGATCACCGGCCAGCGGCACACCGACATGGCGACGTGGGGGGACCCACCGATACCGGTGTTCGACGCACGCCACCTGAGAGATTGGTTTTTCAAGCTCTAGGCCACCTTCACGCTGAACTACGTCACTATTAAGCAGCTCAAGCACTCCATCCTCTGGGAGACGCTTCCCCTCGAGCTCCTCTGCGTCCTCGCCCTCCCACCGCCCAGCCAAACCCCCTACGACGACCTTCGCGCTGCCGTGCTGGCACACTACGGCTTTGGGGACGACTGCTTTCGGCCTACAGCACAGGAGGTACCGGCACGGTCAGCGCACGCTTCGCCACTGCACATCATACCTCGTGCACCATCGGCGTTGTTTCCTGACACGAGTGCCGCCGTCGTAGACTACACCTCTAACGCGGCAGCCACACCTAAACCGGCAATACTCACAGCTGATGACGTCACGGACGCCAACATGCAGCAGCCCTCCTCCTCCCCTTCTACTTCCTCATGCGAGGGCTCTGGTGAGCGAGTTTGCGGTGTTACCACCAACTCATTTCCAACCTCATCGCCCGCTACGCCACCATCGCTCGAAATATGCCCCGCAAAGTTGACAGACTGCCCTGCTCCACTGCAGCCACAGCGTGACTCCCGGGAGACGCACATCGTTGCACCCCACGCCAACTCCGATGAGCTCACGTCTCCCGTCCTGCTGCAGTCAACAGTGCCCCCGGATCCTCTAGGACGCGAAAATGCCAGACATGGCAACTACATCCCGTCCCTCCGGCTACCAGCGCAATGCCCAGAAATCTATGTACAAGGGCACGTCGACATCACACCCAAAACGACGGCGCTGGCCCCAACACCGCGAGACTACGCTATCGCTCGCGCCATGGATGAGCGGCCCCCCAGCTGCTGAGTCGACGGTCCAACTGTTGTCGCGTGCCACTGCTGACGCTGGCCAGGCACCGTGATGATGATTGCGAGCTGATGGTGACGATGGCGATGCTGTCGCTACATACTATTACAATTATCCAATGAAATTATCCGGCCTCCCAGCAAGGGGGACAATGCAGTCTTGCTGGCACTTTACCTTAAAAAGGCTTCGACATGGTCACTCTCCAGGCAATAATGTCCGGCCTCTCAGCCATTTCCCCCGCCTTGAGGGTGTATAACTATGCTTTCCTCAGTGCCCGCACAGCCATCATACGCCTGGGCCCACACACAAGCGGCCCATACCATCTGGCCACAGGAGGTACTCCGCAAGATGCCGTCGTCTTTCCTGTGCTTTTTAATCTCGCCCTCCTGCCTGTTGTTCAATCTCTCAAACAGTTCCCCTACCTTCGCTTTGGCACATACGCAGATGAAATCACACTCTGGTTTCCAGGAGGTAATGATGGACTCTCCAAGGTAAAAGCACTCTCCAAGGAGGCGCCGATGCAGACAGCTGTCAAGCAGCCTTGGCCGGACTCCCGTGCTCCCTTCCAAATCTGAGTTGTTAATCCTTCCTCCCAGTACACGTAGTCCTGCAAATACCCAAATTGAAATATAGGTGCAAGGCCAAACCGTCCCTAGAGTCTCCCGCCTCAAAATCCTTGGCCTAATCCTCCCCCAGAATCGATCCAATGCTTTCTTCATACAACACTGGGCTCTCATGTTGACATTATTGCACTCCTCCGACGGGAAACAAACCGACACCGTGGACTCGATGAACGGGACCGCCTGTACCTAGTGCACACTTTTTTAAATGCAGAGCATTACTTTAACTCACGATGTCATCCGTTCTTGGCGTCCGTAGTTGTCCGCATCGCTCGCCTCGACATGCCCGGCTCAGACGTTTCGCTATCGGCGCGATCAACATTCGATAGCGCGCCCAGGCACGTTTCAAGGACACTATCTCCCCTCTCTCGGACTCAACGTGCGCCGAGGCTGCCAATTTTACTGCTGACGAGCGCTCTCTCGTCAGCAGTTGCCACAAGTGCAACAACATTAACGTAACGCAAACTACTTAACGTCGTGCGCCCCCGGAAATGCTCTGCATTTGATCGTTCCGCTCGCGAGGGGGATGTTTCACTGCGTCGCCATGCGAACAGTTTGCCACGCTTTAGTTTCAGTTCCGTATCTCCCCGCACGGCCGTGGAGAGAAGTCGGCCGGCCGCGACTCTCGCCACCGCGGCGCTGCGATTGCGAGTTGCGCTAGGAAAGCGAGCGTCGTCTGCTAGCGGGGAGCGGAACGCGTTCCGCTCGGCATCTCCGGTCTTCGCCACTTCTGGCTGCGCACTGCAAAAGAAATAACTTTTTCATCAGCCGCCTCCTCTATACCTTGCCACATATACAAGCTTCTAAACTCGATCTGAACAAGATCGATGGCCTCATCCGCAAGGTCTACCGCACCGCTCTGCAGATTCCCCCTAACGCATCCACGGATCGTCTGCTCCAGCTCGGAGTGTTTAACACCGCCACAGAGTTAGTTAAGCACATTTATCACCACACCGCCTAGAGATAACGGGAACGGGTAAGTTTATTCTCGCTGCTCAAGGCATTACGCTGTCCGAGCAAGCTAAAAGTGCCATGCCTATTTCCCTAGAAATACGGGAAAACATATTCACAAGACCCCTCCTCCGACACATGCACTGTGTTTCTGACTCAGCTCGCCGCCAAGCCCGCACACGCGCCTTGGACCGGGAACTGGCAAAAGTGCCGGTAGCGTTGTACTGTGATCTGAAGCCCTCCGTGTCCTCTAAAGTAACCCGCCTCAAATGATGGTAGAGTTGGCGTGAGCCTTAACCCACATTGGCCTGCCGGGAAACGATCTTGCCTATGCATGAGATCGCCCGTGATCTCACACTCCGGGCTGGTGTGAGCATCGTCCGCCGACATGGCGCGCGCTCCTCCAGATATCGTCTTTAATCACGTTCAATGACATTGTGGAGCACTATTGACCCTTTCGTCGTACCTTGCCCCCCGCCCATTCCCCCCTCACTTCTCACCTAATCCGCTACTGGCGACCCTTTCAAACAGACTCCTTGCCATGCAGTGCTCGTCTGCACCACATCCAGTCCTCTTCGTTCCCGTCTTCCGACTGTCCCCGATGCAGCCAACGTGCCACTCTGGACACTCCATGTGGGCTTGCTCTTACGACCACTTCCTTCAAATCTAGAGCAGCGAGCCATGTAGAGAGGCGTTCGGTAGCTCTAGCCAGTAGATTCAAAAGGCCCCGGTACGCAGAGCTTACCGAAGTCGCGGCTGGGCTTCGCCCAGCCCTCAAACGCCCTGAACAACCGTGGCTCAAATAAAAGTTTTTTTTCTCTCTTCCAGTGACTCTTTAAGCATTACCTCCGATGTTCTTCCTACATTAGCTATTTCATTACCTTGCATGCCATCGTAGCCACATCAACCCACATTTTACAGTTGCCTACTTAGGAGTTAATTTAAAGAGGGTGTTACAAGGTAAAGGGGGAAACAAAAAACAATGTTATACGTACGCCCGCTATGAAGTGAGTGCCTTGCACAAAATTAGCAGGGGTATTTTAAAATCGCTGGTCACCATGGGAGCAGCAGCGTGAGCTTAATGCGTGCCGTTCGGCAGAACAAGTCTTTTCTGCCCTCCAACCCCTCGTATACTCAAATCTCAGATGCTGCGAGCATTGGCGAGGCTGATTGATAGATCCTGCATAGGGGAAACTGTGGGAATGCAGTTTAGAAGTGTGGGTAATATTTTGCCCTCTTCTGTATATTCGCCGAATAAATATTAGCGCGAATATTCGCCCGATAAATATTTCCGAATATTTATTCGCAAGTGGGCTCTGCGGTGAGGTAGATTCGCCAAGGCTAACGGTACACTGCGTTTTTCTATCGCCGATGACATGATGGCAGTTGTCGCCGCCATTTGCGCAGCTCTTCTGGCCACTGGTTCAGCTCCGGCGGTGCGAACTTCGCGCGGTGGGGTTCGATCGCAGTCCGGCGGCACCACTGGACATTCACTCGTTTCGCATAAGAACGCAAAATTCTCACTATAACTGTTGGCGCGTGCAGGAACACCAAGCTCGGACACTATTCCCAGAAGGATATCGTACTAAATCTGCCAGACGGTCACCATTGGAACGAGTTCCAGTGGTTCGTGGTGTACGACTTCTCCGGCAACGGGAAAATCTTGGGAGACGTGGAGATAGACTTTCACACAACCGAGAAGCTGCCCGTGCACAACCTCAAGTCCAACGTCAAGAAGACCACTGGTCAGTTTCCCTGCTTTCTCGGCGCGAAATCTTGGGGCAGAAAGGAGACAGGCAGCGGATTTAGGGGTCACGACTTAACGGCCCCGGATTGACGTCTTTGTGGCAGCGCTTGTGGGGAGAGGGTGATGATAGTGAAGGCGTGTACCGCTGCGCGGGACACAACAGGCATAAATGAATTGTACTTTAGAAGCAGCAAAGAGGCAACGAAGACAAAATCCCCAGCAGACAGCACAAAAAATACAGATGTCGCCTATGGTGACAGGCGCATGCCCGTGAGGGGAGCGGAATGTATGCGCAAAAAGGCACACCGTAAAATTCGGAGCCGTACATTCGCAGCTGTAGGGTTCATGCCCCTATATGAAGGATGGCGTGTCAGTTGTGCTGGTGCGAGATTTAAACGCGGATGTTAAAGCGCCAAAGGGGCGTGTCCGGAGTCCTTAGTGGTAGAGCGGATTGGGTTTGTGTGTTAGGCTATGTTCAGATTACTGACACAAAACCCGTGTCGTTGTCTATGCACGTAAAAATGCCATATCGCGCAGTTCGGTTGGCTGAGATGTGAAAAGAAGCCATTCTTTAAAGTTATTACGACAGTTGCTTCAACAGTCTGAACCCGGCCCACACAAATAAAACCATAGTTGATAGTCCGCACCTGTGTCGTACGTATTCTTCGTCCTCTTTTGTGCGTGTTTCTGGGCAGTTTTTCACTATGAGCCAGTACCAACCTGCTCAGTTAGTCGTTCTTCTAGTACAAAAGTGTGCAAACTTCAGATAATTACCCGGAGATAGACTCCCATCTTTTGCACCTATTGGAAGTTAGGCGAGGATTAACCAAGGGATGGAAAGGAAAAAAAAAACTCAACAGAAAGCTGAAAAAAAAACGAACAGGAAACATTAATGTACCAATCCAAACATACGCCTCTCAACTCACAAGAAACAATTGGTACAGTATATGCAACCACCTAAATGGCAATCTTCACCAGAAAAAAAATTAGTGCCCTTCCACTCTGTGAAGAAGGATGACCTGCAAATCTGGACAGAGTCCACGGAGTGTACGAAACAAAGCACATTTGTCGTAATTTCCAATGGAGCTTATTTCCTAGCCAATGCACTGAATGAACCTCTCAGGGGTCCAAGCTTTGTTCTTGCAGATAAACATGGAACTGCCTGTGTCCCTCCCGCGTCGTAAGCCTCTTACTGTTTGTGTGGGCCGGGTTCAGACTGTTGCCGCAACTGTCGTAATAACTTTAAAGAATTACTTCATTTCACATCTCAGCCAACCAAACTGCGCGATGTGGCATTTTTTTACGTGCATAGACCACGACATGAGTTTTGTGTCAGTAATCTGAACATAGCCTAACACACAAACCCAATCCGCTCTACCACTAAGGATTCCCCAGTCTAAAATCACAATAGGAATACCGCAAAAACCTAACAGGAATTTCTGTCGTATGACAGAAAACTTTTTTTGTGACAACAGAAGTCCTGTTATTATGACAAACCCATCTGTTGTTACGACATCTTTCTGTCATAACAACGCCAATTTTCTCAACGACAAACATTCCTGTAGTTACAACAGAACTGCCATTTACGCTACTCTTCACAATGGGCGATAACAATCACAACATGTGCAACTACTAATGGAACTTCAAGATCATGACAAGACACGAATTCGGCACGACGGAGCATCAAAATCAGGACAGGAATACGATTCACGACAGAACACCATAATCCCGACACGACAAGACAATTAACGACAAGACGACAGTACGACACGCGAAAATACGACAAAACTACAGAAATTTTTTTCTGTTGTGTTTTTGGACTGGGGATCCGGACACGTCCCTTTGGCGCTTTATCATCCGCGTTTAAATTTCGCCCCAGCACAACGGACACGCCATCCTTCATATACGGGCATGAAACGTACAGCTGCGCGTGCTCGCCTCCCCTCCTCCCTCCCACTATTCTCATTACAAACCTGCGGATGCATAAACCGGCAAACCGGTCATGTGCGCGTGCTTAGAAGTGACAGACGCCGTCGAAAATATCCCCGGAAAGCCCTCTGAAGAAGTGATATTGGCTCACGCCGGCGTTCCAAGCGGGAAATTTCGCTGTTCATCCGGGATAGGATTCGCCGCTACTCCAGGAGCTGAACTTGAGGCGGTAACGGCGTGACCAGCAGCTTTCCGTTGTTTTTGCACACATTCGCGCTTGTTTTCGGGCCAACGCTTCGATTCTTGCTCTTCTTCGTGCAAATGAGCGGCATGCACCCGTCCCATAACAATTTAGAACCTGGAATCCCTTGAGCTCTATTCTCGCGAACAAACATGTGGCTAGTCCGTTTCCCTTCCCCCTCGTATGCATCTTACATTTGTATGTAAGATGTCTGTGTAACACATCAACCCACGCCCGAACCACTCGATTGAGGAAGACAGCCGACTAACCGCATTGAGCCATGTCATTTCGACATCTAAACCTCCCACCAGCACAACCGGCATTTCATCGGTAGCGCAATGAAGCCTAGCTGTGCGTGCACGCCTCTTTTTTCTACCAGCAAACCGTGCACGTATAAACCGGCAACCAGTGATGGCACATACTTAGGCGTGAAATACACCGGTGAAAATATCGCTCGGAAGGCCTTCCAAGCTGAAAAGAAATGTGGGCTCAAGCCGCCGTTCCAACTGTAGAAGTTTCTCTTCTACCGGGAGGGATACGCAGCTACTTGTCAAAGCGAATTTGAGTGGAAACGGCGACAGCGGGTTTCGGTCGTTTTAGGGGGCTGCCCTTTGGCAGCCATTACCTGGGCTTCGCGGAGGCGTGCGTCTGTTTGTCAGCGTAACCGAGTGAGCGAACGCAGCAGCGACGAAAGAAAGAAAACGGAAAGTTAGCGTCTAGCGAAGGATGAAGTGGAGTACGACACGTACAGCTACGGCGTCATCTATCTCATTGCCTTTCCCTCGCACATGTTTCTTGTGTCGCCTTACAAGGAACGCCCTCCCCCTGACACTTACCCCAGACGCTGTTCCATTCTCCGCTAATCCAAACCAAGTGACGTTTACGCGTTAGTTTAAAACACGATATGCAACAACATGCTCGCTGCTCCTTTGAGCGAGGCTAATCCGAGCCACGTGACATTTGCGCGGGAGGTTCAAACACGATTTGCAGCATGCTGGCCGTCGGCGGCGGCGCACTGTGAGGTATAGCAGCAGAGTAGCGCCCGCCGCCGTACGTTCGCTGATCACGCGAACACTTCCTGAGACGCAGCAGAAATGCGCCGTGACCGAGACAGACTGCAGCGGGTACTGCGCACAAATTTCATATTACGGAGTGTAGTTATCGTCAGTGCATTTTTTAGGGGCATCCGAGCTTCTCTTTATTTTTCGCAATCTGATAAACGCATACAGCCGTTAGCTGCCGACTGCGCAACTTGCCAAAAGGGCATCGGTGGAGGCGAGGAAAAAAATAGTCGTGGAAGACGTGTCAGTGGTGGTGAGGAGGAGCCCCGGAGCGGCACCGAGTAAATCGATGACACCGGAATGAAAACTTGGGGGGAGGGGGGGAGGGGTGTGGGGGTCAGACATGTACTGCTTTGCAGTAAAAAACGTTGTGGTGTTCAGTAACGGAACACTAGCAAGTACTTGTCCCAGTATACTCTAGGCACATAGTAACTGGAGTTAGTAAATGCAGCTCTAGTCAGGTTACTAACTGAAGCAGGCAGTAAGCACCACTACCTTCACTAGTAAAGTTCTAGCGATAACACCCTTCTGATCTACATGCGTTTACTGGTCATTCATAACCTAGTCATAAGCACGACCTTAATCTGGTGTATACTGCTTTCTACACTCAGTTAATTTCCTAACCATGTAGTACCGTACCGCGGGGTATAAAGGTTCGTGAGGAGTTAGAAAATACGGCCGTTAATACCCTTTTTTATGACCTCTTTTATTCAGAGTGCGGGAGTTTTTGCTTTTCGCCTTCGACCAAAAAGTGGCCCCCGCCACCTGTAATCGAACCCACATCCTTGTGTCCAGCAGCACAACGCGTTAATCACTGAGCCAACCCTGCGGGTAATGTGCGTGTGCGTGTGCGCGCGTGTGAGTGTACGTGCATGCGTGCGTGCGTGCGTGCGTGGTGTGCGTCGTGTGTGTGTGTGTGTGTGTGTGTGTGTGTGTGTGTGCGTGTTTTGTGTGTGTGTGTGTGTGTGTGCGTGTGTGGTTCGCTGCGCGTGTGTAGCTTGTAAACTTAGAGTACCTTGTAATGCGCAGTATTAGCGTTGTATATTTGAAGAAAAATTCTGCCTAACTTCGCTCTTGTAAGGAGAAAGTGCAACCAAAATGAAATTTGAAACAGATTGTGCATTTGCTTCTGTATCACAGCAGTGTCAATCATCGTGTGGAAGCGATCCGTGGTCTGTTTTGGCTGTCTTTTTGTCTGTCTTCTCCGTGTATGTCCATGGTACGTCGAGCTCCTTTTCGCCACCTATATACCAACTCTCGAAGATTAGACAACCGCCGAGCAACTTTTCAGTGGCCATTGTTTGAATGTTTCGTCCGCGAAACAGTAAAGCATACTTGTCTTGCGACGTGAAGACTATCTTATAGTCCAGCTTTGACGCTCATGCCGTGCTTACTGTGCCTTATACTACTCGGCCTACTTCCAGCGCCTGGCGGTGCAAAGTAGTAGTAGTAGCCTGCGAGAGGTCAGCCTCCACTGGCCTCTTAAGTATGCATCGCTTTGAGTGGCTGTGGTGGCGCTAGTAATGGCGGTTGGAGCCAGCGATTTTTTTTACGCATGGCCTCGTCGGTCCGTATGACACATTTGAAGTGAAATACTGGGCTGCACGCTATTCGTTGTACAGCTACGTATCGTTCTCGAAATCAATTTCTACGCATGAATTGTGGCTACGTGTATATGCCGTCTTCATCGTAACACGCCCAATTTTTAAAGACGACGGCCTTTCTTGGGCTACTTAAACACGAAAATTTTGTACTGCCCGTCTCTCTGCGTGTCTGTCCCTAGCTACATTGGCGAAGGCGTCCAAGTACCGACCTCCGTCGCCTTCGTCTTGTCGTGGCAGCGGGGAGAGCGAGCGGCTTGCAGGGGAGTTGCCTCCGTTTCGGCGATGCTGAGACAAGAGCCAATCTTAACCTGTTTAATGCATGGCGAGTAGAGAACAGCGATGATAAAGGTAGCAGCACACTGGCGTGCTTACAACATGGCAATCCCAACGAGCAGAGAAACGTTCTCCGCGAGAGCGCAGGACGCGCACTACTCGTCACTCGCGGAAGGCGTCCATTCATAACCGCAATCTCCAACGGTCGACAGGCGTCCAGCGTGTGGCGCGCGGTACCGAAAGTACATACACACAAAGACCCTCCACAGGTCCCGTGATAGAAGCCGGTGTACGCTGTGACGTAGAGAGGGCGGGAAAGGAGGAGTCCAGCGGCCAGCCTCCGGCTTGTTGAAACATCTTTGATTAGCTGGCTTCACCACACACATGGAAATTCCCCGCAATGCAGAAAACTTAGCCGGCGTATTTCGCGCGCACGGGGTAACCCCGAAGCACCTGGTGTCGAATCGTGACACCTCCGATGAAATATTTCCTGCCAAATTTCAAAAGAATACAGGAACAAACATTCATATATGCAGAACGTTTCCAAACCGTAAAAAAGTTCACTACGTCATACTTGTCAACATTGTGCAGCAGAAAAGAAAAACATTAGGAATATTTGAGGGAAAACATCAATGCATAACTGGTACTCGCAAGGTTCTTTTAAGTAAAAATAGACGGCTGTTGATGTTTTGAAAGCATTTTACCACGAAATACAAAAAAGGGCTAGCGCTGTAGCGTGGACCTTGTGGCGACATTCCAATTCCAACGATAATGAAACATTCCAATAGAAGGCACACGAGTGGTGGAACGCGGGAAAAAGAATTGGCTTGAGGACACCTCCCCCGTGTTTATCGCGGGAAGAGCGAGACGAGTGAGGAGACGCACTCACGTGGGAGGGCCGGCAGAAGACATCGTTCTTCGACGACGCTTGCAGTGAAGCGAGCTGATACGCGGCCATTTTTCTAGCGTAAGCTACACTGGCCGAGGTTGAGCAGTTTCGCGTGGACCTTGAAGGGCCGTGCTGCGCAAGCGCGAGGAGCATTGGATTGGATTAGATTGGATTTGGATTAATCGGATTAAATTGGATTGTATTAGATTGGATTGGATTGGAAATCCAATCCAATTGGAGTACGAGTGTGTAGAGAATTGGGTCTGCACATTGGCCGGTCTGCGCATTCCAGAGGAGTGACGTCATACCCACGGCAGACGCACTGACGCCGGCGCGTGCCCAGCTGTGCGCCTCCGTTGCGCAGTAGCCTCTGACGGTGCGCTGGAACCGCTTGAGAGCCGTTTCGCGTGGCTCCTGGAGAGCCGTGCTGCGCATGCGCGAGGAGCAGTGCCTGGACTGGACTGGACTGGACCGGATCGGATTGGATTGGATTGGATTGGGATGGACTGGACTGAACTGGATTGATTCGATTTGATTGGATTGGAAATCGTTTTAGCAGAAGTAAGCATGATAATCAGCTAATACTAGACAACAAGGAAACCTAAGAATAACCAGCTGCACCTTAGCTCACGCTACATATATCCTGGCATAGCCGAGCTAAGCCACTGCTATTTTTTTTTTCTCGGGACGCATGCGACTTGGTAGACAGCGCGCTTTGGAGTTTCCACTTTACATAAACGAAATTACGCTCATGGTTATAATCCTCTCGTCGCATTGTTCGTGCGCTGTTCCGCCCGTGTCCAAGATTTTGAAATAATGTTTTAGGTTGCATACGACCTCTAGTCAAATCTACAGCGCCGAACGTGAATTAGGATAGATTCGTGTAGGGTGGCAGCAAGAAAGGGTGGCGGAGCGGAGAGTGGTAGAGTAGGGTTCGCGTAGATCGCTCACTTCATCACGGTAGCGATGCACTGCCGCGTCTCGACTCTTGACTGATAGCAGTCGGGGTAGTCTGGTCTGAGGACAGTGACGCTGCTGTTTCAATGGCACGGACGTCTTTCGTCCTAAAGCCACGACTTGGCAGCGAGGAAGCAGTTGTTCGCAGTTGTTCCGGTTTCTGACGTCCACGAAACTCTGAATCTTTACCACCCTAAAACAGAACTGGCGTTCCTCATCCTTGCGATCATCGTCATGAGCTTCACTTCTGGGTGCAGGGGACCACGGTAAAGTTGCCGACAACAAGGACTTCAACAAGGACGACAAGAAGGAAGACAAGAAGGAAGACAAAAAGGAAGACCAGAAGGACGACAAGAAGGACGGAGCCCATGGAGTCGCCCCCTCCTGGCTGGCACTCCTGGCGACCATTGCGTGCCTGGCAGCTTCTACCTTCTCGTGGCGGTGCTCAGGTAGGGGCTCGTGTGCAGCCTCCTTTCTCTCAAACGTGCATCTCTTGATTGCGATAGACTAAAAGGAGGGTAAAGGGTCGTTATTACTGTGCTTCGGCGAAAAAGACGAAGACCAGTTTTTATTGTAACCAAATGTGAGGAGTGACCGAAGTTATTGTAACCAAATGTGCATCAGCATACGATTGACGAACGACTGCCTTCACGTAGCTCCAAGATGTAGAGCTGAGCATGGTTGCGGACGGGTAGGCTTTCAGAAAATGAATGAAAGCGTGAGCATAAGGGTTTCGCAGTCAGAAACGCAGTGGCTGAATTCTTGTAGTACTTTGAAGAAAACTAACATTTAAATGCAACTTCAGTAGCCAATAACAATGTATGTTTTAAAATAGAAGCTGTTTCAAAAATATTTTGCGTGTTCAACATGCCCAAGCAACACACGGGCAATGCGCCGCGCCGTAGTGGAAGGCTGCAGGTTAATTTTGAGAATCCGGGGATCCTTAACCTGCACCGAAGTCTGGACTCACGAGAGTTTTCGCTTTTCGCCTCCATATCAAAAGTAGCCACCGCGGCCGGGATCGAACCCACGTCCTTGGCCTCAGTAGCAGAAACGCTTTTTTCGTAACCATGTGGAGCCGATAAAAAAAGTCTGCTACTTATCATTTTAATAATGTTCACGTCGGTTACTGGTGTAATGACTGCAGATCGCTTATATGAGTAGAAAAGATGTATCTGCACTTGCCCCTGCAATAACAAAAAAATGGCTCCAATCCATGCTGTGAAGGTGGTTCGAAAGCAAAGCTGTGAACGACCCCCACAACAATTCCACATACGACATCACTTGAAATCACACACGTGACTCTAAAAGGAGTGAATCCAGAGATTTTGCCAGCCGTTAGCTGTGATTAGCGCGGGCACCGTCCCTAACGCTGCAGCGTCGACCACGACCGGGATCGAGCGGCGGACGCCGCCGCCTTACCCCGTCCTTGCGTCGAAAGAACGAAAACGGAGAGGAGCGTGTTTCGAAGGGTGAGACAGCGGAACCTAGCCATCCTGATGTGCTAGTTCGGGGCTACACCACCGCGCGACACAAGCTCAGACACTGAAACAATTCGGCATGTGAGCTTAGTGATTCCCATTTATACAGATTTAAACTAGTCTCGTAGGTTCGAACTTCGGAATAGTCTCGGAACTTTTATAATCGCTATTTATATGAGCCAGTTTCTCCATTCGTATTTTGTAATACCTGTTAAAATCCAACCGAATTGGTACTCAGCAATTTACAAAACGCAGTCTCATTCGTGACAGGCAGTGCGCAAAAGTTGGCCTTTCTCTAGCGGCCGGATGTCTGTAAGTGGTCTCTTGTCTTCCCACCCTGCAAACCAATCCTTAACGTATCTTTGCCGTACGACCACTTAATTCCATCGGCTCCGGGATACAACAAGTTAATCAAGCCGGGCGAAGTAAGCGCACGATGAACGCGAAGCTGCGCCAAACAGGCCCAACACCGTCGCTAAGGCAGACGACAAAGCCGGCGGAAGGGTCCCGCCCGACGCGCCCTTCGGTGTGAGCGCGGGGAACGCTTTCTAATGGCGCCCTATCGCAGCGCCGTCTACAGTGCGCTCCGTGAGTGAAAAGCGCCATCCGCCTCCCCAGCCGCGTTGGGAGTTTCTTGTCCCGCACGCCACGGAAGAGCCGTTGGCTGGTAGAGATAGAAAGCTTCGCTTTAATATGGGCAGTTTCGCAGCAATGGCGCAAGGACTGGGAAGCCGCGAAGCTGGCAGCCCCATGTGTGATTATGCTTGGAGAGTCGGCCAAGTTAGCTGCGTGGTATCGTCGTTAGCCCAGCAAAGAGCAATGAAGGTTTCGTCATTGAAGAAAGTACAATGTACGCTTGCCCATCGGCTTTGCGGGGCAGCTCCGGAGGGCGCAGAGGGAGCAGCGTTTACTCAAAAATTTTGAATTTCGTTCGGTGGCCACCGTTCGGCTTGTGTGGTCTGGCACGTGTGTCGCTAATTTTAAGTTGACTAACATTATCGCTTCTCGCGGTATTCTGGATTCTTTTCATTTTGGCAATAATTCTTTTCGCACCGTCAAAACTGCACCCCTCATCGCAACAAGCGATAGAGCTAACCACCCCGCGACGCGCTTCCAAAGCCGTGTTTGTACCACTTGTATAGCGCCTCCGATAGGTGGCGGGACGAGTGCCGCATGAGCGCGGCGAGCCAAAGCTGCAGTGGTACCAGCGTGCGTGATGAAGTCATTGCTTGTGCGAGGTTTCCCTGCGCACGTTCGTATTGCTTTTAAAATTGCATTTGTTTGCAACCTCGCGGAGCGGCGACACGGATTGTAGGCGGGCCAGTTGCTACATATTTCTGAGATTAACAGCGCGAAAGAACGGGACAACAGAGGAGTAGACAAACACAGCGTTGACTAACAAATGAAGTTTTATTATCGCTGGACCGCAATAAATACGAAAAAGGAGGGTGACGCATGACGCTAGACTTAACAAAGCATTTTTTACAATCAAAAACAAACTGCCACGCAATCTAAACACAGTAATCTGCACAGCTAAAGCAGACCAGCACAAACAGTCCACCACATATCGGAGGCTCCTCCGCACGTGGATTCTGCTAGCTATCTAAATAACTGATTTCTTTGTCCGTAAGGGCGACGGAGGGTGTGCTGACACAATCTTGCTCCCGCTTCTGAATTTCCCATGGCTCTCGTATCTCTCGCCTCATTCTGTCAGGATAATGAGCCAGCACGTGGCACTGCTGAAATTCTGGCAGGCATGCAGGCAGGTGTGCGCACTTTGCAACATGCGCGGCAAGCGTGCTCCCCGAGGAGTTGCGTACATCGCACGCGTGCTCTCGTAGGCGACCGTTGAGGCAGCGCCCCGTCTGCCCCACGTACGAGCGTCCACACGACAATGGTATTTCGTACACCACCCCTTCCTCACAGTGGAAAGCCGGCTTAGTGTGCCTTAGTGTCACTAAATAAGGTTATCTAGTGACTCTAGTGTGCCTCTTTTTACACTTGCTTTCCGCTGGGCCTTCGCAGTTCACCTTTCGACACATGCTGCTTAATTTGTTAGGTGCCGAAAACACAACGTTTACACCCGCTCGCCCTACTAATTTCTTCAGCCGGGGCTTACGCCATGGATGTAGGGAATGACCGCTACCTTTTTCTTCTCTGATGGAGGCTCCCGTTCGTGTTGTGGCTTTCTCAGGTCTTTTAGCAGCTTGTGGCCGACGCTACGGAGAAGCGAGTCAGGAAAGCCAGCCCTACGTAGACGGCATGTTTGAGCGTCAAGGCTGCCCTGCACGTGATGATGGCAAGACCTCAACAATGAGTTCTTCAAAGCTGACGTAGCCACTCCTCTCTTGACAAGCTTGGAATGTGCGGAGGTGAAAGGCATGAAGCCTTTTTGGGAGCGCGGGGAATAGCTCCAACAGAGGTGTTCAGCGCTCAAGTACAATCTTAGATCTAAGAACTGGAGTTCGTTGTTTGCGGGTATTTCCTTAGTTAGCACGAAGTCGCTTAAGGTTTCGACGAAGGTCTCCAAAAGGTCATCGACGTCTTGCGCTTGCCCGTTTTCAGACACCTTGTAGAAAATGAGAAAATCGTCGACGAAGCGGAAAACCTTGAACGCTGCGCTGTCTTTCAGAGCTGCGTCGAGGCTTCTGTCATGCCGCGCAAGCACAAGGTCGCTCAGGATAGGCGCAATGCATGAACCAATGCAAACCCCCTTTTTCTGGAGGTAGAGGCAATCTTCAAACTTGATGAACGTGGAACGAAGTTAAAAGGATAGCAGCTCAATAAAGCCTCCCACGCTGATTCCGCGTTCATTCTGGAAGCGGATTGCGCCTAGGCTGTCAATACCTTCTTCAACCGCCTGGCAAATGGAGGCGTGCGGCAGCGAATAGTAAAGATCTTTAAGATCTACTGAAAAGGCGCTCACCCCTTGTGGTCGCTCCAATTTCTAGGAAAGTGGACACTTCCTGCGCCTTTCTGACTCGAAGGGGTCGTCATTCGGTATGCATAGCAAGCGACCGCTGCAAAAACAGTCCTCGAGACGATCACCCTGAACGGGCATTCGGGCTTGTGTGTTTTTGCCGAGAAAAACACCGACAAACTACCGTACTCGCTCTTCTTGACAGACGCAGTCATCTTCCCCAACTTCATGTCTTCGCACCGCTTCAACGCCTCCTTCCTTACTTTCTTCGGATCGACGTCGGGAACCCTGCGGAAATTGTCAGCAAGACCACGTAAGATTTGTCACGTGATTTTTCGCGTAAGACCACGACGGCATGACAACGAAACCGCCCTCCTTGTCAGACATCAGAAGCTTCAAGTCTGCTTCACGAAGTGAGCGCACCACTTCTTTTGTGCGAACGGTGGGCTTGGTCTTGGGCATGCTCCTCACGACATCGACTCCTTCGCTCACGCATCTGTCAACCTCTTCAGAGTTTTCTCTTGTGGCTGCGGTCCTAACCACGGACAGTAGCTCTATTTTATCCGGTTGAAGGTTGACACAGAACTTTGGCCCCAAGTTTAAGGCCTTCTGAGCCTGTGCAGGGTCACTAGGAGTGTCCAGGACGTGGACAGCCTGGTGAGCCGGAGCTGCGCGAGGTTTTCTGGGGATTTCAGCAAAGATCCTTCGCCAGAGAACGTCAGTCGCCAATGACACGGAGCGCAGGGCTTGTTGAAGACGTTTGCTCCGGGAGGTGCTTCTCGGAAGCATGCCAACTTGAGGCAATCCTTGGTGTATTCCGCTTGGTTCATGACCTCACGACGAAGTACCCGGCACATCTTGGACCCATTGTTGTGTGACGGAGGAAGTGGTCGTTTCTCGTGCACGTTTCTCGTGTGCACGTTTCTCGTTTCTCGTGCACGCAACGGGAAAGCCCAAAGGGACGAGCTTAGCGTTCAAAGATATTGCAAGGCGGCTGTGCAGGGACAAGTCCGTGTTCAGCGGCACCTGTAGCCGTGAGGAACTCCGTCTTTGGTACGAAGTGGGTCGCCTTCCCGGCCGGAACCGCCCGGGTAACGGGACTTCCTGGCTTGGGACTGACGTCGAGACGAGGTGACAAGGGTTTAATTCGCGATGGGGTCGAACTATGATAACCATAGCTTTCGCAGTGCTTCGAGGAGCGAAGGAAATAAGTGTTTATCGGATGTGTTGCAGCGTCCCGTTTATGATGGTTTTTGATGGCTCTTAGCTTCGGCAATTTCTTACCGAAGATAAGAGCCATCAATTCAATATTTCGGTCATTCCTGGCATATTTCAAGCTCATTCATGGCGTTGCAAGTGACCTTCAGCCTCCGGTGCGCAGGCCACGCCTTTCTTTTTTATCTCTTACCTCTCTCGGAGCCTTGCTCCTGCGGTACGACGTAACCAGGCGAGATCGAAAAGGCTGCTTTGCCTGCGCTTGATCGCTCAGCGCCGTCTGGGCCGTCTGCGCGTGCCCTTCAGGACAAACGAAATTGAGTCCAATCAACCAGTCCATATGGATATAGACGGTTTGCAGCGAAATGTTAAGCAAAGAGAAACTTTCACGAAACACTGTGTGCATACACTTAGCTTTCGCTGATTGAAACTAGGTTTAGAAGTGTCAAACCCGACTCACTATTTATTTATTTATTTATTTATTTATTTATTTATTTATTTATTTATTTATTTATTTATTTATTTATTTTCACATACTGCCAATCCCATTTGGGATTTTTGCAAGTAGGATGATACAGTCGTTTGAAGTACACGAAATACAACGTAATTTTCGCTCATATAGAGTAAAACAAGGGTATAAACATGTGATTCAGATTTTATACATGTAAGCGAAGGTTAGAACATCAAATTTCAAATATGAAATCGCAGACATCCAGCGTCACCAAGTTCATGGAAACAAAGCAACAAAACATAGGCAATTTCAATGCAGCCTGAAAACACAGACAGAAATTGGAGATTGTATTTTACAGCAGAGCTTAAAGAACAAACCAAACCAAACAATTTTAGCGGAACGCTCTTATCACAAGACTACTCAGTAATAGTGAACATCAGATGTGAGCTGGAGAGAGAGGAGGAGAAAACCCATGTATACGCACTTGATTAAACACTTAGGTTTCACTCTTCATATCTGCTCGAGTCGTTTGATTAACTTGCTTCATGTAGGCAGTTTTGGCTTGGCTTGGATTAGATTGGATTGTGTTGGATTGGATTTGGATTGGATTGGATTAAAGTGGATTGTGTTGGATTGTGTTGCGTCATAGCCGCGGCAGACGCACTGGCGCCGGCGCGTCCCCTCACCGTTATGCGCGCTATAAAACGCGGTGCCTGCGCCGCTCCGCTACATCGTTCCAGAGCCGTTCCTCCGCTGTCCAACGCTGCAACGTGAACCCCCTATGCGTCGCATCTACACAGGGGTTCCCGTGAGGGGAGGTGGGAGTTTAAATGCAGAATATTTCTTTAACTCACGATTTCACCCGGCGTTGTCGGCGTTGGCGGCCTCGGCGGTCCGCAACAGCCGTTCCAGGTGCGCCCTCTCCCCCACTCCTCCTCTCCCGCATCACGCTACCTCCTCGCTCTCAACAACAGGTCCGCACCCCTCCCCCTACACTATATAAAAAAATAATACTTACCGGCGCCTGGTTTCGATCCCACGACCCTGCGGGGGGAACGCAAGGTACATGGTGCTCTACCCACTGCGCCACAAAACCGACACAGAATGGAAGGCCACGAACGAGCCTTATATCCTTGACTCATTCAAACTACGTCAAGAAGCTGCTGATACAACGCATTCACTACCTGTGGGCGGAACGCGAGGTACATGGTGCTCTTCCCACTGCGCCACAAAACCGACACAGAATGAAAGGCTACAAACGCGCCTTATATCCTTGACTCATTCGAACTACGTCAAGAAGCTGCTGATACAACGCATTCACTACCACCAACTCCCCAAACATTAAACGTTAACGCAATACACCCACCCCCTATGCGACGCATTTACTCGAGTCCCCCTCGCGGGGAGCTAGGCCCAATTTTTTCAACTAGCGTTAGGAACTGTTCCATAGATGCGCTACCAGTAATCGACTAGTGCATACCGTTCCACTCTCTTACAGCTAGTGGGAAATGCGTATTAAGGCTATCAGTGCGATAATTTTATTCTTTAAAAGTTAAAGTCTGATTATGTCGCGTGGGCCTCGTTTGTATGGTCGTGAGATACCTTGAAGTATCAAGGTTTATATTTTTGTGAAAGTGATGTTTAGAGTTTTAAGCGCGCTAGTATCGAACGATTCTGTAGGGTGAGGATATTGGCGTTCCTGAGTAGTTCCGTTGGTGACGTAGTTTTGTCGTACCGATTATAAATGTACCTAATTTCTTTTCGTTGTATTCGCTCTCGTTTATTTGTGCACGTTAGCATACGGGAACCATATAATGTTAGAGTATTCGAGTAAGGATCTCACATCTGTGTTATAGGCTAATTGCTTTGTTTCTGGCGGTCCTGATCCAAGGCGTCTTCTTCGCGCAATGCACAAGTATCACAATGCGTTCGTTTGTAATTAGGGTCCCTAAGGTGACGGTATATACTCAAACGCTTTTTTTACTGTTCCAGGCGTCCTCCAACATGCCAAGGACTGATGACGGGGCCGGCGTAGCCTGTCGTTCGCGTTCAACCATAAAAATGCCACATCCGCAGTTCGGAAAACGTCTTTCGGAGGATTTTTTTCCCTTTATCTCTTCCGCCAAAGCACCTCTGTTACGTTTTGTTTTAACCACGGCAGGCAAAACTCAGCTTTGCAGAATATTATTTGTTATGTATATGTTTGTTTCCATTTATACCACCACCTGTACTACGACGCCATCATTTCGCTGTGAAAATAAAGCGCCTGGAATACGAAGCATGATACGCCTGTAACAATAGGAACATGTATGTCGACACGCGGTAAAGCATCCAAAGAGTATCCTGTATCCTCTATTAAGTACAGAGTATCCTCTACAATGAAGAATTTGGCTCTCGTACTCTCCATATTGCTTCTCAAGTCCACAGGCTTTGTAGATCTTACTAAAACTAAACGAGCGGCAAATGTTCAACCAAAACGCACCGATACACGCACAATGAAAGCAATTCTGTAAACCAGCGTATAGTGAGAGGTAAACGAAGTGAAAGATGATAGTGTAGACAGGCTAAATGATAACCTAACAGCGGCAACAAGATTGTGCAGAAGTTGTAAGAGAAGCAACATATAGGAAACAACCTGTAAAACAAATTCAGGAAACGAAGGAACTAATTGCGAAACGCAAGAACATGAAAAAGTCGAGTAATGCAGATCAGACTGTATTAGCAGGACCCTCGAAATTAGCAGATGGAAAGCTACCGCAATTCGTTCGTACAACATGGCAGTGATACGAGGACACTCTGGGAACAGGGGGAAGCCTAAAAACAACAAAGAGAAAGCTACATATCAACAAGGACAGAATGTGCGCACTCGGAGACGAACAAGGCAACATAACACACAGAATGGACGATATAATAAAAGTAGCAGAACGATTCTACTCCAGGCTATACGTCAGGGATATTAGACCAGGAACACATATTGAGTGTACAATCTTAGCTCGTGAAGTCTCAATAATAACCAAAGCCAAAGTTGAAAAGGTTGTCAAGGGAATGAAAAGAGTAAAATCTAAAGTTGACGATGGCATAACCGTATATCTTCTGAAGGGAGGAGATATTTTACTGGAAAAGCTACCTGCACTATTCTCGGAATTCGTAAAGACATTAAAATTACCCGTAGCCTGGAAGAACGTCGACACAATTCTGATTCACAAAAGGGGAAATAACAAAGACCTTAACAATTAAAGGTCCATCAGCCTACTTTCGGTTGTATACAAGCTGTTTACCAAAGTAATAGTTACCCGCATAAGCGACAGCCTGAATTCCCAACATCCCAAAGAGCAGGCTGGGTTCACGAAAGGATACTAAACACCAGATCACATTCATGTCAAGTAATAAAAAAAAACACCCACAGTACACTAAACCCCGTTACATGACAGTTATATACTACGAAAAAGCGTTTGATTCAGTACACACCGCAGCAGTGATGCAAGCATTAAAAGACCAGGGAATCGAGGTAACCTACATAAGACTTCTAGAATAAGTAGATAGTACTTCCCGATCCGAAAGGGTGTTAGACAGGGAGCTACCATCTCGCCACAATTATTCACGGCATGTTTGGAGGGGGTATTCAGGAAGCTTGACTAGGAAGGGAAAAGTTAGGATTACGGATAAACAGGGAATACGTGAGATAAGCGGACAACATAGTCTTGCTAAGTGGGTCTGTGGAACACCCACAAGACATGCTTCAGGAAGTACAATCAGAGAACAAAGCCGTGGGACTAAGGATAAAAATCGATAAATCTAAAGTCATGATGAGTAAACATGCCGAAAGCGCCCTTCTCAGGCTGTGTAACAGAACGCTGGAACAGGTTGATGGGTATACCTATCTCGGCAGGTTATCAGAGCTGACACCAGTCAGGAGAGAGACATTAGGAACAGAATAGGTATGGGCTGGAACGCTTTCGGAAAACACTCCCAAGTAATAAAAAGTAAGCTACCTCACTACAAAAGGCGACGATACAACCAATGCATCCTGCCGGTGATGAGCTATGGAGCAGAAACTTGGCGCCTTACTAAACAACTGGACAGCAAACTTAGATCGGCTCAGCGGGACATGGAACGAATAATCGTCGGGGTAACACTTAAGGACAGAGTACGAGCTTCCTTGATCATGGGGCAAACTCTAGTAGATGATATCGCAGTTGAAATAAAGACAAAGAAATGGACTTGGGCAGACCATGCGATGAGACGAAACGACAACCGGTGCACCACCAGGGGCAGCAGAAGCTGGAATACCGAGAGACGGGTGAAGAAGAAGGGGAAGGCCAGTAACTCAACGGAGGGACGAAATAAGGAAACTCGGAGGGAAAGAATGGACTCAAGCAGCGCAGGACAGGAGCGGTTGGAGGTCGATGGGAGTGGCCTTCGTCCGGCAGTGGACCCAAGTAGGTTGACGATGATGACGATAATGATCTGCGTCTAATCTAAGGAATGAAACCTTCGACGCCTATTTAAAATTTTCACCGCAACGTAGTGTCGGACGTCCGCTAAGAAAAATGGATCGTCAATTTTGGCGATCACCAGCTTCGAGGGTATGTTTCCATGAAGCGTGTGGGCCAAGAACACAAACGATTTCTTCCGTCGATCACCGGGACCCAGTGGTGGCCGTCCGGTGGGCGTATTTCGCAAGCATCAGTTGAGAGAGCAAGCCAGAGTCTTGAATTTGAAAAAAAAAAAGACACTGAAATATGTATGAAGTTCACGTGTAAAAGCAAAAAATCGCCTGAGACGGTGCTTATCTAATTAGCGGAATCCGTTTCCCTGCCGCCTGGTAGGCATCTGACTGCCTGTGTAACAAACAAACCCAAAACACTTGGCCAAGGGGGACAGTAGACAGATTGCATCGGGCCGTGAGACGTTCGCGTAGAAGTCTCCCACAAGACGACCGGTATTTCAACGATGAACGTGTCAAGCCTCCTCGCGCGTGCACGCCAATCTTACCCGTATACACACGCATAAAAATGGCAGGGGGCAGATAGACGCCTCCCGTGGCGAGCAGTATACATGACTTGGGAAGGAGGCGGCGGTGGAGAGGAATATGAAGTGGGGTGACACTATGCTCCCTCCGCGGGCGGCCATGCTTCACTGCGCAAACCAAACTGTGGAGCAGGCAACTTACAAAGACCAAGCTTCACCTGCTAGCACATAAGCATTACTAAGAAGACACTTTTCAGGGTACAGTGTAGTACACTTCAAATTGTAGTGGCCCTAAGACCTGTCTATATCTGAATGTTTCCATACGCTCAACACAAGTCCCCAAGTTTTCGTTTCACGCGCCGAGTTTTCGTTCCACACGAGAGCGAGTTATGGTGCATTACACAAATACAACCTCGCTGTAAGATGCTGGACCCGGTGTTACACGTCTGTCTCTGCCTCGCTTCCGCTACTTTTCGGAAAAGCACCACCCAAAGACTGTATATTGAATGCGATCAGCGGTCTTTAGATAAACACCTTACATATAAAGCTCTGCGGTATGTATTTAACGCGACATATATCACAAACTACCATTTTGATCGTACCATTGAGGACACATTTGATAACTTGTTTTTTGATAGTCCATCAATTTCTCTGCCTTTTTCTCAAAGTGAGAGTAGAAGTAGGAGAACTGGGGGTCGCGTTAAATCAAATCTATAGAACTGATATAAGCGTCGTCATTGGGATTGGGAGATGTTTACTGTCATCTGGGACATGTCTTTCAGAGAATTTAACAAGTGGCACAAACAAAGAATGTGATCGCACTAAATTTCCTACACTTGCGAGACAAGTGTAGGATAAATAATAGTAAATAGCGATAAATATTATTAACGATTGGAGTAAGGGGGTTATTCAATCTGTCCAGGACGCCATCAAAGAGATTGAACTTGAAGATGGTCTGGACGTGGTTCATAGCCATCTTGTGAGTTTATTGAAGAAAAAGAAAGAGTTGGAGAAAAAGATCATCAAGAAAAGGGGTTATAAGAATCTCCGAAAGCAACTTGCTGCATCAAACTAAGAAATCGAAGAGCGTGCTTTAGAGCTCACTAAGCAAAATTGGGGTAATATTTGTGATCAAATGGATATGGAAATTAGCAGTACCGGAACATGGCGGCTACTCCGACATCTATTAGATCCACAGAAAACCAAGTCGGGGGCTCGACAGCAGCTTCAAAAGCTCGTGTATAAATATGAAGGTCCGACGAAGAAACTGTCAACCGAGGTTAGGGATCGATACCTCAGTTGTGCTGGAGTTGAGAGTCTCCCTGACTACGCGGGCTCGGAAAACCCGGACTTGGACAGTCCCATTAAGGTCGCGTATGGAAGTGAGGGCTGAAATCAACCGCCTCGGAACCAAAACGGGTGCCGGGCCGGATAAAATCAGCAACAGGATGCTCAGGAATCTTGACGACTGTTCCATTAGTCATCTAACAACGTATATGCAAAAAATGCTGGGACAAGGAAGACATACCGCAAGAGTGGAAAGCTGCGAACGTGGTCTTGGTTCCGAAGCCTGGGAAGAAGCTAAGCTTAGAGCACCTCCGACCAACTTCCATCACATATTGTGTTGGAAAATTGGTGGAGCACGTAATACAAACTAGACTGAATAGATTCATGGAAGATCAAAACCTGCACTCTGATACCATGATAGGCTTCAGACCACACCTGTAGGTATGCGATGTCATGCTGCAGCTGAAAGAGCAGCTTATAGACAAAAAGACTGTTGATACTAGGGTAATTGTGGGCCTGGACGTCTCCAAAGCTTTTGATAATGTAAAACACGCAGCAACACTCGAGAACCTTAGCGTGCTAAACGTAGGCGTGAAGACGTATAACTACGTAAGGGATTTTTTCTCCAATCGGACTACAACCATCAGCTTGGGAGGAAAACTAGTAGCTCGAAAATATTAAATTAACGAATAGAGGGACACTTCAAGGGTCCGTTCTCTCTCCGACCTTGTTTAATGTAGCGACGATCGGGCTTCCAGGGCGGCTGGACGAAATAACAAACCTGAGTTACACCATATATGCGGACGACTGACGCTGTGGGTGAACAGGGGTAGCGACGGTCAAATTGAAAGTACACTTCAGAAGGCCACAGATACAATAGAGCAATATCTTGAGACGATAGGGTTGAAATGCTCGGCAGAAAAATCAGTGGCTCTTTTCCTACTATGCGCAAACAGGAAAAGGAACAGTCCCCCTTGCAAGAGCTACGACATTGCGTTTAGACGAGGAGAGAGAGAGAGAGAGAGGAGAGGAGAGAGAGAGAGAGAGAGGAGAGAGAGAGAGGAGAGAGAGAGAGAGAGAGAGAGAGAGAGAGAGAGAGAGAGAGGCTATTTGAGCCCCATGGGGCTAGTCTGGGTGGCGGGTGACCGGTGGTGGTAGCCGGCCGGTGACCATTGCAGCTCGCTGGATGACCTTAGCCTGGACCTCACGGTCCGAGCTGCACAACGCCTTCGCCCAGTGCTCTCTGTCTGTGAAGAGGGGGGGGGGGGGATGGGCTCTGGGGGGCATTGCCACATGCAGTGGTCTTGGGTATCGAGGGACCCGCAGTCGGGGCACAAAGGGGTGGGGTACAAAGAGTGGTAAATAAGGTGAAGTTGATACCATGGCAATGCCATTCCGACCGTAGACAGTATTGGCAAAAACACTGAAACTATCAGGGGACTTGAAGCAGAGTGACAACCAGACGTGCCGGTTACTTAAGCGCATGTCTAACAAGCATGCGGGGATGAAGGAGGCCAATCTCTTATGATTCGTTCAGGCTTTCGTCATAAGCCGTGTCACTATTCGTTTGCCCCCTATCTCAAACTTGGTAAAACACAGAAAGATAAAATTGAAATCACACTCAGGAAAGGTATCAAACCACACTAGGTCTTCCTCCGAACTCCACGACGGTGAAGCTTCTGAGACTAGGTGTATTCAACACTCTGGATGAGCTCATAGAAGCCGCCACGGTGTCGCAGCATCAAAGACTTTTAAGAAGTAAAACTTGAAGGAACATCATGGAGCGCCTGGGGTTCCAACCCTCTCGGTGTTCCAAGCAGACTGATATCGTACCTAGACCAACTAGGAATAGACTCATGATTATACCGCTGCCTAAAAACATGCACCCGGTATTTCACGAAGGCAGACGAAAAAATAGGGCTATGGCCTTGCAGGACAAATTTGGAGGGAGGTCTGGTGTGCTCTACACGGACGCTGCCGAATACGATACTAACAAGACCGCACACATTAGCGGTAGTAGTTCGTGAGAGTGGAGACCCGGTCTCGTGCTGCTCCATCAAAAACACAAATGTAACTGAGGCAGAAGAGGTTGCTATTGCTCTAGCAATAGCACAAACCGGTACAAGGGTGGTTTTTAGTGACTCTAAGGCAGCCATTATGAATTATGAAATGGGCAGGGTCTCTGCTGCATCCGCCCAAATTCTCAGAGAAGGTCAAGTACCACCAGAGCGAACTCTCACTGATATGGTGAGATTCGCCCACCCGGCCCACCAGGGCCTGTGGGGGAACAAGAAGGCGCATGCGACCGCCCGAGGTCTCACTTGCCGGTCGATCGCAGCTGACTCACCGCCTCCCCTCGAGGAACCCCTTCCTTCGGGTGACGAACTCAGAACATTTCAAGAAATAATTTCTCATAATAAGCTCGGTCGCAAGACCTATCCAGCGGTGGATAAACAGCTCAGCAAAAAAGAGGAAGTTATGTGGAGGAAATCGCAAACCGGGATGTTTCCGAACCCTCAACTGTACTGCAAATAGCATCCGGAAGTGTATACTCCTAAATGCACTCACTGCAACAGCATTGCAGACCTAGTCCACATGGTCTGGACATGGCCTTCCTATAACGGCCCGAACAGAAATGTGGAATCTTGGGAGATCTTATTACTCAGCCATAAAGCAGAAGAGCAACGCAAAGTCATCGGTCAGTCCCTGATCGCCGCCTAATCCCAAGGCATTCCAACCAACGGTTAGTAGATGAACGGGGGTCTAGGTTATTGCCCTCTCCCTCGTCATTTTAGACGGTGGCAAATAAAAGTTATTTTCTCTCTCTCTCTCTCTCTCTCTCTCTCTCTCTCTCTCTCTCTCTCTCTCTCTCTCTCTCTCTCTCTCTCTCTCTCTCTCTCTCTCTCTCTTACAGCCTGTCAGGAGGATGTGTTCAGGAACCGTTGGTGGAGGACAACAGGGGTGGTCATTAATGGGGAATATCTCGGCCCCCGCTGGTTTGCACATGGCATTGTCCTGTTCAGTCAAAGAAGCAGGGATTTGCAGTGCATGCCTTGTCATTTGTGCTCGGTAAGTATTGCAGCGGGCTTGAAAATAAGCACAAAGAAATCGAAGGTAATGTTCGATCAGCATGCCAGAACGCGAGAATTTAAGGTAGGTAACGAGGAGTGTTGGAAACAGTAGGTGAGTACGTCTATCTTGGGAAAATCCTATCTGCTGATCCAGACCATGCAAGGAACATTGCCCGCAGAAATGGCGTGAGGTGGGCACCTTTCGGTAACAATTCAGATATCGTAACCAGTAAGCTTCCTCTGTACCGCAAAAACTGGTATTTAACCAATGCGTTCTTCCAGTAAGCGTATAGGCGTTTCCTAGTCAGCACAGCCAAGCGACGCATGGCGCCATCTAGGGGCATGTTTGAAGCTGCTTGTGACCCTCAATATAATCGTGCAGAACCCGCTTGGCCTCGTAGTGCAGCGGATCCGCTCCTGTGAAGAAACATCCTAACCCGGGTTCAAATCCCGTCAACATTTTTTTTTATTTTCAAGGGATTGTAATATGTGAATGTCAGCATATGTTATCACGCATATAATGTATTTGTGACATCTTTATGCATTATAAAGGGAATTTCGGGTATTTTTTGTTGCCTTCTTGTCATTTTCAGCTGCTGCTTCTCGTACGTTTTCGCGCTTTTTCCCCTTTTTGGTCGGTTTCGGCTATTTCTGTTGGATACTTTTCTACACCGTAGTTTTCAGCCATTGCAGGTCCGTTTTGGTTGTTATTAATTTCAGTTGGGGTGGTTTTGCGTGCTTTAGGTGCGTTTATGCTGTGATATAATCCCCATAAGCAAGCTCAGGTGGCGGCTGGCTGTACTGACTAGGAAACGCATACACGCTGGGAAGCAAGCCCATGCTCATGGGAGGGGGGCAACAGATGGACCACCCGTTTAACATATAGTGGCTGCCATTAGACCGTAAACGCAGTAGGCCCTCTACTCGATTGCGAGGTTAGCTGCGAGAATCGGGGGGTAAAGCATGGACTCAGCTAGCACTCGACAGACACGGCTGGAGATCTTTGGGAGTGGCTTTTGTCCTGCAGTGGACACAACCAGGCTGATGATGATGATGTTACTGCCGCTGGTGATGATGATTATTGTGATGATGATGATGATGAACTCACAGCACTAGAAGGCTTCGGGCGTCCAAGGCAAATATACGTGGACATCGTTAATGGACCTGATTTAGGAGCAATCCCCAAGGTGGGGTAAGTTTCTGCGAAAAAAATTGACATCCACCTCAATGCAATGGCTGCATTGAGATGGATGTGAAATTTTCTTGCGCATACGTGGACATGAGCCTATGGAAAGAACGCTTACACGCTATCTGTCAATTTCCACCCGGGAGGAGTTTCAACATATTTGTAGTATTTCCGCTCTCCCTCAACGGCGGTTCACGCTGTGTATCCCCAAATATGAATCTCCATGGACCGAGCGTCAACGGTTCAATGTGCAACCTTAATAAAGGGACCCTGAAACACTTTCGGTAAGCGCTTTCACTATTTCCTTCGCGTCTGGAACCACTGTGAAAGCTATAGTTATCGCCAGCACAGAGCGGCACTGCGTGATTTGCTCGTCGCACCAGATAAGCCATCCATTTCTGCTTTGCTTTTGTGGCTTTTCTTTCTTAAGTTGCTATCGAAAAGAGGTCATTGCTGCAACTGAAGGAAAACTGGCCAACAGCCGCTACATGGCTCTAGTGACGTAATTCGAGCCGTCGAAGAAAATCAAGACCGGGCAAGGGAGAAAAATATTTTGAGAGAGTTTACAAGTTATCTGATGGGCATGGAGCACTAATGTTTGGCTGAGGTACTTTATCTAAGGACTGGGTGTGTTGTGTGACTACGTTCTGCAAGCATTCAATATTTCAAAAAAGTTGAAAAAATTGTTGCAGGGTCTCTTTAAGGAGGGCGAAACACTACAGAGCAGACGCTATGTCCGCGTATGCATCGACTTTGTGCAGGGACGCGTGACCGACAAACCTGACCGCCTAGGTGACCCCAACTAGCGCCATGTGCATCTAAATGCTTGTTCGCTTGGAACACTCTGTTCTCCCGAGCTACTGCTAAACAGGCGCCGTTTTTCGTCTTCTGCAACATAAAAACGTCGCACTCTCGGGTTTCCTCCCCAGCGGTCTGGGATCGACCCCCACTGGTTATGGTTAATGTTTTAAGTGCGAATGCACTTCTTAAGCGAGCCTGAAGCGTGCCGCCGCCGTCCGCGGATTCCGCCGCCGTCCGCATAGCAACCGCTGCGGGTGCGCGCGATCCTCGTCTTCCTTGGCAACGGAGGGGGAGATGGGCGCGCGCTGCTGGCCGCTGACATGGCACATACCCACGTGGGGGATTGGCCAGGAATCGGGCGTGAGAAGGGCTAATGCACCCGCTTAAAGGAGTACTGACACGAAATTTCAAAGCTGAGATCCGCTCTAGCAATCAAGACAACGACAACCAAATAGGTGTCTGTGAATAAATGCATCTTTCTTTCTTTGTAGTGGTGTGTGTGTGTGATCTCTCTTTCGCGAACATTACAGTTGTGTGCGTATGTGTAATCTCTCGACAACTCATTAAGATCACGATATCCACCGTAATCACGCAATCAACAACCATGCATTCGCACTTACACACTCTCCCCCTCGGGGAAGTGCGAGGGAATTTTTTTCGTGAAAACCGCACTTTTTTGCTCTAATATGTTCCCTTAGGCAAATTCTAGGCATTCTTCTAGAAAATAAGGACATTTTAGTATCTTTTAGGTTAGTTGAGCTTGCCCACACGTCCACTAGTTATTCTGTTGTTCTATTCCGATGCGTAAAAGATGCGAACTTGTGGTGCGTCTAGGCGGCCAGGTTTGTCCTACTATGCCGGGACAGGAGAGCAGCCTGGGAAACGAAGTGGCCCGCGCAATGACGGCAGCACAAAATTCCACGCTCAACTCGCTTGCCGACCACCTGGGGCCACCACTTACTGATATCGACCGGCCTCCTGGTTGAGCACGAGAAGGCAAGAAGAACCCGCTACATGTCAAGCTTCCCCCAAACGACCACCCTTTCCCAAAAGCCTAACTCAGAGAGGCTCAGGTATCAACACACTATTAAGGCCTAAACAGGAGCCTCCTTGAAAGAGGACGTGCTGAAAGTGGCGCTCCTAGGTTAAAGCGGTGGCACGAAATGACCGGGACAGACACGACTGCCCCGCTGCTCGTGCCAACCCACCGTGCTCCTCCCCCCAACTGCAAGGACTCCACCGTTAAGCAGGACATTGAACCCCTTCTTCTAGACTGCGGGGGCCTCCGCCAACGTCGGGCCCCCCAGGCCAGATAGGTGTTATCGTACTAAGAGTGGACGACGCGTGCGGCTGCCAGACGCGGGAAGAAGACGAGGGCCTTGTGGGAATTCGCGAACGAATCAGGCACAGTCTGAAGTGTTTAGGGTTCCTAGGAGTCCTACTCCATCACCCAAACAACACTTTTCTTTCTTAGGCCAGTGCCCACCCTTTGCGTAATAAGAATTTATTAGGCAAGGATTTTTCTGAAATGCCCATACGTACATTTTCAGACCGAAGACGTTTTTTTTACGTGCTAATGCATGAGCAGAGCCAGTATATTATTGTACATCTGGCGAAATTTGTGACGTCTCCGAGTGCGCACATTCTGTCCTTGTTGATATGTAGCTTTCTCTTGGTTGTTTTTAGGCTTCCTCCTATGCCCAGAGTGTCCTCGGATCACTGCCATGTTGTACGAACGAATTTCGGTAGTTTTCCATCTATTAATTTCGAGAGTTGTGCTAATACAGTCTGATCTGCATTACTCGACACTTTCATCCACTTGCGTTTCGCAATTAATTTATTCGTTTCCTGAATTTATTTTACAGGTTGTTTCCTATATGTTGCGTCTCTTACAACTTCTGCACAATCTTGTTGCCGCTGTTAGGTTATCATCTAGCCTGTCTACACTATCATCTTTCACCTCGTTTACCTCTCACTATACGCTGGTTTACAGAATTGCTTTCAGTGTGCGTGTATCGGTGCGTTTTGGTTGAACATTTGCCGCTCGTTTAGTTTGATCTACAAAGCCTTCGTACTTGAGAAGCAATATGAAGAGTACCAGAGCCAAATTCTTCATTGTAGATGATACTCTATACTTAATAGAGGATACAGTATACTCTTTGGATGCTTTACTGCGTGTCGACATACATGTCTTATTGTTACAGGCGTACCATGCTTCGTATTCCAGGCGCTTTATTTTCACAGCGGAATGATGGCGTCGTAGTACAGGTGCTGGTATCAATAGAAACAAATATATACATAACAAATAATATTCAGGAAAGCTTAATGAAAGGAGTTTTGCCTGCCGTAGTTACAAGAACACGCTATACAGGTGCTTTGGCCAAAGAGATAAAGGGAAAAAGATCCTCCAGAAGACGTTTTCTGGAGTGCGGATGGGGCTCTTTTATGGTTGAACGCGTACGACAGGTACGCCGGCCCCGTTATGAGTCCTTGGCATATTGGAGGATGCCTGGAACAGAAGAAAGCGTTTAGTATATATACCGTCACTTTAGGGACCGTTATTAGAAACGAACGCATTGTAAAACTTGTGCATTGTGCGAAGAAGATGCATTCGATCAGGACCGCCAGAAACAAAGCAATTAGCCTACAACACTTTTGTGAGATCCTTACTCGAATACTCTAACATTATATGGTTCCCGTATGCTAAAGTACGCATAAATAAACTTGAGCGAATACAACGAAAAGAAATTAGGTACATTTATAATAGATACGACACAACTACTTCACCAACGGAACTACTGAGGAACGCCGGTATCCTCCCCCTACAGAATCGTTCGAGACTAGCGCGCTTAAAATTGTTACATCAACTGTTTCTTAAAAATCTAAACCATGATACTTCGAGGTATCTCACGACCATACAAACTAGGCCCACGCGGCATAATCAGATTTTACTTTTAAAGAATAAAATTATCGCACTGATAGCCTTAAATACGCATTCTTCCCACTAGCTGTAAGAGAGTGTAATGGTACCCGCTAGTCGATTACTGGTAGTGCTTCTATGGAACACTTCCGTGCTAGTTGAAAACTACCTACATCAAGCAAGTTAATCAAAACGACTCCGAGCAGATTGAACAGAGTGAACATAAGTGTTTAATCAAGTTCGTCTACATGGTTGTCCTCCTCTCTCTCGAGCTCACATCTGATGTTCACTATTACTGAGTAGTGTTGTCATAAGAGCGTTCTGCTAAAAGTGATTTGCTTGGTTTATTCTTCAAGCTCTGCTGCAAAATACAATCTCCAATTTCTGACTGTGTGTTCATGCTGCATTGAAATTCCCTATGTTTTGTTGCTTTATTTCCATGAACTTGGTGACGATGGATGTCTGCGATTTCATATTTGAAATTTGATGTTCTAATCTTCGCTTACATGTAGAAAATCTGACTCACATGTTTATACCCTTGTTTTACTCTATATGAGCGAAAACCACGTTGTATTTCGTGTACTTCAAACGACTGTATCATCCTACTTGCAAAAATCCCAAATGTGATTGGCAGTATGTGAAAATAAATAAATAAATAAATAATGAGTCGGGTTTGACACTTCTAAACCTAGTTTCAACAAGCGAAAGCTAAGTGTATGCACACAGTGTTTCGTGAAAGTTTGTCTTTGCTTAACATTTCGTTGCAAACCGTCTATATCCATATGGACTGGTTGATTGGACTCAATTTCATTTGTCCTGAAGGGCACGCATAGACGGCCCAGACAGCGCTGAGCGATCAAGCGCAGGCAAAGCAGCCTTTTCGATCTCGCCTCGTTAGGGCGTACCGCAGGAGTAAGGCTCCGAGAGAGGTAAGAGATAAAAAAGAAAGGCGTGGCCTGTGCACCGAAGGTTGAAGGTCACCAGCAATGTCATGAATGACCTTGAAAGATGTGAGGAATTACCTAAATATTGAATTGATGTCTCTTATCTTCGGACAGAATTTGCCGAAGCTAAGAGCCATCAAAAACCATCATAAACGGGACCCTGCAACACATCCGATAAACGCTTTCATTATTTCCTTCGCGCATCTCGAAGAACTGCGAAAGCTACGGTTATCATCGTTCGGCCCCATCGCGGATTAAACCCTTGTCTTCCCGTCGCGACGTCAGTTCGAAGGCAGGAAATCCCGTTACCCGAACGGTTCCGGCTGGGAAGGCGACCCACTTCGTTCCAAAAGACGGCGTTCCTCATCGCTACAGCTGCCACTGAACACCGACTTGTCCCTGCACAGCCGCCTTTCAATGTCTTTGAACGCTGAGCTCGTCCCTTTGGGCTTTCCTGCTGCGTCCACGAGAAACAAAATCGCCGCTCCGCGAGGTCTCAAACAAATGCAATTTTAACAGCGTTACGAACGTGCGCAGGAAAACCTCGCCGAGCAATGACTTCGTCACGCCCGGAGGCACCACTGCAGCTTTGGTTCGCCGCGCTCTGGCGTCAGGTGCGGGGCTCGTCCCGCCACCTGTCGGAGGCGCAATACAAGTGGTGCCAGCACGCCTTTGGAAACGCGTCGCGGGGTGGCTAGCTCTATCGCTTGTTGCGACGAGGGGTGCAGTTTTGACGGTGCGAAAAGAATTAATGCCAAAATAAAAGAATCCACAAGGGCGAGGAGCGATAACGTTAGTCAACTTAAAATTAACGACCCACGTGCCAGACCACACAAGCCGAACGGTGGCCACCGAAAGAGTTCAAAAATTTTGAGTCAACGTTCGAGGGGGCCAGCGGCCGCGCGGCGTGTGCACGGCTTACACCGTGGCAGGGGGGTAAAGCGAGCTCCGAGACCGTACGAATCGTGGGCGCTGACATGATACAATTTTCATGGTTGCCAGATCAATTGTATTCAGTCTTCTAAAAAGTTGTTCCGTAATTACTTAACTAAAACAAAAAACTGAAGCAAAATAGTTACAAATAATCGCTTCAGTAATTAAAACAGCTTTATAAAAAACTTCTAGTGTAATTAATCTCTTATTAGCGGAGAAATAGTAAGTGTGTAGTTCAGTTTTGGTTTCTCTCTAAGTGTGCTAGGAAGTGGCGAGGCCCTTGCGCCTGACTTGCGTAGTGTGTGTGTGCAGTCTTCAGCTCAGATCTGCATGCGTGGAAAACGTGTACAACTGGTACAACTCGGATGCACGCGCTGAGCAAGTGCCTCCCCGGGCGCTTGCGAGGCTGTCATTCTTTCTTCACGTTAAGCACCCTATCTATCGACGCCAGAACAGCGATTCTGATCTGACCTTGACTACCGCAAGTTCACTACAGGCTACGGAGTGGCAGCCGGCGATCGTTGCCGTTGGAAGAGAAATAAAAGGAGCTTTTATAATCGTTCGGTTCCAGTTGTTTTATTCATGGAAGTTCTTACAGCTCTTCGTGCTTCGAACTTTCGCGCAAACGTTCGTGAAGGTAGAACGAAAAAATAGGTAACGAAATGCGGTTTCTTTTTAATCAGTCAATGTTCTCTCCTCGCGCGCTCTGTGCGGTAAATTACTGCCCATTCAATACTGCGCATTCAGCCCCGCAAACTTTCCCTTTGAAGTGGTGGAAAGCAGCTAGAACTTAACGAATACAGACAGAAAGGAAAACGGGACACGCCGCGGACTGTATTTCGCATACTCCCTTGGCATGCATTCTTCCACTCCGTTGGCCTGCGATCGACCGCGCTCTTTCGTTCCTGTGCTTCAAAGCGCCGCGACTCACCGGCAATATCAGCGTTGGCCCATGCGATGTCTTTTTTGTGTGTGTCAATAAAGGTTTTACATTGAGCTAAAGCCACAGTCAGTTCACTACACTTCGTTTGAAAAGCATTGAGCGACTCACAAAATGTCACAGAATGGCAAATAAGGCGGCACAGCGCAAAAATGCACGGAGATCATACGGAGATTCATTATTCTGTGCACCCAGTACGGATCAGCTGACTCCTTGGCGTCCTCGCGCATGCGATCAGTCGCATTCGAGCTTGCGCGCAAGTGTTGCGTGAGCGTTGCCACATCTTGCTCAAATAGTCTCAGTACATACAAGTCGCACGTACGCTAAACCAAAAACACGTCGGTTACCTACCCACAGGAGATAAACTACGCAATGCTGTCGACGCCGCCTACACAAAATCCGCCTGGCCAGCGGTCCGCCATGTTACAATTTCTCCCGGCATGCTTCGCTAGCCGGACGCGGAAACGCCACAGTAGCACGTTGCCAGATTACAACCCATCGCTTTCGCCGTTTTTAGTAAGCAAAAGCTCAGCTGGCAACCTTCAAATCGTTGTATCATGTCTGCCACCATGTGTCGTACGGTTCCAATGCATTGGCTCAGCGGCGCGCTTTCCCTCTAGAGTGAGTATATTATCTCTATGCCGTAAAATGGTCAATTTCTCTATTGGCGGTGATAGAGTCACTATTTAGTGACACTAGGCGGTGAGATGTTTGAGTGGCGCCCCCTGGCTCTGACGTCGGCTTAGGGACACGCGCCGCTGTCGTCTGCTACCCTCCGCTTACGAAGGGCAGCAGTGCCTGTGACTCGCCCACTCGACCCGCTGCTAGCTAAAAAGCGATATTTACATAAAGCGATTCAGTTCGGTGGAATTTGGGGATTTTTGCCACCTTCTGATACATCTGAATAATTTCAAGCTGTATCCCCTACAAGCTTTGCAACGCACGAGAAGAGAGCAGAGCAGAGACACTTCTTTCTGGCATCGCTGAGAAGATGTTTGTTACACTCGTCCTTTCAAGCTGATTCGCGAGGTTCAGCGCTCAGAGCTCCTCGATAAGTGTTCAAAATGCGTAGGCTTCCCTACCGTACTTTTGAGATGCTCTTACGGCGACTCAACAGCCTCATGATACGTACCAAGCAGCGGGCCCCTACGCGCGCATGGCACTGCAGGAAGTAAAGCAGATGTCTTCCTTTCTTCCGTCGTTGTTGGCTGGTATCAAATGTGTTTTGTGTGTGTGGGTGTGTGCCCAACGCATTGATTTTTCTGCACCGTCACAAACGTCCTATTATACTAGTTTGGGGATGTTTGGGAGGCTCAC